>OX393574.1:12979032-13374382 GCA_947652115.1 Blastomussa wellsi
GGTACGATTATTTTTCGCATGCCAGCTGCTGTTGCAAGTAGCTGCACTCGTGGAAAGGGACATTGGTAGGTGGAAACTTAATTCTTGATAAGGAACGTTGTTTGCTATAAGTGTGTTTTACCCTAAATGACTCCACTGATAAAGATGTATGGTAGACTGAAGTGATGTTTCATTACTCGATTCTATTGCATTCACTTTACTCCAGAAGATTTTATCAGTGAATACTTTGGTATCCTTGTAAGTATGCAGCAGTTTCACCAATTTTTATAGCACTGGTCTTGGAGTATCGGGTCGGGGATTTTGCTTTGAAACCACACGTTCAGTTTGGCTCGGTCAGTTTGACTTGCACCTATAACTACAAGGTGACAATTGAGAGGTAGGTTATAAGCGAGCCTGCACACTTTTTATACAAGGAGTTGTCAGCATAGAGTCTCTTATTTAAAAAAAATATTTATTAGATTGCTGAGATGTTTGGCAACCTATCGAAAACGCTGGGTAAGGGGAAGATTGAAGTCTGCTCACAGCTACCAACTGGAAACAAACGCGCAAATTATAACACAATTATTGCGACTATTTTATCAGAATATCGATAGAAAATTTGATTTGAATATGCAAGTATCGTATGGACTGACAATAATAACAAAGTTGTAATGGACTCTATTCAAGTTCTTCAGAATAAAGCAGCCAAGCTAGTTCTGGATCGAGCGACGTTTTCCTCTTCAACTCAAGCACTTCTAGATTTGAACTGGATGAATCTATCAACCAGAAGATCAATGCAACGGTGTCTTTTTATGCATAATTTTATTAATGATAGTGAAAGAAACAGTATGATTACTCGAGGCACAGACTATCATAGCCATAACACTCGCCCCAAGGAAACTATTAGATGTCTATCTTATAATGCTTTTAAAATTTCATTGCTTAAACATTTTAAATCTTAATAGGTTCGCTTTGTGTGTCATCTCTTGCTCATCTATTTTTTATCTTCTGTTTTAAATTTCGTGTTTTAGAAATTTTATAATTTCCGACTGTGAGCTTTTTTTACTTATTATTAACATGATTACTTATTTGATACATTTCTAATTTTGAGGGCCCCACTGAAAACCGCCTTGCGAGCTGGGCTCCCTCTTTAAATATTATTATTATTATTATTATTATTATTATTATTATTTGAACAGCGTATAGGATAAAAGCTCTATATATTTATCATATATTCACGATTTTGCAAAGTTTATTTAAAGCCCACGGTAATATTTGCTCATCTCTCAAAGACTACTGCTTATTATAGTCACTCATTCGTGATCAGGAAGCTTTATATCACGGTTATTGCCTGTCTCATATATTTACCTTATTTTACCGTCAGTCCATATTTCTGTTCAAATTAGCTGATTTGGGCTACGTATCTTGACAGACAATCTTGACAACTTGTTCTTTCTAGACCCTTGTTTTAATTTGAATTTTATTGTGAAGCATTAAATTTAGAACAGCAAACATCTTGAATACTAACAAATTTGTTCACAATAAAACTGTTCCCGCATATTTTTAGAAAAATTACTAGCGTCACCGATTAATTCAATTTTGAAATCAAACGTCGTAATTCGTTAAGCCCGCTATATTGGAAGCTGTTGACGTGGACATTCCAGTGAGCACAGTAAAATAGACGCAGCACATTTCCACAGTTTAGTTGCTTGTGGTTCCATTTTTTGGTAGCTAACCAACGAAGAATCTCTTCAAAATCAATTTCCAAACTTCTTGAAAATACTTCAAAAGTGGCATGATTTCGGTAGCCTGCAAACATGCATGTGGTCGCACCTATTTCCGCTTGCTTTTTAATTTCGCACCCCGAAACAAGACGTCAAATAAGTCAAAGGATATTATTTTAGGGATTAATGTTGTAATAAAGGATTATTTTTTCTTTAATGATCAGATCGGAGCACTCGAGAATAATATATATGTAGCATACGTGAGTAATTTTTTACTTTTAAAAACAATCTTAAAAGAAAACGACCTCGGAAGATGTTGAATTGTGGTTTTCCTTTTAGAAACAATCACCCAGGTTAAGATTGGCCTACGTCATCAGAGTTTCATCCCAGTGTGGCGCGCGAGTGTATATTGTTCAAAGGGCGATTAGCGCTAACCCCGGGTTAAATTTTAATCTCCTTTTTATTTCTTTTGTTCAAAAGCGTTTTTCCGATAATTTTATCTATTCTTTTTAGAGCATCTAATAATCAAATTGTAGTCAAAAAGAACTAAAGTGGATTTGCTATTTAAGCTTTCATATCTAAATTCAGATTTCGCACTCACCCTGGGTTATTTTAACCCAGCTTTGAACAACCCAGCCCTGTTGCTTACATTTATAAGATTGAGCGGATAGTTGTATGACTCACCTTGTTTATTCTATTTTATTCAATTATTTACGTTTTTATTTATTATTTCTTGCAGTCTGCCAGGATCTAGTCGAAGAGATTGTTTGCATCGAGGAGAAAAATGCAGGCAACTGTTATCAATTTCCTTGGAATGGAAAATGTCGCAAAACTTGTGAACGCTGTGGTATGTTAAAGAAGTTAAGATTTGGTGTCGGGGACTCTCGTTTTCAATCATACACTTAAACATAGCTTATTACTATAATTGTAGATCTCTAGATGAAATAACAGTTTTTTGACCTAATATTTGTACGGGAAAGATAAAAATGGGAAGCCGTATCACGACCTTTAACTAAAATATTTCACTACTCAACGTTAAATTTCTACGTAACAGCTAGGTTATGAACTCGAAATTTCTTTGAAGTATAACTGTTGAGGTCGCATAAAAGTTCGTCCAATTGCAAAGATTAAATGACAAATATTCACACATTCCGTGCTGGTGCGAACTCGTATACTAATGCGGCTGATAACCTGCATCCGAGTAGCTCAACCAATCAGATTATCTAATTTGCATTAGTAGTATAATTGAAAAATTGAAAATTCCACTAAAGCCAAGTAGGACGTCGTTGTTGTGAATTTGTGGATTTTATTGGACAATCTATAATTTACTTTCTAAAGGAACTATGTACGTCGACGTGACGAAAATGACATGCCTCAGTAATGCCTCAGTAATAGAAAAGAAGCTTAGCTCTTACACAATAGCTTACCAAACTTTGCCTTGGCAATATGGCGAATCTCCGGTATTCTCCAGCAATACAATACAGGGTTAAACGATGAATTGGCAAAGATAAGTACAGAGGCAACATCCATGTAAAGCGATATTACACTTTGTTTAAAACTTCTAGCAACTATCATGGACAAACATAAGAAAGAAAGATAGCATAAGAGAAGAAAACTAAAGACGTAAATTGTGTTAGCGACCGTTTTCTTGTAACGCCCTAAATGGAAAAATGCTGCAGCATTTCCTTGCGTTTTATTGACATGGAGTCCAACTTGATGCCGACGTATTAACACGAAGGCCCGGATGTAGGAGATACATGCGATAGCGATACATAAAGTCAACAGCGTGTCTCTGAAAATTCGGTGAAGTGTTAGATTCCAGATCGACACCGATGATAAAACAGCACATAAACACCAGATAAAAACGAGGAGAGAGTGCGTTCTCCTCAATGTTGCAAATTGGCGATATCGTAGACGTAGTTGAATAGCTAGAAATCTGTCCACCGCAATAGATGTTATAGTTACGAATGACACTGCCGCGAGAAAATACCCGGATGTGTTGTAGACCTCGTTGATCGCACAGAAGTAGCTCAATTGCCCAGTTAATGCCGTGTAGTTTGAGGCTAAAAACAACGGCTGCACGACCAAACCAACGCCGAGATCGGAAATGACCAAGCTACAAAGAAGCGCCTTAAAAGGCGGATGCAAAGAGCGACATTTCCACAGACAGAGCAGCATGGCTAAATTTCCAACGATAGAGGCAAACAAAAACGGAATTGTGACCGCACAACTGACTGTATAAGCTGTTGGGAAAGCATTAATGTTGCTGAAAGCTCGTGTGGTGCGGGGGAAACAAAACTCTCCTGCTTTCATCTTCAAGTCTTGATTGAGCGAGGAGAACTCTTGACATGTTTCTTTCAATATCATGTTACACAAGATACAAATGAACACCTGCGACATCTCCAACCGGATTTTCAAATTAGCCACACAATTCATCTATATTTTCGGCATCCGATTTGTCTCATTTTTCTTCCAATTTAATTAATTTTTCTGTTTGACTCCCCGCACCGTCCGACTAAAATATACTGTCTACAAAGTTGCTTTCAGAAATTAAGTAATTTAAATATTAATTATGCTGCTTTGGTAAAATCCCATTCAAGCAAGTATCCAACTATTTCTTAATTGAACAATACTTGAAGACTTCTTACATGTACTTTAATCGTTAGCCGCCTTTGATGTAAGCTTGCTAAGTTTTCAGTATTCTGAAAACATAAAGAGATTTTTAGGCGATTGATATTAATATCAAACAGGAGGGACATTCGTCACATCTCCATCTATTCTCCGAGAAGAGTGGAGTATTTTGACGAGCTTCGAGCTACTTGAAACAATAGAATTCAAAATGGCCGCCGTATCGGTAAAAAGGTCTATTGTGAGGTTGTTTCATTGAAGGAAACAATTTGGGCTGTAGAGTTACGGCTTTCAAGATGTCAAGAGTTAATTATTATTTATTTTACAATAACCAAGGACGAACCATTAGTTAACTAATCAGTGATATTTCGTTCGAATGGTCACACATTAGGTTTCATCCTCAAATTCAAAGATCGTACTTCCTTGTACAACACTGAAAAATAGTAGCAACAGCTGTCGGAGTGAAACTGGAGGATGTACAAAAATATACAAATTACAAAATCTGTATTACAAACAATTTGTCCAAGGGGATGGGGGGGGGGGAGTGGCAAATTGTGCTTTTCCGTTTATGATTCCCTTCTTCGTGACGTCAAGAACAAGGTAAAAGCTCTGGGAACGAGTTTGTCCTATTTTCTGGGAACACCCCATTCATCCCACCCCTAGCCCATATTTCTTAGTGACTTGTGGCTTTCATGTAGAAACATGTGTTATGGGTGGGGTGGGTAAGGATTTTCCTAGAACGATGATTGTGAATCCGATAAAAAGGCAAACTTCAATTCCCATTTCACCCCTTCAACCCCCACTGCCCCCGACAGCCCCCACCCCACCCCCTCCCGTTCATTCCAAGCTGCTATTTATAAACTGAAAACTGCGTCTAGCAGTCTTGAAAAATAGAGCAAACTTATATGACTGAAGCAAAACAGTTTTAAAACAGTTTCTTTAGGAACTAATTTCCTTATTGCATCTTTCAACTCTTATTCAGATGAGTGCTATGATGCCCACAATGTTGTAACCTGCCAAGACGAACTCGCGAGGGGAAACTGCGGCGAGCTTGATGTAGCACATGTGTGTAGTCAAACCTGTCACAAGCTCTCCTGTACTCAGGTAAAGAAAAATCTCCATTACACGCCGTCAAGAGAGAATAAGAGAAGGACAACTCGTTGGCTTAGGCTCGATTACCAGCCGTTGTTCGGGAACCGGAGCCCGGGAGAGCGGCGGAAATCGAGCCTATTCGTTGGCTCGGATATGTCAATATTGCATGAAAGCTATTTACGGATCGATTGGCTTTGAAAGGAGGTCTGTTTCCCGTGACGACCGAAAAATGTCGCATCCCTTGCGAGTTTAAGGAATTCGTTTTGATCCACAAAGCTTAATTCCAGATGGATATATAGGAGTTTTTGCAGAACTCTCGAGAAACAGACTTTTGTTCCAAACGCAAGTCTATAAATAACTTTCAAAATGCATATTTTTTGGCAAATATCTCCTTGTCGACAAAACTGATGATACCAGCTACGCATCAACAAACAGAAAGGATATTTTTCGGAGGTTTTAGACTGTATTAAAATACCGAATGTCTTGTCGGCCAGGCAGAAGTCGTTTTATGATTTTCCCGATCTAATTCTTTCTGGCCAAAAACCGAGGTCATCGATACACTTTGTGGTTTCCGATAATATTTTAATCTTTTGAGGTTTTCGAGGCTTAATCTGATTTCTTTTTTATATGAAGGTTTTTGAACACGTTACAAAGTGAAATATGACTTTTTGACCTTTCGTTGAGGTTACACGTATTTCAAATTTATAACGTAGGTACGTTTGACAAGAAATAAAAAACAGCGAAGTAATATAAGAATTTAAAATAATATATAAGGCGAGAAAGGGATGAAAATCAAATAATAAAGACAAGAAATGGTCAGTTTGCCACAACGTTGACAAATGAACTTCTCGCTTTCGAGCTCATGGTCAATTAAGCTTGGCAAGACCAAATTATATCAAGGCAAAAGCAATTATAAAAGCTCTTAAATTTCGTTGGTTACAATTCTAACTTGGCCTGATCGTTTAATTTCCTCTAATCAATATACAATAAACGAACCCTCTCAAATACATGTACGTACCTCTCCGGGAGGGTAGGTCAATTCCAAAACGAGAACCACACATAAACGCCATTGAAGGGTGATTCTCGTCAAAGTTCTAATCAGAATGTCAACAGCTCTTCTACTTTTTATTTTTAATAATCTTATATTATGTCTTTTGCTTTTAACAGGAAGCTACCAAACGCTGATTCCTTACTGTAATGAAAGAGGACTTAGAAAACTGCAAAAACTCTGGATTAAAGTATTTAGTTAAACTGTAGAACAGGCTTTGTTTCTATATCTGGGTTCAGTTGTTCAGAGGAAGGATAACACTATCCACTGGATAAATCACTATCCAGCGGAGAGAGCGAGTTTCATTTGAGTGTCGTATGGCAAGACAATACAGTAAACAATTTTCCATACATTTGTCTGTATTTTTTTATTCCCGCGAACGCGTCGCACTTACAGACAATATGAAAAATTAAAAAACTTTACTGAACATCTTCTATCCCAGCTACATCCTTCAAGCTCGGTGAATACAATCTTCAGCCTACCATTTTAACGTTGCAATTTATAAATTATTTCCCATCAGATTCCCATATAAACACTGTAATTTCTCAACGCTTTGCATATCCGTCGAGATGGCCTCGAAAACCGTGAAAAGGCCTCTATTCAAGACAGGAAATTACCTCCCTTTCGTTGCTTCGTCGCACAGGCCAGAAGAACACACTGTATGTAAAACTAGTAATTGTCAAAAAGATTACTTTATTTTTCCAGAAACAATTTTTTTGCTCTACCAATTTGTAATTCATCTTTTTGCTTGACCATTCGCGACAGAGTGAACTGTATTTGAAAAGAAAAATAAGCAGTCATGGAATAAGCAGTCAGTACACTTCGTCCCTTCTCCGATTAATGGAGTTTCCTAAGTCAGACGTGCTAAAATAAAATATATTTTATGTGCATGTTCAGAGCAAAAAATGATAGCTTCAATTTATGCTAGCCACATTTCAAATATGCATGACTGATGATTTTTTTACAAAGCGAGAGCGAAAAATTAAAAAAAAACGAGTGACATAAGGAAGCCTTATTTTACCTTCCTTGCTAGGTCGATTGCAAGCTATTTATTCAAATGACCAAGGAAAAGCTTTTGGAACGAGGTTGGCAGAATTCCAGCCTATCTAGGAGGCATATAAAAATGGCTGCGAGGTGTCTTACGTTTAAGACACTTAAACTAAAATTGCTATTGAACAGTTTTGAAGGGTTTGATCCTATTTCCTGTCAAATGAGTTAGGATATACATTTTACGTAGTTGGCCCCACGCTAGGAATGAAAGCACGTACAGTAAAACTACAAAAACAAGCCCCAGGATCATATTTACCTGACATCCCTCTCTAAACATAACGATATGAGACCAAAATGACTCCCACAGTCGCTTTTTAGCACCAATTCTTCAAGTGGCCGAGGCTTCTCGTCCAAAAACCATAGTTTATATAATTCCGATGGGCAATCCCTCTGAAAGTAAAAGAGTACAGCGTTTGTGAGATTCAGCTACGTGTTGTGAAGGAGCAGCGCGCCGGATTTGAACGAAAGTGTATGAGTTTCAGGTAAGATTAATTACATATCAATATCGGAAACATGGGCTTTGTTGTTAAAGTAAATGCGCAATCTGTTTGTTTATGTGGAGAATTATCCTCTTTTAGCGCAGGATTCTGCTCTCTTATAACTCTTAAGTGCTATAAAGGGACGTTTCACAGGGATTTTGACCTTTTTTGGTCAGAATTGTTCTATAATAGCTTTACTTAGGTTCAAAGTATTACTACAGCTCCAAGTGACAAGAAAATAACTAAATTCTTGAAAGAGGAAGAATTAATGATTTGTTCCTGCACGTTTTGGAACTCCAAAATGCAAGAACTTGAAAAACGTTGGTCTAGGATTTTCAAGTTCCGACTCATTCTGGCTCAGTTTATTTACTGATCGGCTTTAGCGAAGTAATTATAACAAAAGTGGGCCATTACCTATAGGTTCAGGTTGCTGTTAATACGAAAATAGATTTGGGATTTCTAAATCACCTTGAATCCCGCGATACTTCCCTATTAAGAAGATTCCCTAGTTTTCCATTGCGCATCCTTACTGTGCATAATCTCACGCGTGATTTAGCGTGCGCGCGCATATAAATATGGCGGCTTTTTCTTTATGTCTGGAGCGCACCAGAGAAGTAAATCGTCATTTTCTCTAAAACGAGTTCGATGACCTATCCTGTTTCTCCTTGTTTCAACGGAGTAATAACTTTCTTCCAGTACAACAAACAATTCTCAGAAACAATAGTCGAAAGCGTGTTTTTTACAAGCCTATCATGATATACAAGGAATTCCTACGAATAAACGAGATGCATATGCTGTCGCTACAGAACGAGCACGGTAGTGTAGCAGCTTTTGTAAGCTTGTAATTCTACTGTTAGCAGTGGCTATTGTTTTGGGGGCTACGGGCATTGTTCCTGTTGTTTGTTTTATTGTTTTCACGCAGGGTATCGAGCCATTCATGTGAGACTTAACGAGAGCTGCTACATCGCCAACAAGCACGGGGACCCCCATTTTGTACTTCAAAGTTTAAGTTTCTATAACACAAACGATTAATAGGCAGTTTGACAAGTTTGAAAAAATCTCAGTGTGTGTTCTGCTTTTGTGGAATGACCTTAAGTTCCGCTGTTATTGCGTACGTATTCCGGCTTATCAGTGAAATTCGCCGCAATGTCCTAATTACCTTTTTACAGAAAGGAAACTACTTATCAGATTCTCTTGTACGAAATCACGTATGGTGATCTGCCATTATGTATATAAGGACAATGAATTTACAGCATTCACTAACAGTCCAACAACTGCTGTACCTGATCGCGGTCCTGATTACAACGTACAACTCCGTGACAACACTGTACTGACGCACAAGGCCAGAATGTTTTTACACATGCACACTTGTTTCGCTTTGTTTTCAGTCTTCTTCAGCAGTTTCTCAGCAGTCAGGTGAGGCAGTTAACTTGTTTGAAAAGCCTTTTGAAAATTATAGCGTACATTTATAGGCCAGAATTCTCCCAGACCATTACACGTTTCAGTGGAAAGCGGTTGTACGATGTTGCTTGTGTTCTTTAAGACATGTTTTCGGCTCTCGCTCGACTGCGAGATAAGACTATATTCAGTATTCCATTTCCTTTCAGAAGCTATGTAAAGGGATATTTCTGATCTGGAGTTCTCAAACTTATTAATAATTCACCACGTTAAAACAGGGAATCAGTACTGTAACCGTGGTTTGGAAATGTGATCTTAGTTAGCATAGATTTTTACGATTTTATTTCTTCGTTTTCCCCGTAGTTTTAGTTTCGATTGAGAAGATATATCAAACACTCGAGACAGTGTTTCATCACATTTCCAAACACCTCCAAGTTCGTCAAAAATACCCCGCTGCGCGTCGTATTTTCAACTCTCTTCTCGGTCTTTGGAAATGTGATGAAACACTGTCTCGAGTGTTTGATATATTACTTTTAACACCAGCGCTCTTATTTTACCCAATAAGGGGATTGGAAAAACAGAGATACAGAGTATTGGAGATGGACAAAGAAGGTAATCTTTACCTTTACACGACTGCACTGCTCTGTAAAAGTGAGATTATTAAGCGACTGGCAAATGGAACATATCATCTGGTGGAAGCGAACTCCATAGGTATTCCAGTTTTTTTCTCATTTTATGACAAGAATGTCTTAATTTTCTGTTATGTACCGTAACGTGCTGATACCTTACTAATTTTCGCCCTTTTCGCGATTTTTTTAAAAAATGGGAAAATTGAATACGCATGATTAGGGTCGGAAAGGAGGAGGGGGGAGGGGTGGTGGTTGTCGTGCACTGTATACGGGGATTAAAATCGAAGATTCACGGCTCACGAGACATTAAAACATATTTCTCACGAATCACACACAATTCATTTACTTTTCACCCATACAGTACTACAAACTGACCTGTCGAACACCTTGAAATATATCGTTGCTATTTGCGCTCTAAAATACTAAATTTACAAAAATTCACAACTCAATGCCATAGTCTACACAAACAGAACTGGGTATACTTTATTACTCGAAATTCTTTAGCGCAGTACGTCTGTACAAAAGGCAGTTTAAAATGGTTCATAGTTTACAGCAGAAATGCTAAAACTAGCAAAATATTTTGGTTTCCGACCTTAGGACTCAGCAAGACTTCTCCGGCGTTGAACTGCAAGGACCTGAAACAGAAAGCGGCATCACATGTGTCAGGCGTTTATTGGATAGACCCAGATGGTGGTTCCTGTGATAATGCATTCCAGGCCTATTGCGACCAAAAGACGGACGGAGGGGGCTGGACACTAGTTTGGAGTTACACCTTTACAGCTTACTCAAGTTTCATGAGTGGAGCAAACGCTGTCACCCCGCGACCAACCTGGACGGCCGCAAAGGCAAACACTCGAATGTCTACAATAGTTCCACTGAGCGAGACGCAGTACGAGGCCATGAACTTTACTTCATGGCGCACTATTGGCAAGGAGTTCCTGATCAAGAGCAACATCAACAACTGGATCGCATGCAAGGAAGGCACTGGTAGCTTGGTGCTAGAGAAGACGGGGTCAATCGCTTGTAAGCTGGTTAAACAGGTTTCCCAGCAATGCAGTGGCGAAGCACCAAATTTCGTTTGGTCCTCTACCAACGGGCAGGGCCTGGGTAGCGGTAATACATATTACTTCTTTGATGGCAGCACAGAGAAGGATACAGATGTGCTTAAGAATCCATGGCCTGTTCATGATCCATGTGGAAAATACAAACCAAATCATTTAAAAGGCGTAACTAATCCACACGGTAACATTTTCATTCGTTAATGGTCAACTTTTGTAAAGAATGCAGCAAGTAGCTGCTTGAAGGCAAAGATTTTGCAACACCAGCTAACTATTTGAATAAGTTACAATTTCTTGCACAGCATTGTTTTCTTGCACGCCGAATGATTTCATTAATAAAATTAAATTAATATTGTGTATAAAAAAATCGGTAAAAAGACTTAAAAACGTAAGTCAGAGAAGATGACCGGCCATATGATGGGAAACGTTTAGTGTTTTTAGTTCCCTTTTACGGCTTTTTAACCAGTTTCAATCCAGGTTGAATCAATCGTCTTTACATATTGCTATATTTTACTGATGCTATTTGGACGGACAGTAAAATTGCAGAAAACAAAATAAAAGTAATTGTGTTAGACTATATTACTTGGGACAACAAGCCAGTGTGTATACTTCAAAGAGAAAGTAATCATGTATACGCATAATACACTTTTCCATTATATTTCTTTCTGAGAGTATTTGTAAGGAATACTCTGATTTAATTTTTTTCAACATACACGGATTTTTATTTTTAACAAGAAGTAAGGCCTGATTTTACTTTTCTTTTTCAAGGTAAATACTCATCTTCGTCTATCAACGTTCCATGGGCTCAAATGTTTTTTTTTTCGAGTGATTGCACTACAGGAATCGAAGTCGAAAATTCTTTGATCTGACGTTGTGACCAACCCTTTGCACGCTGAGAAAAAACAATTAAAATAGCAATTCCTCTACTACGACGACGGAAAGGTCACTTTTAATACCAATGTTTTGGCTAATTATACAACTAGTCTTCTTCATGAACATCTCGCTCTCAGTCTGTTCTTATTCAACCGCTAACGAAAGAGAGCATATCACTTCTTCTTACTTCGGGAGACTCGGAAAGAAGAAAGAGTCTGGGAGCGAGATACCCTTTTAACGCCTACTTTTGTTGGCGAGCGCAAAGCTTGAACAAGATCTTGGGCATTTTCGTCCCCATAGCCCTTTACGTTTCTTTTAGCCGATGGGGCCTTTGTGCGAGAAACGAAGGGCTCTGGGAAAAAAATTCGACTTTTTTGTTAGCTAGTTGAGAACAATGAAATCTTAAAGGGAAGTCATAAGGTTCGCCGACCGCCATATTGCAGCACATAACATGTGGAAACATGAATACGTCATATAATCTTGGCCTGGATATTGTATGTCCTTAGAGCCCTCCATTTCTCGTGCCAAGGCCTCGCCGGCTAAGAGAAACGAAAAGGGCTATGGGGACGAGCATGGGTCCCGCGAAAGAACAAGTTTCCCGTACTGCCTCGTACCCAGGCGCCTCAAAGTCACGCGACCAAGGAACTTGATAAGGTTTCTTGTAAACGCAAAGGGCAAAGAGCCCGTTGATCGCTCTTCCCAATATATCTGCGCGCTTCACAAGTCATTCCTAAAAGATTAAGGTACGAGGCAGTTTTCCGCATTAACGGTCTTACTGTGACGTCGTAGGTCAACGAAAGTCATGATCCCAAGTTTATTTTGTCATGTTTCCATGGCATTTCCGCATACACAACTCCGTGTCGAGGTATGTCTGCCATATCTTCCACAAATTTCGCGCAAACACGTTAAAAAGGAAGATATCGATCTCAGCATCAATAAAAACGCAGAGAGAGTTAAATGTGACATGTAAGTTTATTTTGGACTTTGTGTATTGCGTTCACTTTGCCGTGGTATCTTCGCCGAACCTGCGAACTAAACGTGACGCATGTTAGAAAAAAAAGAATCAGAATGATTGCCAAAAAGAACGTAATCTCCCATCAGCAGTAAATTCGTTTCCACCATCGATAAGGTAAGTCTGGAGTCGGGCCGAGTGGCCCATCAGGCCGGAGCTTATCCCGATTTCTGTAGCATGAAGCTATAGAGAGTATTTCTACTCCCCCCTGGATGGGATGCTAGTCCATCGCAGGGTTACCCCCCAGCAGTAAATTCGCCGGTACCCACTTATACACCTGGGTGAAGAGAGGCACTGTGAGAGTAAAGTATCTTCAACGCTGTGCCCCGGCTAGAGGCTCGAACCCGAACCGTCCGATCCGGAGTCCAGCGCACTAACCATTAGGCCATTGCGATATTGTAAATTTTATTGTTTTGTTTCGTCACTCTTGAAAGAGCAGTGAAGTGAACAGGCAGAATAATAAAAACCCTTTTAGATTACTCCCCTCCTACAACTATGGCAAAAACTGCAATATTGCTTTTAGTGGTCTGACTTGCGAATTTAATTAGATCTATTCAGTGGCAACTTGACTCTTCAGTGTTTGCACCAAAAGTCGATAACTTCATTTTGTGCTCGCCATAATTTAAACACGAGGATGTTCAATATTATGCTGATTCAGTACTCAAGTTCTACCGGAATCCATGCCCACTAACTTCGATCAAAACTTTTTAGGCCTTTTAGGGTAACAAAGAAAAACCAAAATGCAGCAAGCCAATTTTAAACTTTCTATTTAAACTAAAATCCTCGTTGAATGTGGGTTGTTTATGTTTTTTTGTTTTGTTTTGACTAACTCGCTCATTTGCATCGCACCGACACGTACATTAATGTATTTTAAAATTGAAGACTTTGACAAGAGTTTCTAAAATGCAGCAGCACAAATGGCAACTATTTTTTCTGTTGTAAAAGTGGGACAGAGTAATTTCAATTTCAGTCAACTGATATAATTAATATTAGAGATAACTGACTGATACAATGCCTCAGGGAAAAATGGAATGTCGCTAGCTGGTCAAATGTCAACTGACACTGACACATTTTAACTGTCATTTCTGCGTTATACTCTATTGTTTGACAATAGGAGCCGCGAGTTTTATCTTGTTATGCTAATAATACAACTAAAGTCAAAACCACTGATAGAAAAAGCGAAAAGATTACTTCGTATATTCAACTGATAAGGGCGCACTGAAAAATTGTACTTTCATCTTTCATCAGAAAACTCGAACAAACAGTTGTTGAAGGATGTTGTTCCATATTGCGTTGGAATTCTTTTTCGTCTCCGTTTCGATCACAAGGTGAGAGAATAATTACACTTTATTCAATATCAACTTTTAAATTTATCGGAGACTGTGGAATACCAGCTGATGTCACTTAAACTGGCCATTTTCGGTAGATTTTCCTTACAAAAATTGCTGACTTCAAAAATTGTAACCTTCGGCGCGAAAGTGAGTTGCTTTCAAATAATCGAGCATTTAGTCTTGACTCTCAAAACAGTCTGCAAACGAGTGAAATGTACGGACCCAGAGAAACGTTTTAAAAACTATGTTGTCTTAACCACCAGGGGATTGAATCGGCAGAGATACAGAGTGCTGGACATGGACGAAAAAGGCAATCTTTACCTTTACAAGACTGCACTGCTTTGCAAGAACGAGATTATTGTAGCGACCGCTTTTGGGTGAAGGCGGCGCGAGGACAACATGCGTTGCAAAGGTTCTGAATAGTTCATTCCACAATGACCAAAACGTCTAACAAGATCCGTGGTTCCGTTTAATGCTGGTTCACAAGATGTTAACGGACCGAAGGGACCTTCAAAGACTGTAATGGCTATTACAACATGCTTCGTGCGAAGCCTAAAACGAACTACGTCATGCGACGTTGCGAAAAACAAACTGCTCCCTCGTGGAGCTTACAAAATCTAAGATCCCGGATGTGCGTGACCGGGTCACGTGTAAACAAAACGACTGGGAAGGCGTTACATGGCTCCCCCATACATTGCAAAATGTATGACTTAACAATAAAATAAATGTCAAAATAAACTTAGTGTTTTTAGTGTTCATGAGGGTAATTCTTTCTGCTTGCTCCCCGACGGGGTCGTACTCCGGTCTCTCTACGTTTCCTTCTGTAACTTGCATCAGTCATCTCTTCCTTCCTTCGGACGATGAACGAGGATTAGCTTGTGTACGGGTCTATCCAGAAGCTTCTTATTTCCGGATTCAGTGTAGAAGAGGGAGACCTTGCGAACGAGTCCGTCATCACTGGGGTAGACTTGGGTGACTCTGGCGAGGGGCCATTTATTCCTTGGGGAAGAATCTTCGCAAATCAGAACAATATCATCAACTTGGATGTTTGGGACGGTCTTGTTCCACTTCTGACGCTTTTGCTGCTGCAGACAATATTCTCTTTGCCATCGGAGCCAGAATTGGTCAGCCAAGAATTGAACTCTGCGCCATCTTTTTCTGGTGTACAGATCTGGTCGAGAGAAGTTGCCAGGCGGGGGTAGAACTGCTTTTGTCTTGAGAGTGAGCAAATGATTTGGTGTAATCGGCTCAGGTGCTTGTGGGTCTGACAAGTTGTCGGTGGTCAGCGGGCGGCTGTTCACGAGGTTTTCGGCTTCAGTGAAGAGAGTACGCAATCCTTCGTCATCTAGCTGGGTTGAGTGGTCTTCAAGGAGGCCAGATAGAGAGGAGCGTACGGTTCGTATCATACGCTCCCACACACCTCCCATGTGCGAGGAACTGGGAAAATTCATCTTGAACTCGATGAAGTCGCATTCTTGTGTTAATAGAAAGTTCTTCACTGCGTCAGTGTTCACCTCTGCATTGAGCTCGTTTCTTCCTCCTATGAAGTTGCTCCCTTGATCTGATCTAAGTTGGCGCACTTTGCCTCTTCTGTTGATGAATCTTCTGAGCGCGTTGATGAATGAACTTGTTTCCATAGTGTTCAAGGTTTCAAGATGTATCGCACGAGATGAGAGGCATGTGAAGACGATGCCCCAACGTTTCAACTCTTTTCGGCCTTCTTTAATATACCACGGGCCGAAAACGTCCATACCCGTGTAGGTAAAGGGCGGGGCTTGTGACACACGCGCATCAGGAAGATTTGCCATCTTTTGGACTTGTGCATGCCCGCGTAATTTGTGGCAAATGGCACAGCTTGACAGGAGTTGGGAGACAACGGATCGACCGTTCACAATCCAATAACCGGCTTGTCTGATGGAGTTGTGGGTCATCCCATAACCTGGGTGGTGTTCTTTGCTGTGAAAGTGTCGGATGAGGAGATTCGTCACGTGACTCTTCTTTGGAATTATGACCGGATGTTTTATGTCATAATCCAATTCGGCTTTCAGGAGTCGTCCGCCAATTCTGAGGATTCCTTTGCTGTCTAAGAAGGGGTCAAGTTTGTAAAGTGAGCTTGTCTTCTTAATCGCTTCATTCCTGGTGTGAGCACTGTGGCGATCCTGGAACATACCATCTTGGTGGTTGAGACTTTGAAGGATTTGGATCTCCTTGCCGAAGTGCTCGAACTGAACTGACTTGAGAATTACTTCTTCTGCTAAGCGTAATTCATCGACTGTAAGGGGGCCGGTGATGGGCCTTGTGATAAACTGCTTATTAGGCCGTTTCTGCTCTATTATTCTCTGTAACCGCACAATGCTCCTCTTTAGGCGAATTAGAGAAGACCAATGGCGAAAGCGTTCTGGCTCTAGAAAACTAGGAAAGCTCTCCTTCTCTTCACTCTCAGTTTCTTCATGGCTTGAAATGCAGACGGTAGACTTAGGTTTCTTGACTTCGACATCTTCTTCATGTTGTAGATCTGCAACTTGGTCTAAGCTGATCACCGGTACTTCGCTTTCCCATAGGAAATCAGGGCCATTGAACCATAGTTCATGTTCAGAAAGTTCTTTGGTGGTGGCACCTCTTGACGCGATATCAGCTGGGTTGTTCGGACTGCTGACGTGATGCCACTGCTCTGGGTTTGATCTGTCACGGATGTGTTGGACACGATTTCCGACATATGTATGGAAGCGTCTTGCGTCATTTCGGATGTACCCTAGAACGACGTAAGAGTCTGTGTAAAACACTTTCACCGGGTCACTGTAGTTAAGCTCTTGGCTGAGCATGGAGGCTACATTGGTAGCAATCACGGTGGCGGTCAGTTCGAGGCGAGGAGTTGACATAGGCTTTAGTGGCGCGACTCTAGCTTTACCCATCAGGAAGCTGACATGTACTTGGCCCGAACTGTTTACAAGACGTAGGTAGGTTACTTGGCCGAGGCCTGTGTTGCTGGCATCGGAGAAGCTGTGTAACTCAACGGCAACTGGTTCGCCGAAATCAGGTGGCTTGAGACACCTTGCTATCTTGATTGTCTCCACAAGAGGTAATTCAGCTCTCCATTTTTCCCATTGTGAACGGATGTGGGCAGGAACTGGATCATCCCAGTCGATGCCTTCGCGGCACAGTTCTTGTAGTAACTGTTTTCCGACTAAGATGACGGGTGCAATGATACCAAGCGGATCATAAACCGAACTCACAGTTGACAGAATTCCGCGACGGGTGAGAGGTTTGTCCTTGAGCTCGATTCGAAATCCAATGGTATCAGACTGGATGCACCAATAGGTACCTAAGGATCGCTGGACTGGCAAGACATCGTGACGCAGATCGAGGTCCTTCAAGTCCTTGGAACGATCTTCAGCGGGTAAGGCTTCCAGCACGGTCTCACTGTTGCTGGCAAACTTGTGCAGGCGTAGGTTGACTGCTGCGCACATGGCTTGTGTATTCTTGATGACACAGATTGCTTTAGCTGGTGTGGCGAACGACTTCAACCCATCATCTACGTAGAAGTCGTTCTTCAAGAAATCTGCAGCCTCATTGCCAAACTGTTCTCTGCCGGCTTCTGCTGTCGCCCTGAGACCGAAATTAGCAACTCCTGGGGAGGAAACAGCTCCAAAAAGGTGGACGTTCATGCTGTACTCTACGATTTGACTCTCTAAGTTGTTGTCCTTGAACCACAGAAATCTTAAAAGGTCTCTGTGTTCCGGGCTGACGTGAAAACTATGGAACATCTGCTCAATGTCACATGTCACTGCAGTCTCTTCTTTTCGAAACCGTGAGAGCACACCAACGAGGGCATTCATCATGTCGGGGCCCTGCAGTAGATGTTTGTTGAGAGACTCATTCTGGAAGATGGCGCTGCAGTCGAAAACTATACGAATTTGATCTGGTTTCTTGGGGTGATAAATGTCAAAATGAGGCAAGTACCACACCTTTCCTGCAGCGGTCTTCAGTTGATCTGGTGGCACGAGACTGGCGTGGTTCTTGTCAAACATTTTCTTCATGAACTCAGTATACTGCTTCAATACTTTGTCATTCTTGTGGAGTTTTCTCTTTATGCCTAGTAGCCTGTTCAGACATTGTTCACGGTTGTTCGGCAGACTCAAGTTGTCCGTCTTTAGTGGTAATGGCATTTCCCAGTTGCCCAGTTCATTTGCGTGGATGCCTGTCGCAAGAAGGTCATTGAAACGTCTGTCCTCGACAGACTCAGTGTTCTCGGTGCCTCGGATGGTTCGGCTATGATGCAGTTCACTGTAATCCAATTGCATCATGTCTCTTATCTGTTGGGGTGTAGTGACATCCTTAGATTGATGTTTGGAAGCGAAAGAGACTACGGCTTCTTCTCTGGAACTGTTGCTCGTTGGAACGTTGAAGAGGTTGTGAGAATCTTCTCGTTGTACGGTGATGCGGTTAACTGTTGCACAAGCCGTACTGTCTTGTTGGTTGTCTAGACAAACTGGACCAATGATTGTCCAACCAAACTTGTACTCTTCAGCCCATGGCTCATTGTCTCTGCCGTATATAACGTGTAACGGCTGAAAGGCAGATGGCATGTTACGACCGATTAACAATCCTATCTCTACTCCGGGATGGTAGTGGATGTGGTGGGCGATCTCTTTAAGGTGTGGCCAGAGTTGGGCAATGTCAGGCGTGGCGATGTCCTGATGGCTAGCTGGAATTTTCTCTTGTGAGTAGGCAAACGGAATCTTAATAGAATTGTGTCGACTGTCTGTGTCCTTGATGTGCAATCCGTTTACTTTCTGAGTACGAACAGTGTTCACGCCTGCAATCGTACTGACATCGAGGTTAACTTCCTGGCCTTTGACCTGCAACTGGTCGAGAAGGGTGTCTGTGATGAAGACATCTGTTGACTGGTCGTCCAGAACTGCATAGGTCGGCACCTTTGCTGAAGGGTTGTCTTGATGGAAGACTTCGACGAGAACTATTCGAGCGCATGAACGAGCAGAATGACTTTGATTGCAGACTCTTGAGCAAGCAGACCTGGCTTCACTGGCATTAATAACTTTGTGCCTGGATGGGTCATGCAGTACAGTGGCGTGTTTCTGTCGGCAAACCTTGCAATCTAGCCTGTCTTGTTTGCAGTCTTTGGCAACATGTTTGTTGGAATTAACACACTTGAGACAGACTTTGTTTTTCATTAGGAAATCTCTGCGCTCTTCGTATCCTAATTTCTGAAACTGTTCACAATCGTTCATGCTATGGGACTTCATCTTGTGATAGAAGCAATATGTGTTAGCTGTAGTAGCTTTGGTAGTGTCCGGTTGCTGAGCATGGGTTGAAAGCACATTGGAGGCTTCACTCGGTTCTTCGTGATTGGCATTTGTCTCGCCATTGTTACTAGGAGGTGAAGTGGAGGTCAGATTAACAGCTGGATGACGCAGGCGGGGTTGGCGGTTCAAAGGTTTGAAACGGTCAGACTGTGATGTACCACTTGAACCTGAGGCTTGAACAATTTGGGGTATGTTGACACGCTCAGCGTGGTAACGCACTTCTTGAGCAAAGTCTGCAAATGAAGGGAATGTGTCCTTGCCTTCTTTCTTCTGAAGTTTCAGCACTTTATCAGACCATTTGGGTTTGAACCACGATGGCAGCTTTTCGACAAGACTTTGAATCTGTGACGGGTAATTAAGTACTTGGAGACTCGGAATGTGTTCACTTGCAATCTTCACTTGTTGAAGAAAGTCACTGAATTCTTCAAAGGCTGCTGCGTCGTTCGGTCCCACCTTTGGCCAGGTTGTTAGTTTCTTCTGAAAACTGGTACTGATTATCGCTGGGTGGCCAAAACGTTCCTTAAGGATAGTGCGGGCTTGTTGATACGCACCTTCAGGGTTCTGCACTAAGTACTGAAGCTGCTCTACCACTTTCTTGGCCTTGCCATCCAAATACTGGTACAAGAAGTGTAGTTTCTGTTGGGCTGTCACTGGTGCTGAATCAATCAGACTATCAAAGGAACTCTCCCACAGGAAGAATTTAGTCTTGTCAGTCTCATCACCCTTAAAAACATCTGGTGTGGCTTGAGGAAGGCGTTGAAGCTGACTGATCTTGGCTAAGGTGTCAGTTAGTTGCACTGAATAATCTTGAGGTGCAGGGGAGAAGCCTATATATGGCGATGGTACAAACGCTGGAGAATTTCCGCAAAATCCTCTTGGAGGTGTAAGTCCAATTTGGGACATAGTACACGTAGGCAATGTGTAAATAGGAGGAGTTTGTCCTCTTAAGCTGAAGGTGGTTGCGGTTGTAGAGTGTAAGATTCGATCGGTTGATCCTCGAGGGTCTTGATTCAAAGATACAGGTGCAACGTTAGATGGTGTAGACGATGACGTCACTGTCACTTTAGTCACTGGTGTTGATCCAGTGCCAAAGGGTGTTGAAGCTGGTGTATCTGCTGTAGATGATGGTGTCACAGTCACTTTAGATACTGGTGTTGTTCCAGTACTAAAGGGTGTCCAAGCTGGTGTATCTGCTGTAGATGATGGTGTCACAGTCACTTTAGATACTGGTGTTGTTCCAGTACTAGAGGGTGTCCAGGCTGGTGTATCTGGTGTAGATGATGGTGTCACAGTCACTTTAGATACTGGTGTTGTTCCAGTACTAGAGGGTGTCCAGGCTGGTGTATCTGCTGTAGATGTATGTTCGTCAGTATTATTAGCGGCAAGATAGGTGGAAATTGGATCATGGGTTTCAGTTGGCAGTGCAGGCGACTGCAGACAGCTTTCTTCTTGCATTGCTTTTTGGTAGACTTGCTCTTGTGCAATGACTTCTCCAAGTTCCTTTTGTATTTTCAACTGTTCCAACTTCTGTTCTTGTTCGGCAATAACTGCTGAAAACTTCAACGTTTCTTCTAGGGCTGCTCTCTTAGCTCGAAATTCAAGCAGGGTCTCCTTGCAAGAACTTCTACTAGATCCCGACCTTTTTGAGGCACGTGAACGGTGAGATATTTGAGATCTGATAGAGGTTGCATCATCTTGTAATTTGTCAATTTCATTCACGGCTGTATCATGAACTGCTTTCCATGTGTCGAGCAGATAGGTTTGTTTACTTGTGGCCTGATGAGTTTCATCTGGATCATCTGTTAGCTCTATCCATTGGTCAAAACTTTGTAAGACAATGTCTAACTCCTTGATCAAAGCTGAAATATCTTCCTTAATTTCCTTTGGATCTTTACCGAAGAGGATTTGCTCTTTAAAAGTGTCTAATTTAGAGCGAAACTGACGCTCGTTAGCTATCGCAGCACTTCTCTTCAAGCCACAATTGTATTCTCGCCCTTTGGCCGTAAGGGTCCTGGGCCTAGTGTTACTCGAATTGTCAACAATGTCTGCATTACTAATCGATGAAATTTCCACTATTTTTGGACGTAAAGACACCTTATGCAAAATAACAGATGAACTAACCTCAGTCTCTGTTGATTCGACGATTTCTTTATGTGCTGGACTTGAGGTGTGTTTTTTCGCGCTTCTCTCGATCAGAAATTCTTCTGGTTTCGACAAGAAGGTTAGCCCAAGTCCGGTATCTTCGTGTTTATCGTCGAATTGTCCTGAATCCATGGTAAAGTTCCTTGACGTAAATACAAGTCTCCAGAGTTCCTTAGATTAAACAGAAGTCTTTAAAGTTCCTTGAGGTAATACGAGTCTTTGACTGTAGCGACCGCTTTTGGGTGAAGGCGGCGCGAGGACAACATGCGTTGCAAAGGTTCTGAATAGTTCATTCCACAATGACCAAAACGTCTAACAAGATCCGTGGTTCCGTTTAATGCTGGTTCACAAGATGTTAACGGACCGAAGGGACCTTCAAAGACTGTAATGGCTATTACAACATGCTTCGTGCGAAGCCTAAAACGAACTACGTCATGCGACGTTGCGAAAAACAAACTGCTCCCTCGTGGAGCTTACAAAATCTAAGATCCCGGATGTGCGTGACCGGGTCACGTGTAAACAAAACGACTGGGAAGGCGTTACAATTATCAAGCGACTGGCCAATGGGTCATACCAACTGGCAGAACCCAGAACCATCGGTAATTCGTTTATTTAATTTTTGAAACGTTCTTGGGAAATTTTAATCTGAAACAGTGATGTCCAGTGGAAAAGTTTCCTATTTTATCTAAAAGTTTTTTTTTTGCGTCTGAGGTTTTTCAAGAGGGTTTTCTATCTGCCGAGCTTTACGATCAGAACTTAACTTCGAGATGTTACCAGTCCTTCAAAAATATTGAAATACGGAACTGGAGTTGTTTACGATGACTAGATCATGAAGACCTATCCAGATTAAAGAATCACGGCTTCTTAATTTCCTTTTCTTGTTGTTCTACTCACAGAACTGAGCAAGGCGTCCCCTCCTTTGAATTGCAACGACCTGAAACAGAAAGCGCCATCACTCGTTTCGGGCGTCTATTGGATAGACCCAGATGGTGGTTCCCACGGTAACGCATTCCAGTCCTACTGCGACCAACAAACAGACGGAGGGGGCTGGACATTAGTTTATAGTTACACCTTTACGGCATATTCCAGTTTCTGGACCGGCTCCAATGCTGTCACTCCGCGTCCAACCTGGACGGCAAACAAAGCAAACACTCGGGTGTCTACAACAGTTCCACTGAGTGAGACGCAGTACGAGGCCATGAACTTTGCTTTGTGGCGCACCATTGGCAAGGAGTTCCTGATCAAGAGCAACATCAACAACTGGATCGCATGCAAGGAAGGCACTGGTAGCTTGGTGCTAGAGAAGACGGGGTCAATCACTTGTAAACTTGTTAAACAGGTTTCTAAGCAGTGTGCTAATGTAATTCCTCAGTTTTTCTGGACCGGGCCTCCGTGCTAGTGGAACCTACTATTACTTTGATGGCAATACAGGTACGCATTCTCCCACCCATGATCCATGTGGAACAAACCGTCCAAATCAGTTGAAAGGTGTGGCTAATCCACACGGGAATATCTTTATTCGTTGAAGCCTTTTTCTGTCGTTTATCTTACCAATTGCAAATGCCTTTTAAGAGATATAAGGTATTTATTTCAAAATTAAGATTAATTCAGAGATCTTAAAAAGATTAATGAAATGAATGCTAGACTGCCTCATTTATGAGATGTTGTTCATTCGTAAAAGAAACCCGAAACTGAACCCCGTCAGACGCTATTCGTGCTTAAAGGGTCAGTTTCACGCTATTTTTAGGAAACACATCGAAAATCCAAGGGACGCTTTTCGGTTAATAGAAGCTGCATGATAGTGATAAAAAATCCTTTGAAAGACTATTTGGATGTGCAGAAACTGTCTATAGATGTTTTTACGTGGGGATTGCCAAGACTGAGATTGATATCACTCCGTGATACTTCCCTTTTAAGTCTGTTTAACACTGTTCCCAATTAGCAATGTAATTATTCACCTTCATTAAACTACTTTGATAAGCCAGGTCAGAGTTTCAAAAACACTTGCGCGCTTCGGGATAAAATCAAGCATATGTTAAAAACACAAACGATTTTGAATTCAAATTCGTGCAAGTATTTTGCATGAAAAAAAAGAAGAAAATTATATGCTTCCGTTTTATCCCGACGCGCGCATATGTTTTTTGAAACTCCAAATTGGCTTATACAATTCTCTCAGCATAAATTATCACAAGCGCTGATAATGTTGTTGAGATGACATCGAAACTTCGTGTTTTAGCATTAATCTTAATTTTGAAATACATTACTGAATTTGTGCTTATTAAGGCATAGGTACAGCTGATTGTACTTAAGGCATCTAGTTGCGCACGAGCAATGCCTGGATTTCATTTATTGTTAAACGGAAATTGATCATTTCGTGTAACACCGTGATGTAACTGATCACTGTTATGTTCGCTTACATTTTAAGTGACATTTTGTGGGTTAACTGTCAAAAAATGCAATTAAAAATGGATTTTTTTACGGCAAGCCAATGTCTTTGACTCATAGTTAGAATGACTCTTACAGTTAGCTCCATTTTTTTGCGGCGGAAAATCAACAACAATGTCCGTTGCATTTGTTAATCCTTTGTTTAATTCAAATGTTTTACTTTCATCAGCCCCCTGTTTTGGCCATGCATTTCAATGGTAGGGACGAGTCCAGGAACTGTTGATGGGGGTGGGGAGGGGGGGGGTGGGGGGAAGACGGGGGGACAAAGTTCATTACTGACAGGCGATCCTGTCGATACGAGAATTTCAGTACTTGCCCTGAAGAAGACTAGTTCGGCTAGTTGAAATATTGGCCAATAAAATTTGCCCTGTTGCCGTAGTGCCACCCTTGCAATCAATTTGGTTGTATTAATAGTTGTATCACATCTAGGAATAGAGAAATCTGAGTGATTTCAGTATTCATTTCGCCGCTGCCGGACACCTTTCAGTGTCAGGTCTGGTTTGGAAATAAGTTACGTCTCACAGCTTTTTACCATGTCCACTGAAACAAGAGTACCAAACTGAATGCATGAGCAATTTTAAGGTATCCGAATCACTTACTATAACTTGAGACTAGGTCAGCTGGGTCACCTCCAGCAGCCGATAAGTTCCAGAACTTCCATTGTGATGCAATGATTTTAGTAATTCACTTCATGTTTGCAAGCACGTAATGAAGAAATATCATTCCATAGATACCCTTTGACACCTTATCTTTATTCACAGACATCCATTACATAAAACGCAAATAGCTAATAAAGATAGGAGTATCTTATGATACCCCCCTGCCAGCCTTTTAAGCATATTCTATTCCTTTTCAGTTCTTCAACTGAGCTGAGATCTGACGCGCCAAACACAACCACAGATCACCTCAAGTTCAGCGTAACTGAGTGTTTTTTGCAATATTTCTAGGGTTAATCTACTATACGGATGAGGAACTCGAAAATGTTTTTCTGTATTGTTTTCGCTTGGCTTTTCCTCACCAACAGATTCTTGACAGCCAGGTAAGACCACAGCTCTTGAACCTGTAAATGCATTGTCAAAAAATTGCTGATTTTTAAGTTGAAAACAACTCGATCCAATTAACGCGATGCTTTGCTAACTGGTAGTAGCAACTTTTGCTCGTTCTGAACTTCAGAATTTTGGTTTGGTTGGGCAGAAAAGGACTGGTGATGTTATTCGTAAACACTGATCGTATCATGGTTTTTCGTGTTTTAATCTGAAGGATTTCGTAAGTCAGTGTCTTACAGTTTCAAGGGTTGTTATCTTTCAGCAACTTAGGAATCTTCAAACAGTGAAAAATGTTCTTCTAAGCGTTACAAAACCAGTTAAGACGCTTAACTGCGTACCGATTTTGATATACTTATAAATAATTCCTTTTTGGAACATCCTGACCTGATAGACTGTGGCGGGTTAAAGGGGAAGCACATTTTTAAAGGAGTAATTTAAAGTAGGGCCCCCGTTGCACGTTGTATTTCGACGGTAAAGGCTGGAAAAGAGGGCGCATGAGGCTTGTGAGAGGCAAGCGAAACGTGAGCCCGAAACAAAGAGGATGAAACGCGCACCTCGGGTGACCAAGAATCGACGCGTTGGGACGAGACTGCCCCAGGAAATCCCTGTTGTGCATGGGCCTCCTGTGGTGTTTTCTTGCTCACTTGGTTATGAAGATTATAAATTAAAAGATGTACTGTCAATAATTGATGAACGCAGACTATCAATTTCCCAGAATGTTTGAAGACGTTTTTTTCTTGTTTTTCGTTTCTCAAGTGGACGAGACGAGCGAAGATACAAGGTGCTGGAGATGGACGCAAATGGAACTCTTTATCTTCACAAGACGTCACTGCTATGTGTGAATGACATCATCAAAAAACTGAGTGAAGGGTCTTACAAATTGGATGAACCGAGCATTTTAGGTAACAAGTCATTCGAGTATTACTACCTAAAAAGTTTTTTTTGGAAAAGAAATGATGTCGTTGACAAAAGTCGCACTAGTCGTCTGCAACTGTTTCTAGCTCTTCATTGTCTATCGCGAGCATTTGCTATCAGCGAAAGATCTATGACAGCAGCAATAAGGCCTGAAGGGTCGAATAAAGAAAGGTCTATTCTCATTCCACATCTGTTTTTTTTAACCGAAACGGACCCGTTTCTTCTTAAGTCTTGTTTTTACGCTTGCGAGAGTAGATCATTGGGTAAGGTTCCGGTTCGAGCCCTGCCGAGATCACTGTGTTGTTTCCTTGTTGACTAAACCTGGCAAAATGCAAAGCTTGGATAATACCCAGTCCAGGGGCAGTAATAACACTCTTGCAAGGGTCATTGCTCTAAATCAAACATGGACAAAGGTGCATTATGCTGGCTTAACAAGGAGCTTTCTGTAGGCCACTGATTTCAAACTCCCTCGCTCTCCTTAATATAAAAGAAAGATGAATACGTGTTGGAAATTCCTAATTCTAGAGTAGAATTTTAAACTTCTGATAGAAGTCGTTGTATCTAGCCCTTAGTATCACCGCCCCTGCCCGGGTACCCAGACACGGCAAGTTTCTTAATTTATTGCGTGTATCAACAGGACTATCCAAAGAATTTGCAGTGTTGAACTGTCAAGATCTAAAGCTTAAAATGCATTCTGTCCAGTCTGGCGTCTATTGGATAGATCCGGATGGTGGTTCCCATGGTAACGCATTTCAGGCCTACTGCGACCAACAGACTGACGGAGGGGGCTGGACACTAGTTTGGAGTTACACCTTCACAGCTTACTCAAGTTTCAGGAGTGAAGCAAACGCTGTCACCCCGCGTCCAACTTGGACAGCCAGCTCCGCTAACACTCGGGTGTCTACAACAGTTCCACTGAGCGAGACGCATTACGAGGCCATGAACTTTGCTTTGTGGCGCACCATTGGAAAGGAATTCCTGATCAAGAGCAACATCAACAACTGGATCGCATGCAAGGAAGGCACTGGTAGCTTGGTGCAACAGAAGGCCGGGTCCATCACTTGTAAACTTGTTAAACAGGTTTCTCAGCAATGTGCTGGTGTTGTACCGAACTCTTTGACATTACACAACTATGGATTGTACATTTCCAGCAGCTCTTTATACTATTTTTTTGACGGCAATACTGGCGGTGGTTGGCCTACGCATGATCCATGTGGAACAAACAAACCAAATCAGTTAACAGCTGTAGCTAATCCACATGGAAGTATTTTTGTTCGTTAAACGATTTTCACAGATTTTGTTAAGAATTTGCTCGCTCCAGGGCATGGATGCCCACATTATTCTGGCATAATTTTGAGGATAATGGTGAGATAAAAGAGCTTTATGCTGGCAGAAAATGCAAAATTTGGTATACTTTTAGTGTTCTAGAAATAAAAGAAATCGACTGACCATTACTTCGCAGAAATCGTACGATTCGCGTTCACGGTTACACGCGTACACGCCGGCCCAGGTTCCACGTTTTGAATGAATGAATGAATGAATGAATGAATGAATGAATGAATGAATGAATGAATGGATGGATGATAACTTTATTTATACTCGGTTAAAAACATCAGTCTAACACAGAAAATTAATTGAAAATTCTCAAAAACAGTTTTACATATTTGCCGTGTGGGAGTACTGATCAGAAAACCACCTATGAGAATTTCTCTAAATTAAATAAACCTTAGGAATTTGATGTACGTAATTCCTCGGGAAAATTGTTCCATAAAATAGCGCCACTGTAACTTAAGCTACACCCCTCTGTAACAGACCCACTAAAACCCTACCCAGTGGATTATTTTCCCCTAACCAGCGGAAATTTAGTCTCCCCAGTACCCAGTGAATATTTTGATTTTACCCAGTGACTGTGCGGTGTGACCCAGTGTATTTTGTTTGCAAAAAAATAATAATAAATAAGCAAAATAAAACAGAAAACGAGCGGACCCAGCGGGAAATTAACCAGCCCAGTGACCTTTTACCCGAAAACCCAGTGACGATAAATATTCCACTGGGTCTGTTAAAGAGTGGTGTAGTTAAAAAGAAATCTGGAACTAGATTAGTCTGATGTCTCTGATAGCACAATTTTGAGGAAGACTGGGAAAAAATAACTCGATTGCTTTTACTAGAATGTAACAGAAACTGAATCGAATATGAAGTTTTTTTATGTCAACCTTTAAGTAATCACGCTTATAGAATTTGCTGTAATTGATGGGGAAACCGTTAAGCATAGCCTGCGCTCGCAAATTCGACTTCCTTCGCTCTCCGGCGTTTTCCCCAAATTTCCCCCACTGGAGAGGCTGTTCGCAGGCTACCAAAACTTGCGATACCACTGTACTCAAAAGCTCTCTCCTCAAATTCTACAGGCTCATATTTTTGAGTGATCACAAAACAGACATCACAAGGCCTTTGACTAAAATACCTTGGTCAAAAACATACTTTCATCCTTCCCGTCAGTTGAACCCCGCCTCCCAACGTAATTCCTTATCTTTTAAAACATTTAGGCTTTCTGCTATAATGCGCAGCAGTTCTTTTTAAAGAGTCCTTGTCAGCCTCCTCCATTTTCGATGGCATCGAAATTATGGAAATTGTATAGTGAAGCGCAATCATACTGAATTTCTGTTTACTGGAAGGGTTTAAATTACCCTTAGCAGGTTTCTCAAGGGATTTCTTTCGTTTCTACACGATCTGCTTAAAATATAATACTCACATGTAAACAATAAGAAAGGTGTGGCTGACTAGGGCCCTTTAATGATCGCGCTTCAATCCATGTTGCCGACAAACTTTACATTTATTTCGATTTGGAAAAACATACATTTTTCAGTTGTACACTTTATTCAAATATTACAAATTCTCTCACTAAATCTTGTTTAATTTGTGTTCCTTTAAAGGGGAGATTAAAAATGGTCTTCGTTTTCGATTTCCTACAAATGACAAAAACTATTATTATTATAGTATGCATAATGTTGTAAAAAGCTATAATATACTGCGTTAACATTGTGGTTGTCATTTCAGTTGACCTTTGAAATTTTTGTCTGACAGTTAGTCAGGGACTGTTTTGTATATCATGATAAAAATTGTCTTTATGTCAAATCACACAACAGAGAAATCTCGCGAGCATTCGGAATTTGAGTCAACTTTTGCAAGTCAAGTCTATCGCCATATAGAATAGTACAGGGTCTCGCATTCTGGGCTTG
Organism: Blastomussa wellsi; assembly: GCA_947652115.1. Taxonomy (NCBI): domain Eukaryota; kingdom Metazoa; phylum Cnidaria; class Anthozoa; order Scleractinia; family Plerogyridae; genus Blastomussa; species Blastomussa wellsi. The sequence goes on from OX393574.1 coordinate 13,008,442, forward strand.
GGGCGAGAGAGCCTGGGAGTGAGTCCACATAATACGTTTTCAGTCGACTAATACAACGTCATGGAATCCTCAAAAAGTCTTGCAAGTTCTTCCTCCCCAGGGGCCCCGGCTGGGGCGAGCTTTGTCACGCGATGTTGAGGCAAAGTTCCCTTGACAAGCTCAGGAATATCTTCAGATTTGTAACCCAAGGCGGCAAGTCCATCATCTACTCCTGTATCGAACATGAAATCGCGGAGCGTGTCGGACAGCAATAACCCGGCGTCGGCCAGTTTTACATTTGTCGTGTCTGCACCTAAAGAAATGTAGTGAATAGGAACGTCCTATTAGCTGTTGTGAGGGTAGCGCGGTAGCGCGGTTGTCTAATGATGAACGCGTCAGACGTCTATTCTTGTCAGCTTGATGGCGAAGGGGCTAGGTGGTGCGCCTTAAACTACAATCCCGAGTTTTCTATGAGCGAATAGTCAACGAGGCGCAGCCGAGTTGACTAACGTTCATAGAAAATGAGGGAGAGTTGTCTAATTGTTTTAGTAGAAACTCTAAAGGATTGCAGTCCAAAGCCTATTATATTGTTTACATTTGAGCCAAAAATCAAGAGAAACTACTGTCGGCCAATAGAAAACAGTGGGAGAACCAATCAGATTCGCGGATTTCCAATAGAACAAATTGCTAGCGAAGAGTAGTAAATTTGATAAAACAATGAGTGGTAATTCTTCGATGAACTTGCATCGAATCCAGAAGGAATACCTAGTTGCTTCATGCTAAGGAAACCAGGACATGCTCCGGTAGTGTCAGCCTGAGTGTGGTATGATTACAGAGTTTGCCTATTGACCGGGAACATTAAGGGCTCACCAAGAATTTCAGCAGCTTCAAGGTGCCTCTCGGGACAAGCTGGAGACGTGAAGCGGAATACAGCTGGAGACGTCACGACAACGGACAAGCCATGCGGCTGAAGAACAAAACACATGGTAACGCGCGACATTAATATCTTAATTCTCCTCACAATCTCAATACAATGCCAAGTATACAGGTGTTGAGAATAAAGAAAATGATCAATAAAAGATCAAGTAATTAATTCACCATCAACTCAATTCAATTCTTTTTTCACACCATTCTCGTCCCCAGAGGCCGCGATCATTTTGGTCAGTACCAAGAATCACGACCTCTGGCCACCCCCAGCTTGTGAGCATGCGCAACGAAGTACTCGTTCTGTAGTTTTCAGCCAATCAGAATTGTCAGATTCGACAATGAGTCCGTGATTCGCGGAATTCCGTGATTCTTGGTGCTGACCAAAAGGATCGCGGCCTCTGGGGACGAGAATGTTTTCACACTATCCAAGGCGTTCATATACTATTATGAAATTAAGCCATAATGTAAACAGTAAATAAGTTTGCGACGTCCAAAGGAGCAGAGCTTTCTAAGTAAATAATGGCAGCATAAACATAGATATATACTTATATGGATAGATGTATACTTATACTTTTTTGCCCGTGCACATGGTGCAAAGTTGCACGGTGTCGACAATGTCGTGCACAATTTTCCGTGTAGAAGAATTGCTTTGTTTTCTTCTTCTTTTGCAACATTGCTTGCAACTTTCTAAAGGGTATGCAGTATCTGCAACATTGCTCCCAATGGTTTTGTGACTATGCAGTCTTTAATTGCAACATGGCGATCTGTAGTTTCATCAAAAATTTCCGTTTACGGTTAACTAAAACGCCGTTTTAGTTTTGACGGTAGGCCAATCCGATTAAAAGAAAAGTTGCGTTTCAAATTTATCCGGATTAGTGTGGAAGTAGCCTCACGTTTTTAAAGCAATGACGATTTCCTACTAACCACAAGAGGATGGTCCACATCATAATCTTTAGCTCTGTAGGACTTAACCAAGCCAGAGATAGGATATGACATTCCGTGGCTGCGAAAAGGAAAACATTTGTTTTCTACGAGTATAAACAGTCCGACACTTAAATCTACGTGTTATCCATTGAACTCGATAAGGCGGCTTCATCTACCAGGAGCAAAAGGCAAGCTGTTCTGTTGATAAGATTTGTAAGTGTTCTTTTTACAGAACAAGCCACTTACTACATTGTCAATCCACTGCAATACAATAGGCCACTTTCGCTATATTAAAATTCAGCTTGATAGCGACATGAACATAATAAATTAATAAAAATGCATTTTTGGTTTTCTTTGTTTGTGTCCTCTATGTCGCACTACCAAGCTTTATATTTCCGAGTATCTTTAAGCATCTGAAACACATTCTCATAGGTAAATAAACACAATCAAGCATCCTAACACCTCATTTGAAAAACGTGTTCACAAAAAATGAACTTTAGTTAGCTGTCTGTCTGTCTGACTGTCTTTCTATCTGACTGTCATTCCGTCTGTCTGAATCATTACATGCATGCATCTGTCTGTACCACAGCAGGCCCATCTGTCTGTCTGTCTGTCGATCTCGATAAATGTACGTACGTGTCTGCCTACAGGTCTGTCTGTCAGTCTCATTACGTGCATGAACCTTCTCTTTCTGTCCACCCATTTGTCTGCTTGCCTATCTGTCTGTCGTGCTATATGTCTCTAGTGTTTGCCTGTGTTTTTTTGTCTGTTTGTAAACGCAATACGATGTCAAGAAAGTTACCACAAGTGTACTCCAGCGTTTCCGAATCCCACACCGGCGTAAACACTCGCCAAGTGCATGTTGGACCGGGCCTCAAGATCACCAGGATCCTTGATGGATCTGTCGGCATAAACGTGTAATTAAGATTAACTTATTTCCACACAACTCCATTATCAGTACTGCAACGTTCTTCTTACGCAGTTTATGTTCAAAACCAGGGACGGCGGAGCCGTGGGGGGGGGGAGGGGGGGGGGGGGGGCTGGGGGGACTGAAGCCCCTCCACTTTTTACGACAATGACAATTTTTTGTTTTAGTACAAGGTTCGTATTTACAAAACTTCCAAAATATTGCTGTAGCACAAAAAGTACCTGTCATTTTACAGTTATCCGGGTTGTCTTTTTTTAAGAAATATATCATGGAGAACGTTGAAAATACCATTTCCATTTCCGGGGGAGGATGGCCCCCGACCCCCCTAGAAAGTTGCGCCACTGGCGCTCATTTTGAACCCCCCCCCCCCCCCCACTTTCAAATACGCTCCGCCGTCCCTGAAACGTTTCAATTTTGTCATCGCTAAATACCCTCTACCAAGCTCGTCTGCATGGTTACACGCCCTTAACCTGTTGTGTCGGTCTGCCTCACATTATTTTTGGGTAAAAACCTTATAATATAATACGTAAGACGTACATGGTTTAGCGCACTGTTGGCTGGTGCAGACAGACTAGATACGAAATTACATATGGCACAAAGATGAACTGATGTCTTTAATTTTGATATTTTAGACCGGCCTGTACATGTTCAATAGCCAATGTTTACAGTCAACTCTCTCTAAGACGGATACCATCGGGACCTGCCTCAGCTGTTCGTCTTAGAGAGGTGTTCGGCAAATCGAGAGTCGACGTAACATGACAACAGGAATTTTCAGCTAAGAAAGCAAGAAAATAACTGTTTTAGATTATAATACAATTCGGTTGTCACCTCCAAGTTGTTTTTTTGAATGGGACAATGACTGATTTAATTTTAACTTGTACTATATGTATTCCGCCGACAAGAAAAGAGCTGTCAATTAAACGTCTGGTGTTTTAAAAAAAGAGTCACGTACTTGGTAATTTAAGAATTTTTCTTCCCTGAATGTTAATTTGCGGTAACATTCAGCACCTCACAAGTGTCCGTTCACGATTTCAAAGTGTCTGTTGTCCGTCTTATAGAAGTGTCCGTCTTATAGAAAGTTTGATTATAGTAAAATGACTGAGACACGGCCAGGACCAGCACCAGGTGTCCGTCTAATGTCCGTCTTATAGAGGAGTCCGTTAAGAGAGAGTTGACTGTACAGCAATTTATCGCCAACCTTTTCAAATACTTGGAGACAATACTGAGCGCATGTTTGGACCATACGTCACTGACTGGGTTGCTTCCTTGGTACGCTGGTCTCATGTTCGGGTTTGGAGGTCGTGGACCTCGCTTCTGGTATGGTATGGCAGTATAAGACTCAATGGCGTGACTGTGAAGCGGGGGAAAAACATGACGATTAAACTGCCTGCTAGATTCATTGCCACTGACAAACACATCTGGAAATTATTTCCACTTTGGCAAGTTTTGCAACAAACCTGTCACGGATGGCTATTTGTTTTTTAAATTGTGTTGTTTGTAATCAGGTATTAGGGTTCCTAAGGCATATTCTTCTTATCATCTTTATGTATTCACGTAGTCAGTGTAGTCCAGGTAGTCAGTGTAATCCGTGTAGTCAGTGTAGTCACTGTAGTCAGTGTAGTCGGTGTAGTCAGTGTAGTCAGTGTAGTCGGTGTAGTCAGTGTAGTCACTGTAGTCAGTGTAGTCAGTGTAGTCAGTGTAGTCCATGTAGTCAGTGTAGTCAGTGTAGTCCATGTAGTCATTGTAGTCCATGTAGTCAGTGTAGTCAGTGTTGTCCATGTAGTCATTGTAGTCCATGTAGTCAGTATTGTCAGTGTAGTCCATGTAGTCAGCGTACTCGGTGTAGTCCATGTCAGTGCAGTCAGCGGAGTCGGTGTAGTCAGTTTAGTCGGTGTAGTCCATATGCATGTAGGCAGCGTAGTCACTGTAGTCAGTGTACTCTGTGTATTTGGTGTGTAAATATGTGTGTAGTCCGTGTAATCAGTGTAGTCGGAATGAATGAAATATGTTTTGGAAGTTTAGAAACAGCATTGATGAGTCCAACCATAACACATCATATCCACTGTTAGCTGTCAATCTTTCAGACATATGAAGGGTATGCAATGGATCCACAATGCCAAGCATCGGACGAATAGCTCGGTTTGCGATACCTGTAAAAATGATGATCAAAATAAGCTTAGTAGAAGTTGCTGCGACAAGCCAAAGGTAGAAGTTGTTGTAAAAAATTATATCTCGTGTGACAGCAACAGAACTCTGCCCTTTGTTTCCCTGACTGAATAGGTTGTTACTTATGTGCCAAAATTTAAAACTGAACAATGAAGAGCTATAAGCACCATGCATGTGTTCCATATAAAACTAATTATAATGATTCCTTGCCTGTTTTTGCTTTCAGTGGTTCATAGTCAAAGACAGCCACACCGGTTGTCTCGCTACCTGAGGTTTAGATGTAATAAGACAAGCACACATTAAGAAACTAGATATTTGCTTTGTTTTGCTTATTAACAAAGCCAAAATCAAACTGTCAAATCTGCATAAATGATTGTCAAACATACTGATTGTATTACACAATAAATGCTACATGAGTGTTGTCATATATCACATTCAAAAATAGACAGAAATCAAAGAAGATCCAGTCAGTGACAATTCTTATTAACTAAATGTTGAGCAAACCATTGTAAGATAATATTCCTGTAATAAATTTACATACCTGTCCCAGCAGTTGTTGGAACTTCAGGTATGAAAAAAATGACAAAGTAATACATATAAGTAATGGAGTCTGTTAAGTGGCGAAGATATAACTGACAATGCAATTAACACACTCACTTGCTATGAGTGGCTTCAAAGTTCTGTCAACAGGCATTCCTCTGCCGACAGGTTGATTCACAAAATCCAGGAAGTCATTTTCTGGATGACAGAGATAAAGATTGGCAGCTTTGGCTGTGTCAATCACTGAGCCACCGCCAATGGCCAGAAATGAATCAAACTGCCCCTGCTTAGCAAACTCAATGGCTTCTTTAAAACTGGAAAAGAAGAACATTTTTAACAATGTAGTAAGTTAGGTTTATTAAGGCCTCCCCCCCAAAAAAAAAAAAAATTAACAAATAGTTGAATAGGATCCCTTTAGTTCAATACATTTCTGGGCAATTCTAGCTTTAAATATCTCACAGTAAACTCACAGCATTTAAATTATTAAAGGTAATTTCAGCTGGCATATGTACCATCTTAATATCACCGATCTGGCCAGAGTTTATCCCTGGCCAGTTTTTGCAGCATGGAGCAACTAGGAATATTTCTACCCCCCCCCCCCCCCCCCCCCCTAGGATAGGATGCTTGTCCATCGCAGCATTACCCATCCCCCTCCCCCAGCAGTAAATCTGCTGGTGGCAATTTAATATACACCTGGGTAGAGAGGCACTATGAGAGCAAAGTGTCTTAATTGCCCAAGAACACAGTTCGCAGTGCCCCAGCCAGGGCTCGAACCCGGACCATCAGATCCAGACTCCAGTGCACTAACCATTAGGCCATTGCATCTACCTCAGAACACATCCAAAGTTCTGAGCAAATGTTTAGATCCTGATTGATTAGCAAAACGGTCCAACTAGGATATTTTTATTAGCATTTTCACATTACCCAAACTGATTTTAGGTCCAGTGATTTGCAGCAAAGCTAACAAATAAAATGAACTGCATTGGTTGCATACATATTGAAAAAAAAATCACCTGGTGTCTGTCGGCTCAATTCTTACTTTGTCAAAAAGTTCATATCTAACACTGCTGGCTTCAAGAGACTCAATGGCTTGTTCGACAGGAGGCAAAGCCACCAACTATAAATTAAAATAAGTTTAATCTATAAATATTAATACTAACAAACAAATAATTAAACAAATTGAGTTTAAAAGTACCTTTTGATCTGTTATTACACAGACTTTCTTCAAGCCACGATTCTTAAAGTCCTGTCGAATACAAATAAGATTTTCAGCATGTCACCTAACTTACCTAAGTTCGAAATTACAAGGAGGGCTGAAAACTTTAAACTCACAGCAAGTCACGCTCTATAAACCAAATTCTCACACCTGTATGGAAAATGTGAGTTGTGATAGCTCCAAATAACACATTTTTAAAAATTCGTAAGCTCCAAACAATGCGAGAAACGAAAATTTGAAGTAAAATGAATAAATGACTATTCTTTCCTCAAGATTTCTGAGTTTTGAAAGCAAACACACTGGGGATTAGTTGCTGTGTCACTGGGATGTCCATCAATCTTGTTCCCAGAGGCCACAATCCTTCTAGTCTGTGGAATGCCATTGTAAAACCTTTGTAAGTCTTCAGAAATCTTTGTCTATATTCTGATGTTCGGAAATCATTGTGACATCTTTGGAAAGCCAGGCTCCTCCGAGGAATAGGTCTCACGCCTATGGGTACATACTTACCATGCCAACTTCTCTGGTGACTCCTTCCCCATATCTGATGCTTGAATTTGCCACCTGATAAAACATAAAAGAAAAAGTTGGTTCACGATCAATTTAAGTCCAGACAGTCCTATATGCACCGAAGGGTCCAATGCTATTGAGAAGAAAGTTTCTGCGCAAGGAGGCTACATCGCATATATAAACAGTGTATGTACATGGTCAGCACCCAGCATGTACATATAATGGTTATTTGACACTAGCTAATATAGAGAACATACCCTATCCAAACTGGATCAATAAGGTATCTATTTAGTAAAGAATGCAGTATAAGGGTGGCCGTAGGAGAGTAATGCTGGGTAGAAATTAATTGAAGGACAGTTGAGGTGAATTTCTTTACGTCCAATTTAAAAGTAGGCACGTAGTTGACTCTTATGTACCTGAATAACACTGACTACACTGGTAGGCAATGTTTTGAATCCATAAAATTGAACATTTGTGGGAAAAAAATGGAATGAAAACTAACTCCGGGGGTACCCATGCAATAATTTATGCCAACCTCGAATGCATACTCTGGCTCAGCATGTTCCTTTGCTGCAGATGACAGGACTCTTGGGACTGAAAATACAAAAATCAGTTTTACTAAATACAACATGAATTAAATCAAAATAACGATGTGTACAGTGACAATAAATTAAGATTCCAACATAGAGAGTAGATTGACTACAGATTACAGTTGCATTTATTATAGAAATTTCTCAAAGGAATGCTTCAGGCTTTAATCACTGTCAGGTTTTTATCTACAAACCTGGTGAAAAGGTTTGTGAATGAGCCGGGCATCTACATCTAATAGAAAACAAAACAAAACAGAAAATATTACTTTCAGGAAATACACCTGGTAGAAAAAGACAAGCTAATAAACTTATCACAGCTGCCTACTCTTCCAGTTCTTGATGCCTACTCCAAAATGTTCTGAAACCCCTGTTAAATGATAGCTAAGGAATTGTTGCTACCAGTAAGAGATTGGACCCTGCCAGTACATGATATATCTGCATATTTTGCATAGTAGTATACACTAAATCATCCTCTGGAGTTGCACCACGCTTATCATGAGCCTCTGGCTTGGGTGATCGCACAAGCACTCCCTGTGTTTGACACTAAATTTGCATTTATATTTGTATTTTAAATTTTACTCGCCCTAGCCACTCGAGTAACCACAGATATATATAATATATATTGCAAACAAAGCAGAGGCCCTGCCAGGGAAAGGGGGTGGGGAGGGGGGAGGGGGGAGGGGGTCACTTTTCAGAATTCAGTGTTTTGTCATTGTTTCGCTATCTTTGTGTCTCTGTCAGCATTTTGGAGAGCAAGGGTGTTGTCACTACTTATGATTGTTTAAGCATTTTGGAACCTATCCTGGTAGGGCCTTGTAGCAGTAATTAAGGAGAGCAAAGGGGAATTTGTAAGATTTATGTACCTATCAATGTTAAGCCAAGGGGGAGGGGGAGGGGAAGCCAAGCATAGGTGAGGGATTTAACAGTGGCATCATCCTGTAGTGGGGACTTTTGATCATTCTAATGGACGACTGTTGTTGTTTAGCAACATTTTATTGACTTTTAGTGACTCTTTTGACCAGCCACCAATTTCCTGGGGCAGTGTATTTAAATTTGAACAGAAAATTTCAGCTCAGTTCAAATGCCCTGCATACCCCCTCCCCCCCACCTCCGGCTCAACTTTCGTAGGCGTAGGTGCATTAACTTTGCAAGTTCATGAACTTCTGTTTTTGCAGCATCGCTGCATGGGATAGCAGATGGCACTCATCGTCACGCCCCGCAAACTCACACCCTGTCTTTGCAGATCATTTCTGTATCAGAAATTGAATCGATTAAACACATTTATCCTGCAGCTGATTCCCTTTAGGACGATCTGTTCAGGCTTTTAAGCAACACCGAAGAAATATTTCGGTAACAGTTTATATACACCCCCATTACGCCCAGGGTACGATTCAACGATCAATTTACCAAGCGCCAGCATTTCAATCGAAGACGAGATGGGAGTCCAAAGCTAGACAAAATAGTAGAAAAATATTTAAATAGCCTTAATACACAAATAATGCTTACGATGCTGCGCCTACAAGCCTCATCAAACGCAGTGCCTGCTCTCGAACTGTGAAGGAAGCCATATAAAAAGTAAACAGATTGATTTAGAACAAAGACTGGGAACCAATTAACTTTTTTGATTAGTTTCCAGGGCTTTTCGTGGCGTTGCATTCGAATAGCCTGGTTACATGGCCTGGCTACCCTGTCAGGTTTTCATGATTCAAGATGGCTGCGGTTCTTTCCGAAGAACCACGCTTGGAAAAAGAAAGTAATGAGATTCCAGAAGATGGCGATGGCGAAGTTGAAGACTTACAAGAAGCCAGCGAAGTTTCTTCTAGTAAGAAGAAAAAGAAGAAGAAGAAAAAGAAGAAAGGTCAGTTTAGTTTGACTGTGAAGCATGCATGCATGACGGTGCAAGTTTGATCGGATCCATAATTATGAGCTTAATTAGACCTGTGTTTTGACGCGTATGTCGTTTGATTTTATTCCAGTATTTTCTTTTTCAAACGGGTTTTGTCTCCCTTAATAAAGAGCTTTTGTTTCGCCGCCTCGTGGGACCATGTAACTGTTTTTATCTCAGTTACATTGTACATACATGTCGTTTAGGTGTTGTACATGTACAATAGCCCACTTTGGAAAATACCATAATACTCTCTGTTTGTCCCCAAAATTTTGCATAAGTATTGTTTCCAGTTTCTCTTGGGACTCACAATGGTCCCAAGAGAAAACAAAAACAATGCTTATGCAAAATTTTGAGGGACAAACAACGAGTATTATGGTATTTTCCGAAGTGGCCTATCCTGCCAAGTCCACTGTATTGAATAGGTATATGCACAGTCCTAACAAGAAATATGCTTTGGACGGTGTTTGAACCGTCGAGCTTTTAGAAAAGGCCATATTTTAAAGTAATATTATAATTAAACGTTGGCGTTAACATTAATGTTCACAACATCACAGCTTATTCATGAGTGTAATATTTTCATGTAGACAATAAGCTTACGTTTCCTGAGGGAATGTGGGGGGGTGGGGGTGACGGGTGGGGGACTCGCATAAAAGATATTGGCAAGGGCCTTTTCCAGAAATGATAATACTCGTCAACATTCTCAACATTTCAAGCATTGAAATTACTTAAAACTTTATGTTTTTTATGCAGAGTCTTGGTTGGCCTATTTTCTGGGACATGAGACCTTTTTAAGTCAGACATTTTGCTTCTCCTTGCTAATAATAATGTACTTGGATATCTGAGTACTCCCCTCCTAAGGAAAATGCAGTCATGTCATATTTTCATGTTATTTCGTGTACATCCCATGAACTAGCTTACAAAATGAATATTATTTACAAGTGTAGATGAGAAGTTGAACTAGGGTCTATATCGATAACAAACAGCTGGTGGTCAAATTGGGACTTAAACCAGCATCTTACAGATTTCAAGTCTACCAATCTAACCACTCGGCCACGTTGTCTCCTCACTGTGTCTACTCTGTACTCTCAAGGCCTCAGGCTGATATTCAGTGCAGTCCTGACAAGCTTGGTTAAAAGACCCTAGTCAGCCACACCTTTGTTATTGTTCACATGTAGAGTGTGTTAAAGCAAAAGCGATCACTGAGAAATTTGCTAAAAGTAATTTGAACACTTCCAGTAACATAACTTGCACCAAAGTAATAAGATTTCGTTTCGCTATAATTTCCGTAACTTCGATGGCGTCGAGAATGGCGGAGGCTGACTAGGGCCCTTTATTAATTATATTAATAAGATGCATATATTCAAATTGACAGGAGGTGGAGAGCAACCAGCAGAAGTAATGAATGGAGAAGTGAATGGACCTGAAGAAAAAGACAACATAAATGGTGATGCTGCAGAAGCGGTAAATGGAGTGCCACAGGATGATGCAGGTAAACTATAAATTGATTAATAAAATGAATTTATAGAGACTGAGTATGAATTTTTTATGTCTGGTGGAAAGAAATGGATGATCAAATATAAAATAATATCACAATTATAGTATCTAGATGCATCTTGTTTCTGTTTATTCCCTTGCTTCTTACATGTAAAACAAGTCAAACTGCAAAGTTATGGCTGACTTGTGTTCTTCTTAGAGTAGGCACATTTGGGGGATTGCTACCATCACAGGCATCGCCACTTTTAGATTTCCTAACAACGATCAACTTTGATAATATTACCAATCACAACCAATCACAGCGGAGCACCATGCTTTATAAAGCTACACGTAGCCAGGCGACCTTATCGCCTGATGAAGGCTAGCAGTATGCAGCCGAAACGTCGCGGTCCACATCACAAGTGACTACATCGTGAGACAAACGATAACTCCTTAATTACTAATATTAATATTGTTATTATGTAGAGATGAAATGTTCATTTTGTCATGAGCATGGCACAAAGATAAAATAATGTGTCCCGACGGGATTTGAACCCATGACCTCCCAAACACTGGTTGGGCACTCCAGCTAACTGAGCTACGAAGAACTGTAGGTCAACTAGGCATTTACTTGGTTTATATGTGACATGAATCCAGGGCACGAAATTAACTTTTTTTTTCAAGGAGCCATCTGGCTCCTAATGTTTCCAAGGTGGTTGCCATTTTTCACGTGGAAGGTGTCGCCACGGTTGGAAGAGTATGGAATGTTGCATTGTTAGCAAAAGGAACATTTCATTTCACAATATACAACGAAACATTTAGAAAATCCAAGATGGCGGATGTTGACATGTTCGGTTTGTAGCATTTGTGACGATTTTGCTTAGCAGACCTCATCGATCACACCGATTCGTCTACCTTAAAGCTTTATTTAGTTGAAAAATACACCAAGGTAAGATATACAAAGCCCAAAGAAAAAAATTTGCCATCACTCTCATTTCCAAAGCCCAAAGAGTTTGTTGGCGACTAATTTTTGAATCTTGGTCGCCAGCACGGTAATTTTAGTTGCACTGGCGACTGTATTAGACACAATTTCGTGCCCTAGAGTCCTGTATAGTGTTAGGATCAGCGATGTCAAAAGATTTAATGTACATGACTGATATATTTTTAACAGTATATTTTTTATCATTATTTATTTGCATATTTCAGATGGTGAAGAGGCACAAGAGGGTGAAAACTGTGCCATAGCTCCTGGAAAGAAGAAGAAAAAGAAGAAAAAGAAGTCAACAGGAGCTAAATCAGGAGACGGACAACCAGGTGAAGTGTTTTACCCCAAAATACAATGCAATGACCAAGTGATGGATGCTTGTGGTTAATGCTAACCAACTAGCCAGAGACTAACAGTTCTGGTTGCCAGTTGCATCATTTCTACTAGCGACTTTGGCTAGTGAAAAAACAGGAAAAAGCTCAGAATTAGTGAACAGTTCGATATAGAAATCAAGAGTGCCTGTACTTGACGTCATAGGTGGGTTGAGTTTGTTGTAACAGTTGGTTCTTATCCTTCTTCCAAGGGTTTTTCTCTAGGTTCTCCAGTTTTCCTCCCTCCACAAAACCCAACATCGCTAAATTCCAATTTGACGGTTTTCCTTCCTTATCTGAGAAGACTGGAATGTCTAACCATTTGCAGATATCACTGCAAAGGCAGCACATTCTCCTCAGTTATTTTAAGTCTCTGAGTGTTGGTCTGGTCTGGGCTCGAATCCGAGACCTTCTGCTGTACACAGCAGATTACCAACTGAGCTAACCAGGCTTCAGAAGTGGTCCACTTTACTGGTCCTTTCATTAAGAAAGGAGAACTGTTTGGTGAAACCAACCAATTTCATCTATTGTATTCACTCTTCTCATGGAATTTATTTTTTATCAGTTTTAAATATAACAGTCTGGTTGGCCTGACAAATGGTACAACACCCTCAGTCTTGAGTCCTTCGGCAACTTTTAGGGCAATGTGTCTGCAAATGGATGCTGCCTACTTAACCCATTGACTCCCAAACTGGCCGTAACCGGCCACAACAGACCTTGACCTTTGTTCCGCTTCTGACGTCATTAGCTTTGACCAAAATAGGAATCCCATTTATCCCAGTTCTACCGAAGGGAAAGAGCTTTCCAATGATACCCAGATGATATTGATTGGGCCAATGGATCTTGAAATATGCAGGAAAACGCTTACAATTTTCCGCCAAAAACTAGGAGGAAAATTTCCCTCACTTACCCTTGGCTACTCCATGTTGAGTATTTCCTGTCTCAGTGATGCTTTCATGGCAATTCTTGAACTGAAAGCAAGCCCAGTAAAAGGCCAACAAAAGCACAAAAAAGATACGAGAAAAGGAGAAAGGAAAAGCTAAAAATAAAAATAATAAAGAAATCGAAAAGCCTAAAGACATGGGTCACTTTCTCATCCAAAAACTATCTCGAAATTTTGATTTGTGTGCATGCCCGAGCTAAAATATCGTTAAATGCGATACTAGTGAAAAACCTGGCATGCCTTCATTCTGCAAATGCATTTTGGAGCAACTTCTCCAGGAGTCAATGGGTTAAAGAATAATTATCCCTTTCAATATTAGATACTACTCAGTCATCCAAACAACAGACCGACCCTCCAGCAGTGGCAATATCAGAACTATATCCCGATGGCAACTTTCCTGTTGGACAAATCTTGAGCTATAAAGATGAGTAAGTGATGTGGCCTTTGGAATTAATTTTTATTCTCAGATGATGTGCAGTGTTTGTGATAAGATTGTTAAGAACCTCTCAGTAATCATAAATTCTATGAGGATTTTGAAACATGCAGATTCTTTATATAATTATACATATGGAATAATACATGGGTGTACAGAGATATGAAATTTCTCTTCAAGTGTTCAATTCAATATCTCGTGTTCAACTGAGATATCGAGTTGAAAACAAGAATATCGTAATTTTACACGTGTGTCCAATTACCATTTTTCTCAGGGGCAGAAATCCCTATAAAGCACTGCAGTGTATATGTTGTGATTTAAATTTATCCCCGGTTTAAAATTTTTTAATTAAACCAGTTTGATTTTTATTTCCCTTTGTCTCATGTTGGTCAGCATAATCTGAAACAAAGGAAAATCAATATCAAACTGGTTTAAAAAATTTTGAACCAGGGATAAATTTAAACCACAACATATATAATAAAAGCTTTTTACTGTATTGTACTTGTTATCCTAAGCAATCTCTGGCGTGAAACAAATGAAGAGAAGAGAGCACTGGATCGTGCACACCATGACATGTATAGTGATGTTAGACAAGCTGCTGAGGCTCACAGACAGGTAATGATATGAACATAAATTCTGCTGATAATATCAGTGCATAAACTTGTTAGTATTCATGAAAAATCCCCGCATAAATCTACCCTCCCACAAAAAATTAGCTTCTGCATAACACTCTACTTCAACACAAAACCCCACTCCCAGATAAACTCCACTTCTACACAAAACGTCACCTCTGCCCACTCCCACACAAAACTCTACTCTCATAAGCACGTAAAACTCAACTCTCACACAAAACTCCACTTCTGCACAAAACTAGACTACTGAGGAAAAACCCCACTTCTACACAAGACCCCACTCCCACAGAAAACTCCACTCCTGCAGCAAACTCCACCCTTATGAAAAATCTCTCTCCTGGCCTGCATAAAACTCCTTTTCTGCACAAAACTCCACTCCTGTACTAAACTCCAACCCTGAAAACTCCACTCTCACACAAAACTCCACTCTACTTAATATATGTGTAAAAACTCCATTCACACACAGAACTCTACTCCGACCCACACAAAACTACACTGGCCCACGGAGCTACTCTCCCATACACAGGGCTGTCACTATTTTTTCAAGTTGCAGGCTGGGAAAGTAAAAAAGTAGCAGACTGGGGGATTTTCTTGTGTGCTGCATTTTTCACTTTCCAGTGTTCTGGTTTTGTTTCAAAGTAGCCAGGGCTCAAACTTGTATTAGCTGGGGAATTCTCCATCCCCAGCCCTTCGTGACAGCCCTGATACACCTCTCCCACACAACACTCCACTCCCTCACTAAACTTGATTGTACAATTCTCCCCTCCCACGCAAATCTTTTGTCCTTGTGATCTGCACACCATATATGAATGTCATGTTATTTCTACCAGCATAGCTAAGACAGTTTCTAATAATTTTGGGCCACCTTATCTGATAAGAATTAAAATGTTTTTAATCTTGTTTTCTAGGTTAGAAAATATGTGCAGGGTTTCATTAAGCCTGGATTGACTATGATAGAGATATGGTAAGTAGGGTTGTTGTAAATTGAATTTTAGCACCTGCTCTGCAAGAGAATTGGAGTCATGTGTGAACTGTTAAATACCTGTACACTGCAGTTTGATCTGTAACAACATAAACATCCACATGGTTAGCCTGGCTTTCATTTGGCTTGTTTGGCACAGTGGTTAGTCCTGAACAAGTGCCATCTGATGAAGAAATCCTGCCTCAGACAGGAGTGAGCAAAATTAGTATTTGTCCCTGAAGTTACTAAGCAATGTGACATGATTGCTAGCTTGATTACTTTTGCGAGCACTTAGGCTGGATTGGTCAAAATAAGTTGTAAACTCCTTGAGTGGCTGAGCAATGAAAACATACCAAAAGTGGCACTTGCTTCCCAACTGCATATGCTCTCCAACAGCACCGAATTCATTATTTTGCTATGTGGCCTTTAGCTGCAAAGGGTCCATTTTACAACAACAACAACAATTTATTTAACCCCAAGAAAGAAAACTTACATTTGAGAAAGTTAAACAATATCAAGGGTATTGGCTTCCTAAAAATTATAACTAATAGTAAGTGGTTTAAGTGCCTACAACCCCAAAAAATTTTTTTGGTCCAAAGAAATATTGGCATTTCCCTAATCATAATGCCGAAAAAATTTTTGCTTTCGGTTAAACTGCAATTTTTTAATGAATTTTCAAAGTCATGAAAATTCACTCCTTTGAAAAGCATGACCGAGTCAAAGAATCAGTCAAAAGGATCTGGGTCCAGCACATTTTGTGACGTCATTCCAGTTGTTGTGGCTTCGTTCTGAGCTTGTGAGTGCCACTCAAGTTCTCGGCGGTGTACACTAAATAAATTTCCTGGCCAGATTTGGTTGATCGGTGAGTCTGCAGCGAAGAACGAGTAAGGATGAAATTAGAGTTTGATCTATCTTCAATAATAGGCTTCAACAACTTGCTTCGGACGGCTTCCAGAATTTTCATAGAATTTAAGGTAATTTATTCTTGCCAATTAAAAATATTATATTTGTTTAAATGTATCAAGCTATGTTTGTAAGAGCTACTGATTTGAACCAGGCAGTGTGTTAAATTTGCTCAATCTGTTTACACGCACAATGCGAACGATAGGCTCATGTTGTGGCGCTTTGCGTTTGCTTGAATATACTGATCTGCTGGATACCGGAAATAATTTATTCGTAAGACCAGACATTTGAACTTTGCAGCTGAATGACCATGCAAATAGTCAAGCCAAGTCACTGTATTATGTTTTTCTTCAAATGTTTATAGCAATTCAGTTTATAATTTAGCTGTTTGTGTAAAGGTCAGCCAGTGTGAAGGTCATTTCCTGTTAAACTACACCGCATAAACTAGCATCTATTTAAGGGCTCACGAGTTTAGCAAATTTGCCAATAATCTTCCCCTTCATCATCCTTTATACACTTTATTATATTTTTTAAGTTGTGAGGAATTCTTTATGCAAATACGGGAGGTTGCGTGATATTTCTGTGCACTGAGCTCAGTGCACAGACTGAGTAAATACTCAGCAAATTAGTCGGAATAAAATCATACAATGGCATAATGCACATGTACATCAAAACAAACGTATAAAAAGTTATTTCATTGACATTATATAAAAATTCTGCACAATCCATCGAGATCTGTACTCATCTGGGTCCATCTGCTTTCTTGTTCAAAACTGCTGCCAATGTCCTGGAATGACATCACCAGTCCCAGACTCCTCTTAACTTGGTCATGTGTGAAATAATTCATAAAAAATCTCCGTCTTTACCAAAAGTAAAAATTTTGCAGCGTTTTGCTCCATGCAATGCAAAGGATTAAGCTGGCCAAAAAAGAAATAATAAAATGGGGGTTATAGCTGGCACTTTAAAAGAGACTAGGAAGCCAAAGTTAAAAAATTAGAAAACAAAACACACAACACAGACACACTGATATCTGTACCTAAGAAAATAAATCTTAAAACAGCAAGCTAAAACAAAGTGATGACACTACTTTATTGCAGAATACGAGTGAAATAGACAAATAACAGCAGAGTTCTGATATTGAAACAATCAACATTGCAAGTCAACGTGCATTCATATCGTTGCAGGATGTAGGCAAATTTAAAAATCGATTTATGACTAGAAAGAGCATGCAAAATCATATGTTGTCAGCAATAATTGGCGTAAGGTCCTATTTTTCTTATTTAGAAAAAAAATAATATTCATTTTCTTTCATCAGTGAGAAATTGGAGGAAGCTTCTCGTAAGTTAATAAACGAAAACAAACTCAAAGCAGGTAAAGTGTGATGGTATTTCCATTTTATGTTAAAAATATTCTTTTCTTTTAGTTTAAATGGTTTGTTCCATGCACAATTTGGTAAAATTAGTGATATAAAGAAGGGCTAGTTGAATCAAACTGGTCAGGTTTGACCCCTTACTGGGCTGGGGGTCACTGTGTTGTGTTCTTGTACGAATTGTAGATGTTTAACCTATCTTAGAGAAACCTTACCGTGATTTTGGCAAGGGAAACAATGATCCATCGATGGATTAAAGTGCACCTAACCTCAAAATATTTTTTGTTAAAATAAACCTTTGCACCAGTTCGAAATGCATTGCACCTTTCGTTTCTCCTTTTTACTAAATGCGGACTATTTAGAGCATTGTAAAGTTACGGAAAACTGTATGTTATTTGGTTAACGACCGAGACAGAAGGGGCGTGGGTCTATTCCTGGGTAGACACCATAAACTGAGTTACATGATTGCATGTTTCCAAAGACTTGATGCAATGCAAATCAGTTTGTGACGTCAAACCAGGAATAGACCCACACCCGGCCCCTTCTGACTCGGTCTCGGTTCGACTCCATTTGTGAAGTCAAAACATTCCTGTGTCTTCATTCGTGTCCTGCATGCAGATTATGTGCCTGCATTTCTGGAAACAACAGTTTCCTTTTACACATTATATAGTGGCAAGTGCCCAGCGTTTTTCAACATTAAGCTAAGAACACCTGGTAGTTTTGGTGTTTTTTTTTTCTCGTGGCAGAGACAAAATTTTAAGATAAATTTGCACGTTTATGGCAAGTAAACAGCCCCAATGGCCAAGATAAGTTTCAAATAATTTTGTTGTACCAACATGTATTTGGTAAGATTTATAGTGAATTTCGCGGTATTCACGCAAACAAACCTCAAAACCACAAACTAATGACCGTTGCTGTTTGTGGTTTAGTTTTCTCACACCTGATTTGCTTTTTCTTTGTAACACAATAACATTCTATAAACATTTCTGGTGTTCACGGTTTTCTTAGCTTGGCTGTAACAGGCTGTGCTAACTGGAGATCTTTTTTTAAAGGTTTGGCATTTCCCACTGGTTGCTCTCTGAACCACTGTGCTGCACATTACACTCCCAATGCAGGAGACAAGACAGTTTTACAATATGATGACGTTTGCAAAATTGACTTTGGAACCCATGTTAATGGTGAGGTTATATACTTGTATACACGACTCCTAGGGAGACCATTTTTATGATAAGATTTCGTGTTTGCAGTAAATAAAGTTTCATTGATTGATTGACGTGTACATGGAGCATGACTTGGGATATGTTTATATGGTGAAAACTTATCCCTGGTGGAATGGAAGTTAGAAAAATACAAGAAAGGGCAAAAGAGCTTAAATTCATATGTTTGTTTTATAAATACCAGCGAACAATTTAGAATAGATGAGAAAACATGAAGTTTGTTCGAGGGACTGGGTGACCCTGGGTAGAGTGTCACTCACTTTGAAAGTAGGGTGACTTTGGAAGGCAAGCCATCTTTTTTCTCATATAAACAATTGGCATCACACAATGGCCAGAATGAGCAAAAGCTACTCAAATGAAAATGATACAAGTCATGTACTTATACTTGGTCTGCAGGGATGCTTGGTAAAAGATGGCTCGGGGGAAGGGGGGGGGGGGGGGTAATCCTCCTACTAGAGACAACCCTCCTCCATATTTATAGTTGAGAGGGAAACAGTCAATTGGAGTGCTTCACTGCCAGTCGGATATTTCTTATTTGCATGTTAACATCAACTTGACATGTTAATATGTTGTTGACATGGGAAGATGTTAACATTTTAACATTGTGTTAACTCATATTAACCTGATACTAAAAAGAACAAATAATTATTACAAAATACAAATTTTCAGTGTGCCTTTAGGTTAACAGGTCAGCGACACGTTAACATCTGGTTAATATGGAAATGCATTTAGTCAATAAATATGTAGATCTGCTAGCAAAGAGAAAGAATTTTGCTATAAATCTTTGAGTTTTAGTTCATGGAATAATGTATTTTTTTGTTCAGGAAGAATCATTGACTGTGCCTTCACAGTGTCTTTCAACCCAAGATACGACAATCTGCTTGCAGCAGTAAAAGATGCCACTAATACTGGAATCAGGGTAAAATAAGTAATGTCATTATTTTATTTTGTGGGAGGTCTAATGGTTAGTGCGCTGACTGCAGACTGGGCGGTCCAGGTTCGATCCCCAGCCGGGGCACTAATGTGTTCTTGGGCAACATACTTTACTCTGAGCATAGAGTCCCTCTTCATCCAGGTATATAATTGGGTACGAGCAAATTTAATATTATATCTGGGGGTAACCCTGCGATGGACTAGCATCCCATCCAGGGGGGTTAGAAATACTTTAACTCGCTTCATGCTACAGAAACCAGGATAAGCTGTAGCATGATGGGCCACCTGGCGCGTATACAGACTTAGACTTTACCGTTTAAGGGAAGGGTGGTGGGCTAATTGTTGGTGCACTGGTCTTCAGATAGAAAGGTCGAGGGTCAAGCAGTTATCTGGGGTCACTATGTTGGGTTCTTGGGCCTGCCACTTTATTTTCAGCATCTCTCTCCACCAAGGGTATAAATGTGTACCAGCAAGTTGTTGGGGAATCCTTACAGCCATGCTTGTTGGGAGTAACGTGTGATAGGCTGGCATCCCATCCAGGTGGAATAGAATACTCATGGCGTCTCCTTGCTACCAGAGTTCAATGGGACACTGTCACGCCTGATATACATGTGTCATGTGTCATACATTTATTTGAATAAGTACGACCTGTAGCTTGCTATAATTTTTAAAGTGGTGAAAGCAAAGAAGTATCAACTACTGTAAGAAGAAAAAATAACTATTAAAATATTCAAAATTTCACCAAATTTGAGCTTTGATTTCTGGACATCCTGTCCAGAAATCAATTGTGATGAATTGCAATCCACTTCCATCCTTGTAATCCTCCACAAAATGCCTGTTCTATCTTGTTATGTGGAATCTTTTCATCAATTGTACTCATGTATTTGGTGGCATTTGGCACAATAATACGTAAATTAGAACATAAAAATTTCTATAATCAGGCATGACCGTGTCCCTTTAAACGCCAGTAGTTATGAGTCTGTTGGGCTCAAAAGGATTTGCTTTACACTTTTTACTATAATTTGAGGTCATTTCATTGAATTGAGACCTGACCTGGGACATTTTGTCAAAAGTTCTCTTTTGGTTGTCTTTTTATTTTCCAATTAGCAATGCAACTATTTTGTACTATCTCACCAGGTCCATATACTATATGGCATCTGTCTTGTATAATTAGGTATAAGTGATTAACCTTATGAAATCGACATCTTTTGTTACAGGAATCTGGAATTGACGTCAGACTTTGTGATGTTGGTGAAGCCATACAAGAAGTCATGGAATCGTATGAAGTTGAACTTGATGGGAAAACGTACCAAGGTTTGATTAGCTCCTACCTGTATCTGGAAATGTGACAATCATTTCATTTTTGTGTTAGCCTTCCAAAGAAATCGATGTATGATCTGGATTGGGTGGCAACAAGTATGTGTAGATGTTAGTTAAATCAGTGTATGGTGTCAGCTTTAAGGAGATCATATTTTGACTGCAGCTGGACTAAACGTGAAGTACATAATCCCAGCGTAATTGTGTATTGCTTTTCTCAACAGTAAGACCCATTAGAAATCTCAATGGTCATTCAATAGCACCTTACAGAATCCATGCTGGTAAAACTGTGCCTATTGTGAAGGGAGGAGAAGCTACTAAGATGGAGGCAAGAATCTCAGCTTGAAATATAAATTCTCCTTACTAATGTTCATACCTGTTTGTAATGTTAGTTCAGAGAATTTGGCGGTATATCTAAACAATAATATTTGTGTAATTTTGTTTTATCAACTAGGTTGATAATATGAATTGGCCACCGTAAAGAGATTTAGGAGCTGACGTTTCAAGCATTAGCCCTTCGTCAGAGCAAACCTAGTTGATAAAACCAAATTATATTGTTATACTTCCCACCGACGCAGCACCACAGTTTCTTTAGAAACTTACCCCCTCTAATAATATTTATGCTCTAGTTGATGATTGTGGATGAATGTTGCCTTCATTCCTGGGAAACCCCCACCCACCACGCCCTGAGCGCTTCTTTCTCAGTCAATTACTTGAATTAGGAGTGGGGTGGGTGATGATTGATCCATAATTTTCTGAATACACATCACCTTGATCCATAATTTTTCTGAATGAAAAAAACGTAATAAAAAGAAGGGGTCACCGTGCTCGTTTCCACGTGACAATGCTGACGAATATGGCTATTTACGCTTGTCTGGCAACAGCTGCACATAACACAAAACGAGACAACTAAGCTCCTTATTTTCGTTAAAGTTTGCAGCATCCCACAACGTTTGACTTCGCTTTATTATTTATTCACCAATGTACCAAAACAATGTCTTGGAACACCTTTGTTTTTACTTTACGCTCCAAAATAGACTTAGTTTTGATATTCGCTGTTGAGCCCTGTATAGCTGAATCCGTGCAGTTTAGTTCAATTTCCAGAAAACCGGCCATAGATTTCTGGTAATTTTGTTCTTATTGAAAAAAAACACTATTATTACTATTGTTGGTTTCAGGAGGGTGAATTCTTTGCAATTGAGACATTCGGCAGTACCGGCAAGGGTGTTGTTCACGACGACATGGACTGTTCACACTACATGAAGAACTTTGAGGTCGGACATGTTCCTTTGAGGTAAGGCTATCTTAAGGTAAGGCAATGCACTATGGTCTTGAATACAGCCCGGTTAGAGGCACTGAGATTTAAGCTTAGCTTCCAGAATAAATATGTGACTAAGAAAGCGAAAACAGACAACGGTTGAACGGTTGAAAGAAAACTGTTTATAAACGGATAGTAAACGGTTAGCACAAGCGTTGAAGTGGCTTATTTTTTTCTGTTTAAACAAAAAGCCAAAACCTTTAAACGCTCTGGCAAAATCTAGCAACAGATTGATCAAAAGGTTTTAAATGTAAAGCTAAAATTGTTAAATGGTTGATCGAAATTATTGAACGGATAGCTAAAAAATTAAACGATTGATCGAAATCATTAAACCGATAGCTCTAAACATTAAACGATTGATTGAAATGATCTTCTTACCTACTATAAAAATCACTAGAGTGGTGAAATGAGGTCGTTTGTGATCACATGGCGAGTTTCCAGACTGGGCTGAAATCGAAACTTGAAATGTCTGTCCCGGATGAAGTTCGCCATGTAATCAATCTCTAAAGGAGGTTAATTGTAAAATTAATTCACTTAAATTTTGTTGAAGTGTTGTTTTGTGGTGCTGGATGTTGATTCAAATATAAATATGTACACTTTGAAAGTGATAGCTCTGCTTTCATGTGCAATGATAAGAACTATTTCTAAGGTTGGTCAGACAGTGTGCAAAGAGGTGCTGGCCGACCTTTGCAGCACGTCCAACTTATTCTTGGTTTTTACGTGACGTCATAAAATTCTGCAATCAAAATTCGCTAGGCCTGCTAAATTTTCGTTGCCACTATGTGTAAGGCTAACTAAAAACAGATCTTTTCGCAAATTTTCAGCTCGATAGTACCCTTCGTTTTGAAAACAGAGCATCTGGATGTTTCAGTTCTCGGCCGTATATGACATCAAGCTGAGAACCGTGACAAAACTGTTTTGTTTGGAAAAAGCCAATCCTTTCGATTTTCAGATGTTTGAACATTTCAGATAAAATAAGTAGTGTTTATGTGTAAGTATAATAGCTCGTGAGCCAAAAGTAGTCGCTACTATAGCACAACTGAATTCCAGATGGTTTCGAGTGCATCACGGCGGAAGGAAACAGATATGGAGTCTCCATACTAAGCTTTGTAAATTTGCGTGGAACGTTTCGGAAAATAACTCGCGAACGGGACACCGCACAGGTCTGAGAGTTGGAGAAATGTTTTATTGATTTATCATCTACACTCGCTGAAATTCTAAGCTTCTGTAGGTGAATTGTTTTTGGTCTTGTCACGATCTAGTTTGGATCAAACACAGACCAAAGTTTGATTGAACGTGGTTTTTGTGGTGCTTTAATGTTGTGCATAATTAGTTCTCTTGCATTCCGTTTGGTAGGTTGCCCAGAGCCAAGCAGCTTCTAAATGTCATCAATGAGAACTTTGGAACTCTTGCGTTCTGTAGAAGATGGCTGGATCGTTTGGGACAGGTACTATGCACTGGTTTTGCTTGTTTTTGACTGTCCGAGTGTGTAAATCTCAAACTATGTTTGCATGGGACTAATTCCAAACGGATCCAAATGGATACGGTACAAAAGTCGGACCGGATCTATAGGCCTAAGGTTTACATGGGACCGTTCTGGTTCAGAACAGATCCAAAACAGGACCTGTTGTTTTGGAATCCAGACTGGTGTACCAGAACGCTCCTGTGTAAACACCCGGATCAGTTCCAAAATAATGGTTCCATGTCAATAGAAGCCGATATGTTCTGATTCGGTTCCGAACAGTTCCAGTCCAGTCTGTGTACACGTAGCCTTAAGCCAATGAAAAGTTATCATGCAGCCAATGACTGAAGCTGCCAAAACATTGACTAACTGCAGTAGAAATTCCAACCAGCGAAAAGCACAGGTAAGCCATGGGAAGCAGCTCATGATTTTTTTCCTGCCTGATTTTCTAGATGGGCAGACTCTTTGCTCCGATTAGTTAGTGTACATTGGAACAAGAAAGAGCTTATTTAATAATATAATTCTCACACGATGAAGGTCTGACAGCCCAGTCCCCCTATAAGTGCGCGAGGACTTCATTTCTTGTCTCTTTTGCAAGCTCAGCTGACAAGAAAGCCATGTCTAACTATACAAATAAATCCATGCCGATCTTGCTCTAATGGATGCGTAATCAGCACCTGCATTACAAAATTTTGAGCACTTAATTTTTTTCTACCTTGCAGACGAAGTATCTGCTTGCCTTAAAGAGCTTGTGTGATGCTGGTGTTGTAGATCCGTATCCGCCACTCTGTGACATCAAAGGATGTTACACTGCCCAGTTTGAGCACACAATACTGTTGAGGCCTACAGTGAAAGAAGTGATCAGTCGAGGAGATGATTACTAAGAGAGTGTCATGTTTACCCTTCTACCCTGAAGAATGCTAAGGTCATATTATTGAAGAAAATCATTCCTAAACCTGGCATTACAACGTAGTAGTTAGAAAGTCTGCTCAGTAGCTTTCATTTAAATGGCCACACACAAGGGTCATGATCACTTGGTATGAACAGTACCAATTGAAAGTATTGCCCGTCAGTAATCATCTAAATTGTTACGTACAAGGGTTTTATCTGCAGACTGAAACGTTTGGAACTTTGATACCTTTCATCTGAATGGTCACAAACTAGGGTTTCATGCACAAACAGAACCATTTTTTTACAGGATCATTTAAGACATGAAAGTACTACACAGTAGCTTTCATTTGAATTGTCACTCTCGGGTTTCGTCCAAAATAAAGCCACTTGTACAGCAAAGCAGACTGCAAAATACCTTTTGCATATTTATTTACTGGATACTTTTATTATCATAGCAACTATTTGCAATAAAGCCAACTAGAGTTTCCTTTGATAAGGAGCAAATTTAACAAACATTCATGAAAACATGCAAAACAATGTAAATTGTCTTTCTTGACAAGTCTTGAGAAGCAAACTAGTACTTAAACGTAACTAGATCATAATACAGATCCAAAATACAACATAGTTAGTTAAAACTTGTTGCTAAAAATAAACGCGGAAAGAAAGTGTGCGAGTTTGTTTACATTCTACTCTGTAACTGATTACTTTTTATTTGCGGTATCTGTGGAAAATATCTACATCTCTTTAGTTTTGATCTGGTTAGGTGACTTAATTATTCTGAGATATTCGGCAGTAAATGAAAAACGTGCTGGTGCACAAGACGGCATCTACCGCTTGTAACACTCAAGTCAAGTCTTGACGGCTCGTCTCGGGTGACATCTTCTATACAGGCATAAATTTGGTCTATTCCTCGGCTCGCCACGATCAACCAACTTGACTCGTTTTGGATTGCCGCGATACGCTAACTTGTTCATTGGGCAGGCCCCTTGCTGATATCACATCCGGTGCAAAAAGTTCTCTTCACGAAATGACTTCTGGTGTGACGGGTCGAGACATTTGGTGACGAATCGTGACGGGTGGAAACGACCCGGCGAACCGTTACTCAGCGTCACCCCTTTTGCTACCCGTTTTGGATCGGGTATATTCGCAATTAAACTTCACCTTTCAGGTAAGCCCCTAACAGTGTTACTGAGAATCAAAAGCCTCCAAAAGAGGGCAGGCTTGCCATAAAACGTAAGGTTTCAGCACTTGACTAACCAGCTGTATCAACAAATAGTGTTGACTGAAATGTTCATTGTTTTCGCAGCTGAAACAGAAAAAAACCTGGTACAACTTGCAATGAATTTCTGAATGTCAACGCCAGCTGTATAGGGATAAATGGCGACGAGGAGCTAAGATCGGGCAAAGACGAGACCCAGGGATCGAGGGAATTGGCAAAACCAGAGAACGTTGCTGATACTGGAGAGTCTTAGTGACGGAAACATGGATGTTAGCGCCGAAGGGGTAAAAGCCAAATTTGCCCTTGTGATGATAACCTTAGGAGAAACTTTCCGGGGATCTTCTGGTACCAAATTGGATTTGCGTAAAAAGTACAAAATGCAACTAGAAACAGAGCCCATATAGCTGCGTGTAATGCAATTGAGAAATTGAAATGGTCAAATGCAGCGTGCAAAATAGAAGGCGTGATAGCAGATTTTCGAGCAACGGAGTGGCCTAATACACGTTCAGCACCTCTCAATAAAAGCTGAAAATGATAATTAGAACTCCAGGTGAGCGCATGACCAGCAAGTTGATGAGCATGTTTGAGGCTGCTAAGATGATTAAGAATAGTACCATACGCGCGTTGCTGAGTAACTAAGTAGGCGAGATACAAACTAATAGACTTAACACTAGTAGGAAAGGACTGAAGAGCCCTCAGTTCACAAAAAATCTGATAACTACGAATATGAGCCGCTATGTTCTTCTGTGGTGACAGTGCGTGAGCCATAGTAACGAGACGCGAAACGAAAGACTCCAAGGTTGCGAGTGAAACAGCGGCAATTTGAGAACTTGATCCCCTGGGAAAATCTACGAAAATAATACAAAGAAAACAAAACAAAAAAGTCACGCTACGTCCAAGGAAAAACAAGCAGGTCAACATTCTAGTCGATAAAGATCTCACCCCCACTAACCAACAAATTGTCAAGAGCACTATTAACGACCTTATAGTCAAACAAGATTTGCCGGCAACTGCTACCAATCTCATCATTACCACTCCCAGAACCTCCTGTATTTACTTTTCACCTAAAATTCACAAACCTAACAACCCAGGTCGACCTATCGTCTCTGCCTGTAGTTGCCCTACCAAACTTATTTCCAGCTCATGATTTAGACAAAATTATGGCAACTATTGTCAGATCTTTTCCGTCATACGTTAAAGACAGTCAACACGCACTTCAAATTTTTCGCGATTTCAATTTCCTGGGCGAAGACAAACTTATTTTCACTATGGATATTACATCTCTTTACACCGTCATCCCAAATGGCGAAGGTCTTCTAGCCCTCAAACATTTTTTTGATTTACGCACTGTTAAGGAACCAAGCTAGGAAACATTACTCCGCCTGGCTGAGTTAGTGTTAACACTCGACTGTTTTTCATTCGCGAACAATTATTACAAACAAGTCAATGGCGTGGCCATGGGTACCAAAATTGGACCCAGCTACACCAATCTTTTCGTAAGCTACATTGAACACCAATTTTTCAATCAATACAACGGCCCAAAACCTGAACTCTATCGTCGCTACATTGACGACTGTATCGGCGCTACCTCTTCTACCAGAGAGGATCTTAATCAATTTATAACCGCTGTCAATTCGTTTCATCCTGCCCTTAAATATACTTGGGAAATTTCCGATACTTCCTTAGCATTCCTGGATATAAAAGTTTCTATTGAAGGCAAAAGTTTATGCACCAGTGTGCCGACTACAAACCCACAGATTCTCATAGCTATTTGTTGTATTCATCTTCACATCCATCACATGTCAAGAATTCCATTCCTTATTCTCAGTTTCTTAGACTTCGCCGTCTTTGTAGTGACGACTCTGATTTTTCCTTAAAATCAGAGGAAATGTGCAATTTCTTCGACAAACGCGGCTATCCTGCTTCTGTTGTTCAAGCGGGCCCAGCAAATTGATCGACAGTCAGCACTACAAACGTCACAGAGAGAAAACAACGATAGAATTCCATTCACCCTCACATTTCACCCTCACAACCACGCAGTTAAATCCATCATTCTCAAAAACTTTAAATTACTTCAAAATGATCCCGACACTGGTAGAATCTTTTCGCAACCTCCATTAATTTCATTTAAACGCGACAAAAACATAGGTAACTTTTTAGTCAGAAGTGCATTCCAAACTAGTGATCAACCCGGAACTTTTAAATGCGCTCGCGCACGATGCAAAACATGCCCTTTCATTCACAACGTTGACAAAATATCGGGACCCAAGCGACCTATCAAAATCACTGATCATTTCACCTGTACCTCAGCCAATGCCATCTACTGTATAACTTGCACTCTTTGCAAAAAGTTATACATCGGCGAAACAGGGAGACTACTTGGCGACCGATTCCGAGAACACCTTCGTGACGTAGAGAAAGACGACAAAAATGCATCGAAACCGGTCGCGA
Source organism: Blastomussa wellsi (assembly GCA_947652115.1). NCBI lineage: Eukaryota > Metazoa > Cnidaria > Anthozoa > Scleractinia > Plerogyridae > Blastomussa > Blastomussa wellsi. The sequence continues at coordinate 13,036,985 of OX393574.1, forward strand.
GACACTTCAATCTCCCAAATCATTCTAAGCAACAGATGGCAGTCTGCGGCCTTTCCCTTCACCAAGGAAACACGGAAAGCCGTAAAACTCTAGAACAAAAATTTATTTTTCAAATCGGCACTCTTAATCCTCACGGTATCAACGAACGCTTTTCATTGAACTAATTTGTTCCGAAGTTTTCACGTTACCAGGCACCAGCCAATAGCGCAGCTCCATCTTTCTGTATATAAAAACACACGACGCACAATTCCTTGATTCGCTCCGACGAAGGGCTAACGCTCGAAACGTCAGCTCTTGAATCTCTTTATGGTGGCCAATTGACATTATCAACCCAGTTGATAAAACCAAATTATATTCTAAATTAAAGATCTGATCAGAGTCGCAACATGGACGGTAATAGGTATCACATGCTGAAGCATCTGAATGCCAACATGACATGTAGCGCTCGCACTTCAAAATCGAAGAGAGCAGCAGTGAACCAAAGTTGTCGCAGACAGCGTTGCATGAAAGGATCCTTTGATGTAGTGGAATTGATAACCGCCACCGCAGCAGAGTTATCGCACGCAATGATGAATTTGCGTCCCGCAATTGAAGAGCCCAGTGCTTGAGTGCGACGATGATCGTGAAAAGTTCCAGCGCATTGATATGAAGAGTGTCAGAAGAAATGCAATCAGGAAAAACGACTGATGCACTCCGTTTGACAGATCGCGCCACCACCATAAAGACAAGCGTCAGTGGAGAAGTTGAGGTTCTCAAAGTCCCAGAAAGAAGGCTTGATGAGCGAAACAAGGTTAAACCGTGGGAGAAAGTCGAGCCACCACTGAATGTCCAAGAGCATAGAAGCTGAGATGGGATAACGGTGGGCAGCTGGCCACCTGCACTTGCGAAGACTATTAAGGAGTCGAACCATGAAGATGGTGACGAAGGAGAGTTTCCCTAGTAAAGACTGAAGATGTTTCTTTGTAAAAGAAGTAGAGGATTCCCAGGTGTTGAGTTCGGTCCTTAGATCATCGGGACGCGTAGGAGGAACCTCGAGTGTAAAGGCTGCGGTGTCGACGAGAACCCCAAGACAAATCATAGATGTTGAAGGAGGTGAGTCATTCTCAGGAGAAGAATCTAAACCGAGATTTTGAAATATCTGACCGAGGCGAGAAAAGGCTTGAGCAGCGAGAGTAAAAGTCGTCAAGATAAACGTCTGCTAAAAACCCCTGCTCGGTGAAGATATGGACAACCGCCTTTGTCGTGCGTTGACAAATCATAGCCAATGAACGTAAACCAAAAGGACAACGAGTGTCAAAATAAAATTTCCCCTGATGACAGAAGCCAAGTAAATCGTAGTCCTTCGGGTCTACAGGAAACTGTCGATAAGCTCGGCGCAAGTCTTTCTTGAAAACAAGACAGTTACGACCTTTTTCAAGGATAAATTCTACTAGACGGTCAATGCCGGGTAAACGCAGGTTAAAATTCTCACCCAAATACGTAGCTGGAGGAATGCCGTCATTGACTGAAGAGCCGTGAGGAAAACTCACGTCCATAACTACACGCCGCGTCAATGGACCACGTTTTGGAACTGTTTAAAGAGGCGAGCAAACAAAATCGTCTGAAAATGGAGGATAATCAAAGGGTCCAGCTATAGCATTCCTGGACAACTCAATGTCAATATAGGCTTGCACGTGCGAAACAAAGTTCGTAGCGGAAAGATGATTATGTAACGACGAAACAGGACGGGTGTGTGCGGTATAATTAATAGGCCAACCATAAGAAAGAAATTCGATCACAATGTTATCATGATAATTGGAAAGAAGTGTTCTCCAGTTCGAAAGCAAGAGCGAAGTGGGAACTAAAACCTTGGCACCGAAGGCATTTGGGTTTTGGTGGCGAAAAGCGACTAAATGTCGAACAGCAGCTGAAGTTTTGAAATGTTCTTGTCCGTTTCCGTTCCGGGTCAAAGAGGTCACTGAGAAGTTGGCTTCTTGGATTAATTGTCTAACTGGTCATTGCGGCGGAATCGATGAGCGACGTTTAGAACAATGGAGCATAGGATGATCCGCCTTGCACACTTGACATCGATGATTTTCTTTGTAAGCATCGCCATCTTGCTGATCACAATCGCAAGAGCCGGTGTAATTCCAGACATTGCAAGCTTTTTTAACTGCGGGTGGAACCGCTGTTTGACGCTCATCAGATGTAGAAGATCGACGCGAAGTGTCAACTCGTTGTCGGGAATTTCGTAAATCGGAATGGCGAAAAAAGGTTGTTGCCTGGTCTTGGATAGACTTAATATCCTGCCATTCCAAACGACGCTGCTCGACTTGTTTGGCAATAAATTTGTGAAAACCACGAACGCTAATCCACGAATAACTAATCGCTTTGGTGAGTAATAACTCGAGATGGGCTAACATAGCATCCTTTAGCGAATAATCATAAGATTTGATCATAGTCAAAAAACCCGAGACAAACTCAGGCAGTTCCAACTTATCGTAATCACCTTGAATGGATGGGACGAAATCCTGTGGCCAGTCGATGTTGCGCTTGGTGCGTCGCGGGTCGATAGTGTCTCCAGCATTTTCCGTGGGAAGATCTTCGAGCGTAATTTCGAGGGGGCGTTCCTGACGACTCATGGCAAGTACTTTCAATTCCAGCTCGAGCTTTTCCTTTTGTAGCTTAATCAGCTGAAGCTGCTAGTCGAACGAAAGAGTGGTAGAAGTACCAACGTCAGTAGCGAGAGGTTGTGGCGAAGCTGCAGATAATGTAACCGGCTACCGTTCGGTTTTGACGATTTGGCTGCTGGTTTGGTAGACTGATCGCACGGCACGGGCTTGCTCTGCTCAAGATTCAGAGCGTCCCGAAAAAGAGCGTCCATTGGTAGATCGTACACGAAATCTGGGTCGTGCACTTTCTTGGAGTGGCGTTTTCGAACTGCATCTGCGGAGAGTGCCACTTTAAACAAGCGAGTTTGGTGAACAACGTGAAGAGAAAAGAGATTACGCCTCGCCTCCGGATCTGACAAAAGATGAGACGCTAGTCCACGCGCTCGCTTTTAAAGGAAACTCGATATCTTTGTCACTAGCTAATTAAACATCATTAATCAATGATTACACTTTTCTTCCCACCGACGCAGCACCACAGTTTCTTTAGAAACTTACCCCCTCTATTCTTGTTTCTTGTCTTGTTTCTTGTCATGTTTCTTGTCTTGTTTCTTGTCTTGTTCCTTGTCTTGTTTCTTGTCTTGTCTTGTCTTGTCTTGTTTCTTGTCTTGTCTTGTCTTGTTTCTTGTCTTGTTTCTTGTCTTGTTTCTTGTCTTGTTTCTTGTCTTGTCTTGTATTGTTTCTTGTCTTGTTTCTTGTCTTGTTTCTTATCTTGTTTCTTGTCTTGTTTCTTGTCTTGTTTCTTGTCTTGTTTCTTGTCTCGTTTCTTGTCTTGTCTGGTCTTGTTTCTTGTCGTGTTTCTTGTCTTGCTTCTTGTCTTGTCTGGTCTTGTTTCTTGTCGTGTTTCTTGTCTTGGTTGTTGTCTTGTTTCTTGTCTTGTCTGGTCTTGTCTTGTCTTGTCTTGTCTTGTACTGTCTTGTCCTGTCTTGTTTCTTGTCTTGTTTCTTGTCTTGTTTCTTGTCTTGTTTCCTGTCTTGTCTGGTCTTGTCTGGTCTTGTTTCTTGTCGTGTTTCTTGTCTTGGTTCTTGTCTTGTTTCTTGTCTTGTCTTGTCTTGTCTTGTCTTGTACTGTCTTGTCTTGGCTTGTCTTGTCTTGTTTCTTGTCTTGTTTCTTGTCTTGTTTCTTGTCTTGTTTCTTGTCTTGTCTGGTCTTGTTTCTTGTCTTGTTTCTTGTCTTGTTTCTTGTCTTGTTTCTTGTTCTTGTTTCTTTTCTTGTCTTGTCTTGTCTTGTTTCTTGTCTTGTTTCTTGTCTTGTCTAGTCTTGTTTCTTGTCTTGTTTCATGTCTTGTTTCTTGTCTTGTTTCTTGTCTTGTTTCTTGTCCTGTTTCTTGTCTTGTTTCTTGTCTTGTCTTGTCTTGTTTCTTGTCTTTTCTTGTCTTGTTTCTTGTCTTTTTTCTTGTCTTGTTTCTTGTCTTGTTTCTTGGCTTGTTTCTTGTTTTTGTCTTGTCTTGTCTTGTTTCTTGTCTTGTCTAGTCTTGTTTCTTGTCTTGTTTCTTGTCTTGTTTTTTGTCTTGTTTCTTAACTTTCTTAACTTTTCTTAACTTTGTTGTCTTGTTTCTTGTCTCGTTTCTTGTCTTGTCTGGTCTTGTTTCTTGTCGTGTTTCTTGTCTTGTTTCCTGTCTTGTCTGGTCTTGTCTGGTCTTGTTTCTTGTCGTGTCCTGTCTTGTTTCTTATCTTGTTTCTTGTCTTGTTTCTTGTCTTGTTTCTTGTCTTGTTTCTTGTCCTGTTTCTTGTCTTGTTTCTTGTCTTGTCTGGTCTTGTTTCTTGTCTTGTTTCTTGTCTTGTTTCTTGTCTTGTTTCTTGTCTTGTTTCTTGTCTTGTTTCTTGTCTTGTTTCCTGTCTTGTCTGGTCTTGTCTGGTCTTGTTTCTTGTCGTGTTTCTTGTCTTGGTTCTTGTCTTGTTTCTTGTCTTGTCTGGTCTTGTCTTGTCTTGTCTAGTCTTGTACTGTCTTGTCCTGTCTTGTTTCTTGTCTTGTTTCTTGTCTTGTTTCTTGTCTTGTTTCTTGTCTTGTTTCTTGTCTTGTCTGGTCTTGTTTCTTGTCGTGTTTCTTGTCTTGGTTCTTGTCTTGTTTCTTGTCTTGTCTGGTCTTGTCTTGTCTTGTCTTGTCTTGTACTGTCTTGTCTTGTCTTGTCTTGTCTTGTCTTGTTTCTTGTCTTGTTTCTTGTCTTGTTTCTTGTCTTGTCTGGTCTTGTTTCTTGTCCTGTTTCTTGTCTTGTTTCTTGTCTTATCTGGTCTTGGTTCTTGTCTTGTTTCTTGTCTTGTTTCTTGTTCTTGTTTCCTTTCTTGTCTTGTCTTGTCTTGTTTCTTGTCTTGTTTCTTGTCTTGTTTCTTGTTCTGTTTCTTGTCTTGTTTCTTGTCTTGTCTTGTCTTGTTTCTTGTCTTTTCTTGTCTTGTTTCTTGTCTTTTTTCTTGTCTTGTCTGGTCTTGTTTCTTGTCCTGTTTCTTGTCTTGTTTCTTGTCTTATCTGGTCTTGGTTCTTGTCTTGTTTCTTGTCTTGTTTCTTGTCTTGTTTCTTGTTCTGTTTCTTGTCTTGTTTCTTGTCTTGTCTTGTCTTGTTTCTTGTCTTTTCTTGTCTTGTTTCTTGTCTTTTTTCTTGTCTTGTTTGTTGTCTTGTTTGTTGTCTTGTTTCTCGTCTTGTTTCTTGTCTTGTTTCTTGTCTTGTTTCTTGTTCTTGTTTCTTTTCTGGTCTTGTCTTGTCTTGTTTCTTGTCTTGTTTCTTGTCTTGTTTCTTAACTTTCTTAACTTTTCTTAACTTTGTTGTCTTGTTTCTTGTCTCGTTGCTTGTCTTGTCTGGTCTTGTTTCTTGTCGTGTTTCTTGTCTTGTTTTTGTCTTGTTTCCTGTCTTGTTTCCTCTCTTGTCTGGTCTTGTCTGGTCTTGTTTCTTGTCGTGTCCTGTCTTGTTTCTTGTCTTGTTTCTTGTCTTGTTTCTTGTCTTGTTTCTTGTCTTGTTTTTTGTCCTGTTTCTTGTCTTGTTTCTTGTCTTGTCTGGTCTTGTTTCTTGTCTTGTTTCTTGTCTTGTTTCTTGTCTTGTCTGGTCTTGTCTGGTCTTCTTTCTTGTCGTGTTTCTTGTCTTGGTTCTTGTCTTGTTTCTTGTCTTGTCTGGTCTTGTCTTGTCTTGTCTTGTACTGTCTTGTCTTGTCTTGTCTTGTCTTGTCTTGATTCTTGTCTTGTTTCTTGTCTTGTTTCTTGTCTTTTCTGGTGTTGTTTCTTGTCTTGTTTCTTGTCTTGTTTCTTGTCTTATCTGGTCTTGTTTCTTGTCTTGTTTCTTGTTCTTGTTTCTTTTCTTGTCTTGTCTAGTATTGTTTCTTGTCTTGTTTCTTGTCGTGTTTCTTATCTTGTTTCTTGTCTTGTTTCTTGTCTTGTTTCTTGTCTTGTTTCTTGTCTTATCTGGTCTTGTTTCTTGTCTTGTTTCTTGTCTTGTTTCTTGTCTTGTTTCTTGTCTTGTTTCTTGTCTTGTTTCTTGTCTTGTTTCTTGTTCTTGTTTCTTTTCTTTTCTTGTCTGGTCTTGTTTCTTGTCTTGTTTCCTGTCTTGTTTCTTAACTTTCTTAACTTTTCTTAACTTTGTTGTCTTGTTTCTTGTCTCGTTTCTTGTCTTGTCTGGTCTTCTTGTCTTGTCTGGTCTTGTTTCTTGTCTTGTTTTTTGTCTTGTTTTTTCTCTTGTTTCTTGTTTTGTTTCTTGTCTTGTTTCTTGTCTTATCTGGTCTTGTTTCTTGTCTTGTTTCTTGTCTTGTTTCTTGTCTTGTTTTTTGTTCTTGTTTCTTTTTTTGTCTTGTCTTGTCTTGTTTCTTGTCTTGTTTCTTGTCTTGTCTAGTCTTTTTTCTTGTCTTGTTTCTTGTTTTGTTTCTTGTCTTGTTTCTTGTCCTTTTTCTTGTCTTGTTTCTTGTCTTGTCTTGTTTCTTGTCTTTTCTTGTCTTGTTTCTTGTCTTTTTTCTTGTCTTGTTTGTTGTCTTGTTTGTTGTCTTGTTTGTTGTCTTGTTTCTTGTCTTGTTTCTTGTTCTTGTTTCTTTTCTTGTCTTGTCTTGTCTTATTTCTTGTCTTGTTTCTTTTCTTGTCTAGTCTTGTTTCTTGTCTTGTTTCTTGTCTTGTTTCTTAACTTTCTTAACTTTTCTTAACTTTGTTGTCTTGTTTCTTGTCTCGTTTCTTGTCTTGTCTGGTCTTGTTTATTGTCGTGTTTCTTGTCTTGTTTCTTGTCTTGTTTCTTGTCTTTTCTGGTCTTGTCTGGTCTTGTTTCTTGTCGTGTCCTGTCTTGTTTCTTGTCTTGTTTCTTGTCTTGTTTCTTGTCTTGTTTCTTGTCTTGTTTCTTGTCTTGTTTCTTGTCCTGTTTCTTGTCTTGTTTCTTGTCTTGTCTGGTCTTGTTTCTTGTCTTGTTTCTTGTCTTTTTTCTTGTCTTGTTTCTTGTCGTGTTTCCTGTCTTGTCTGGTCTTGTCTGGTCTTGTTTCTTGTCGTGTTTCTTGTCTTGGTTCTTTTCTTGTTTCTTGTCTTGTATGGTCTTGTCTTGTCTTGTCTTGTCTTGTACTGTCTTGTCCTGTCTTGTTTCTTGTCTTGTTTCTTGTCTTGTTTCTTGTTCTTGTTTCTTTTCTTGTTTTTTGTCTTGTTTCCTTTCTTGTCTGGTCTTGTCTCTTCTTGTTTCTTGTCGTTTTTCTTGTCTTGGTTCTTGTCTGTTTCTTGTCTTGTCTGGTCTTGTCTTGTCTTGTCTTGTCTTGTACTGTCTTGTCTTGTCTTGTCTTGTCTTGTTTCTTGTCTTGTCTAGTCTTGTTTCTTGTCTTGTTTCTTGTCTTGTTTCTTGTCTTGTTTCTTGTTCTTGTTTCTTTTCTTGTCTTGTCTTGTCTTGTTTCTTGTCTTGTTTTTTTTCTTGTCTAGTCTTGTTTCTTGTCTTGTTTCTCTTCTTGTTTCTTAACTTTCTTAACTTTTCTTAACTTTGTTGTCTTGTTTCTTGTCTCGTTTCTTGTCTTGTCTGGTCTTGTTTATTGTCGTGTTTCTTGTCTTGTTTCTTGTCTTGTTTCTTGTCTTTTCTGGTCTTGTCTGGTCTTGTTTCTTGTCGTGTCCTGTCTTGTTTCTTGTCTTGTTTCTTGTCTTGTTTCTTGTCTTGTTTCTTGTCTTGTTTCTTGTCTTGTTTGTTGTCCTGTTTCTTGTCTTGTTTCTTGTCTTGTCTGGTCTTCTTTCTTGTCTTGTTTCTTGTCTTTTTTCTTGTCTTGTTTCTTGTCGTGTTTCCTGTCTTGTCTGGTCTTGTCTGGTCTTGTTTCTTGTCGTGTTTCTTTTCTTGGTTCTTTTCTTGTTTCTTGTCTTGTATGGTCTTGTCTTGTCTTGTCTTGTCTTGTACTGTCTTGTCCTGTCTTGTTTCTTGTCTTGTTTCTTGTCTTGTTTCTTGTTCTTGTTTCTTTTCTTGTTTTTTGTCTTGTTTCCTTTCTTGTCTGGTCTTGTCTCTTCTTGTTTCTTGTCGTTTTTCTTGTCTTGGTTCTTGTCTGTTTCTTGTCTTGTCTGGTCTTGTCCTTCTTGTCTTGTCTTGTACTGTCTTGTCTTGTCTTGTCTTGTCTCGTTTCTTGTCTTGTCTGGTCTTGTTTCTTGTCGTGTTTCTTGTCTTGTTTCTTGTCTTGTTTCTTGTCTTGTTTCCTTTCTTGTCTGGTCTTGTTTCTTGTCGTGTCCTGTCTTGTTTCTTGTCTTGTTTTTTTGTCTTGTTCCTTGTCTTGTTTCTTGTCTTGTTTCTTGTCTTGTTTCTTGTCCTTTTTCTTGTCTTGTTTCTTGTCTTGTCTGGTCTTGTTTCTTGTCTTGTTTCTTGTCTTGTTTCTTGTCTTGTTTCCTGTCTTGTCTGGTCTTGCCTGGTCTTGTTTCTTGTCGTGTTTCTTGTCTTTGTTCTTGTCTTTGTTCTTGTCTTGTTTCTTGTCTTGTCTGGTCTTCTTGTCTTGTCTGGTCTTGTTTTTTGTCTTGTTTCTTGTCTTGTTTCTTGTCTTGTTGCTTGTCTTGTTTCTTATCTTGGTTCTTGTCTTGTTTCTTGTCTTGTCTGGTCTTGTCTTGTCTTGTCTTGTCTTGTCTTGTACTGTCTTGTCTTGTCTTGTCTTGTCTTGTTTCTTGTCTTGTTTCTTGTCTTTTTTCTTGTCTTGTCTGGTCTTGTTTCTTGTCTTGTTTCTTGTCTTGTTTCTTGTCTTATCTAGTCTTGTTTCTTGTCTTGTTTCTTGTCTTGTTTCTTGTCTTGTTTCTTGTTCTTGTTTCTTTTCTTGTCTTGTCTTGTCTTGTTTCTTGTCTTGTTTCTTGTCTTGTCTAGTCTTGTTTCTTGTCTTGTTTCTTGTCTTGTTTCTTGTCTTGTTTCTTGTCTTGTTTCTTGTCTTGTCTTGTCTTGTTTCTTGTCTTTTCTTGTCTTGTTTCTTGTCTTTACTCTTGTCTTGTTTGTTGTCTTGTTTGTTGTCTTTTTTTTTGTCTTGTTTCTTGTCTTGTTTCTTGTCTTGTTTCTTGTTCTTGTTTCTTTTCTTGTCTTGTCTTGTTTTGTTTCTTGTCTTGTTTCTTTTCTTTTCTAGTCTTGTTTCTTGTCTTGTTTCTTAACTTTCTTAACTTTTCTTAACTTTGTTGTGTTGTTTCTTGTCTCGTTTCTTGTCTTGTCTGGTCTTGTTTCTTGTCGTGTTTCTTGTCTTGTTTCTTGTCTTGTTTCCTGTCTTGTCTGGTCTTGTCTGGTCTTGTTTCTTGTCGTGTACTGTCTTGTTTCTTTTCTCGTTTCTTGTCTTGTTTCTTGTCTTGTTTCTTGTCTTGAGTCTTGTCTTGTTTCTTGTCCTGTTTCTTGTTATGTTTCTTGTCTTCTCTGGTCTTGTTTCTTGTCTTGTTTCTTGTCTTGTTTCTTGTCTTGTTTCTTGTCTCGTTTCTTGTCGTGTTTCCTGTCTTGTCTGGTCTTGTCTGGTCTTGTTTCTTGTCGTGTTTCTTGTCTTGGTTCTTTTCTTGTTTCTTGTCTTGTCTTGTCTTGTCTTGTCTTGTCTTGTACTGTCTTGTCCTGTCTTTTTTCTTGTCTTGTTTCTTGTCTTGTTTCTTGTCTTGTTTCTTGTCTTGTTTCCTGTCTTGTCTGGTCTTGTCTGGTCTTGTTTCTTGTCGTTTTTCTTGTCTTGGTTCTTGTCTTGTTTCTTGTCTTGTCTGGTCTTGTCTTGTCTTGTCTTGTCTTGTCTTGTCTTGTCTTGTACTGTCTTGTCTTGTCTTGTCTTGTCTTGTCTTGTCTTGTACTGTCTTGTCTTGTCTTGTCTTGTCTTGTCTTGTCTTGTTTCTTGTCTTGTCTAGTCTTGTTTCTTGTCTTCTTTCTTGTCTTGTTTCTTGTCTTGTTTCTTAACTTTCTTAACTTTTCTTAACTTTGTTGTCTTGTTTCTTGTCTCGTTTCTTGTCTTGTCTGGTCTTGTTTCTTGTCGTGTTTCTTGTCTTGTTTCTTGTCTTGTTTCTTGTCTTGTTTCCTTTCTTGTCTGGTCTTGTCTGGTCTTGTTTCTTGTCGTGTCCTGTCTTGTTTCTTGTCTTGTTTCTTGTCTTGTTCCTTGTCTTGTTTCTTGTCTTGTTTCTTGTCCTGTTTCTTGTCTTGTTTCTTGTCTTGTTTCTTGTCTTGTTTCCTGTCTTGTCTGGTCTTGTCTGGTCTTGTTTCTTGTCGTGTCCTGTCTTGTTTCTTTTCTCGTTTCTTGTCTTGTTTCTTGTCTTGTTTCTTGTCTTGAGTCTTGTCTTGTTTCTTGTCCTGTTTCTTGTCTTGTTTCTTGTCTTGTCTGGTCTTGTTTCTTATCTTGTTTCTTGTGTTGTTTCTTGTCTTGTTTCTTGTCTTGTTTCTTGTCTTGTTTCTTGTCGTGTTTCCTGTCTTGTCTGGTCTTGTCTGGTCTTGTTTCTTGTCGTGTTTCTTGTCTTGGTTCTTTTCTTGTTTCTTGTCTTGTCTGGTCTTGTCTTGTCTTGTCTTGTCTTGTACTGTCTTGTCCTGTCTTTTTTCTTGTCTTGTTTCTTGTCTTGTTTCTTGTCTTGTTTCTTGTCTTGTTTCTTGTCTTGTTTCCTGTCTTGTCTGGTCTTGTCTGGTCTTGTTTCTTGTCGTTTTTCTTGTCTTGGTTCTTGTCTTGTTTCTTGTCTTGTCTGGTCTTGTCTTGTCTTGTCTTGTCTTGTCTTGTCTTGTACTGTCTTGTCTTGTCTTGTCTTGTCTTGTACTGTCTTGTCTTGTCTTGTCTTGTCTTGTCTTGTTTCTTGTCTTGTCTAGTCTTGTTTCTTGTCTTCTTTCTTGTCTTGTTTCTTGTCTTGTTTTTTAACTTTCTTAACTTTTCTTAACTTTGTTGTCTTGTTTCTTGTCTCGTTTCTTGTCTTGTCTGGTCTTGTTTCTTGTCGTGTTTCTTGTCTTGTTTCTTGTCTTGTTTCTTGTCTTGTTTCCTTTCTTGTCTGGTCTTGTCTGGTCTTGTTTCTTGTCGTGTCCTGTCTTGTTTCTTGTCTTGTTTCTTGTCTTGTTCCTTGTCTTGTTTCTTGTCTTGTTTCTTGTCTTGTTTCTTGTCCTTTTTCTTGTCTTGTTTCTTGTCTTGTCTGGTCTTGTTTCTTGTCTTGTTTCTTGTCTTGTTTCTTGTCTTGTTTCCTGTCTTGTCTGGTCTTGCCTGGTCTTGTTTCTTGTCGTGTTTCTTGTCTTTGTTCTTGTCTTTGTTCTTGTCTTGTTTCTTGTCTTGTCTGGTCTTCTTGTCTTGTCTGGTCTTGTTTTTTGTCTTGTTTCTTGTCTTGTTTCTTGTCTTGTTGCTTGTCTTGTTTCTTATCTTGGTTCTTGTCTTGTTTCTTGTCTTGTCTGGTCTTGTCTTGTCTTGTCTTGTCTTGTCTTGTACTGTCTTGTCTTGTCTTGTCTTGTCTTGTTTCTTGTCTTGTTTCTTGTCTTTTTTCTTGTCTTGTCTGGTCTTGTTTCTTGTCTTGTTTCTTGTCTTGTTTCTTGTCTTATCTAGTCTTGTTTCTTGTCTTGTTTCTTGTCTTGTTTCTTGTCTTGTTTCTTGTTCTTGTTTCTTTTCTTGTCTTGTCTTGTCTTGTTTCTTGTCTTGTTTCTTGTCTTGTCTAGTCTTGTTTCTTGTCTTGTTTCTTGTCTTGTTTCTTGTCTTGTTTCTTGTCTTGTTTCTTGTCTTGTCTTGTCTTGTTTCTTGTCTTTTCTTGTCTTGTTTCTTGTCTTTACTCTTGTCTTGTTTGTTGTCTTGTTTGTTGTCTTTTTTTTTGTCTTGTTTCTTGTCTTGTTTCTTGTCTTGTTTCTTGTTCTTGTTTCTTTTCTTGTCTTGTCTTGTTTTGTTTCTTGTCTTGTTTCTTTTCTTTTCTAGTCTTGTTTCTTGTCTTGTTTCTTAACTTTCTTAACTTTTCTTAACTTTGTTGTGTTGTTTCTTGTCTCGTTTCTTGTCTTGTCTGGTCTTGTTTCTTGTCGTGTTTCTTGTCTTGTTTCTTGTCTTGTTTCCTGTCTTGTCTGGTCTTGTCTGGTCTTGTTTCTTGTCGTGTACTGTCTTGTTTCTTTTCTCGTTTCTTGTCTTGTTTCTTGTCTTGTTTCTTGTCTTGAGTCTTGTCTTGTTTCTTGTCCTGTTTCTTGTTATGTTTCTTGTCTTCTCTGGTCTTGTTTCTTGTCTTGTTTCTTGTCTTGTTTCTTGTCTTGTTTCTTGTCTCGTTTCTTGTCGTGTTTCCTGTCTTGTCTGGTCTTGTCTGGTCTTGTTTCTTGTCGTGTTTCTTGTCTTGGTTCTTTTCTTGTTTCTTGTCTTGTCTTGTCTTGTCTTGTCTTGTCTTGTACTGTCTTGTCCTGTCTTTTTTCTTGTCTTGTTTCTTGTCTTGTTTCTTGTCTTGTTTCTTGTCTTGTTTCCTGTCTTGTCTGGTCTTGTCTGGTCTTGTTTCTTGTCGTTTTTCTTGTCTTGGTTCTTGTCTTGTTTCTTGTCTTGTCTGGTCTTGTCTTGTCTTGTCTTGTCTTGTCTTGTCTTGTCTTGTACTGTCTTGTCTTGTCTTGTCTTGTCTTGTCTTGTCTTGTACTGTCTTGTCTTGTCTTGTCTTGTCTTGTCTTGTCTTGTTTCTTGTCTTGTCTAGTCTTGTTTCTTGTCTTCTTTCTTGTCTTGTTTCTTGTCTTGTTTCTTAACTTTCTTAACTTTTCTTAACTTTGTTGTCTTGTTTCTTGTCTCGTTTCTTGTCTTGTCTGGTCTTGTTTCTTGTCGTGTTTCTTGTCTTGTTTCTTGTCTTGTTTCTTGTCTTGTTTCCTTTCTTGTCTGGTCTTGTCTGGTCTTGTTTCTTGTCGTGTCCTGTCTTGTTTCTTGTCTTGTTTCTTGTCTTGTTCCTTGTCTTGTTTCTTGTCTTGTTTCTTGTCCTGTTTCTTGTCTTGTTTCTTGTCTTGTTTCTTGTCTTGTTTCCTGTCTTGTCTGGTCTTGTCTGGTCTTGTTTCTTGTCGTGTCCTGTCTTGTTTCTTTTCTCGTTTCTTGTCTTGTTTCTTGTCTTGTTTCTTGTCTTGAGTCTTGTCTTGTTTCTTGTCCTGTTTCTTGTCTTGTTTCTTGTCTTGTCTGGTCTTGTTTCTTATCTTGTTTCTTGTGTTGTTTCTTGTCTTGTTTCTTGTCTTGTTTCTTGTCTTGTTTCTTGTCGTGTTTCCTGTCTTGTCTGGTCTTGTCTGGTCTTGTTTCTTGTCGTGTTTCTTGTCTTGGTTCTTTTCTTGTTTCTTGTCTTGTCTGGTCTTGTCTTGTCTTGTCTTGTCTTGTACTGTCTTGTCCTGTCTTTTTTCTTGTCTTGTTTCTTGTCTTGTTTCTTGTCTTGTTTCTTGTCTTGTTTCTTGTCTTGTTTCCTGTCTTGTCTGGTCTTGTCTGGTCTTGTTTCTTGTCGTTTTTCTTGTCTTGGTTCTTGTCTTGTTTCTTGTCTTGTCTGGTCTTGTCTTGTCTTGTCTTGTCTTGTCTTGTCTTGTACTGTCTTGTCTTGTCTTGTCTTGTCTTGTACTGTCTTGTCTTGTCTTGTCTTGTCTTGTCTTGTTTCTTGTCTTGTCTAGTCTTGTTTCTTGTCTTCTTTCTTGTCTTGTTTCTTGTCTTGTTTTTTAACTTTCTTAACTTTTCTTAACTTTGTTGTCTTGTTTCTTGTCTCGTTTCTTGTCTTGTCTGGTCTTGTTTCTTGTCGTGTTTCTTGTCTTGTTTCTTGTCTTGTTTCTTGTCTTGTTTCCTTTCTTGTCTGGTCTTGTCTGGTCTTGTTTCTTGTCGTGTCCTGTCTTGTTTCTTGTCTTGTTTCTTGTCTTGTTCCTTGTCTTGTTTCTTGTCTTGTTTCTTGTCTTGTTTCTTGTCCTGTTTCTTGTCTTGTTTCTTGTCTTGTTTGGTCTTGTTTCTTGTCTTGTTTCTTGTCTTGTTTCTTGTCTTGTTTCTTGTCTTGTTTCCTGTCTTGTCTGGTCTTGCCTGGTCTTGTTTCTTGTCTTGTTTCTTGTCTTGTTTCTTGTCTTGTTTCTTGTCTTGTTTCTTGTCTTGTTTCTTGTCTTGTTTCTTGTCTTGTTTCTTGTTCTTGTTTCTTTTCTTTTCTTGTCTTGTCTTGTTTCTTGTCTTGTTTCTTGTCTTGTTTCTTGTCTTTTTTCTTGTCTTGTTTCTTGTCTTGTTTCTTAACTTTCTTAACTTTTCTTAACTTTGTTGTCTTGTTTCTTGTCTCGTTTCTTGTCTTGTCTGGTGTTCTTGTCTTGTCTGGTCTTGTTTCTTGTCTTGTTTCTTGTCTTGTTTCTTGTCTTGTTTCTTGTCTTGTTTCTTGTCTTGTTTCTTGTCTTGTTTCTTGTCTTGTCTTGTCTTATTTCTTGTCTTGGTTGCTGTCATGTTTCTTGTCTTGTCTTGTCTTGTTTCTTGTCTAGTTTCTTGTCTTGTTTCTTGTCTTGTTTCTTGTCTTGTCTTGTCTTGTTTCTTATCTTGTTTCTTGTCTTGTTACTTGTCTTGTTTCTTGTCTTGTTTCTTGTCTTGTCTTGTCTTGTTTTTTGTCTTTTCTTGTCTTGTCTTGCCTTGTCTTGTACTGTCTTGTCCTGTCTTGTTTCTTGTCTTGTTTCTTGTCTTTTTTCTTGTCTTGTTTATTGTCTTGTTTCTTGTCTTGTTTCTTGTCTTGTTTGTTGTCTTGTTTCTTGTCTCGTTTCTTGTCTTGTCTGGTCTTGTTTCTTGTCATGTTTCTTGTGTTGTTTCTTGTCTTGTTTCTTGTCTTGTTTCTTGTCTTGTTTCCTGTCTTGTCTGGTCTTGTCTGGTCTTGTTTCTTGTCGTGTTTCTTGTCTTGGTTCTTGTCTTGTTTCTTTTTTTGTCTGGTCTTGTCTTGTCTTGTCTTGTACTGTCTTGTCCTGTCTTGTTTCTTGTCTTGTTTCTTGTCTTGTTTCTTGTCTTGTTTCTTGTCTTGTTTCTTGTCTTGTTTCTTGTCTTGTTTCTTGTCCTGTTTCTTGTCTTGTTTCTTGTCTTCTCTGGTCTTGTTTCTTGTCTTGTTTCTTGTCTTGTTTCTTGTCTTGTTTCTTGTCTTGTCTAGACTTGTTTCTTGTCTTGTTTGCTGTCTTGTTTCTTGTCTTGTCTTGTCTTGTTTCTTGTCTTGTTTCTTGTCTTGTTTCTTGTCTTGTTTCTTGTCTTCTCTTGTTTCTTGTCTTGTGTCTTGTCTTGTTTCTTGTCTTGTCTGGTCTTGTTTCTTGTCTTGTTTCTGGTTTTGTTTCTTGTCTTGTTTCCTGTCTTGTCTGGTCTTGTCTGGTCTTGTTTCTTGTCTTGTCTGGTCTTTTTTCTTGTCTTGTTTCTTGTCTTGTCTGGTCTTGTCTTGTCTTGTCTTGTCTTGTACTGTCTTGTCCTGTCTTGTTTCTTGTCTTGTTTCTTTTTTTTTTTCTTGTCTTGGTCCTTGTCTTGTTTCTTGTCTAATCTGGTCTTGTCTGGTCTTGTTTCTTGTCGTGTTTCTTGTCTTGGTTCTTGTCTTGTTTCTTGTCTTGTCTGGTCTGGTCTTGTCTTGTCTTGTCTTGTCTTGTCTTGTCTTGTACTGTCTTGTCTTGTCTTGTCTTGTCTTGTTTCTTGTCTTGTCTGGTCTTGTTTCTTGTCTTGTTTCTTGTCTTGTTTCATGTCTTATCTGGTCTTGTTTCTTTTCTTGTCTTGTCTTGTCTTGTTTCTTGTCTTTTTTCTTGTCTTGTCTTGTCTTGTTTCTTGTCTTGTCTGGTCTTGTTTCTTGTCTTGTTTCTTGTCTTGTCTGGTCTTGTCTTGTCTTGTCTTGTCTTGCACTGTCTTGTCCTGTCTTGTTTCTTGTCTTGTTTCTTTTTTTTTTCTTGTCTTGGTCCTTGTCTTGTTTCTTGTCTAATCTGGTCTTGTCTGGTCTTGTTTCTTGTCGTGTTTCTTGTCTTGGTTCTTGTCT
Source organism: Blastomussa wellsi (assembly GCA_947652115.1). NCBI lineage: Eukaryota > Metazoa > Cnidaria > Anthozoa > Scleractinia > Plerogyridae > Blastomussa > Blastomussa wellsi. The sequence goes on from OX393574.1 coordinate 13,052,907, forward strand.
TGTTTCTTGTCTTGTCTGGTCTTGTCTTGTCTTGTCTTGTCTTGTCTTGTCTTGTACTGTCTTGTCTTGTCTTGTCTTGTCTTGTTTCTTGTCTTGTCTGGTCTTGTTTCTTGTCTTGTTTCTTGTCTTGTTTCATGTCTTATCTGGTCTTGTTTCTTTTCTTGTCTTGTCTTGTCTTGTTTCTTGTCTTTTTTCTTGTCTTGTCTAGTCTTGTTTCTTGCCTTGTTTCTTGTCTTGTTTCTTGTCTTGTTTCTTGTCTTGTTTCTTGTCTTGTTTCTTGTCTTGTTTCTTGTCTTTTATCTTGTCTTGTTTCTTGTCCTGTTTCTTGTCTTGTTTCTTGTCTTGTGTTGTCTTGTTTCTTGTCTTTTCTTGTCTTGTTTCTTGTCTTGTTTCTTGTCTTTTTTCTTGTCTTGTTTCTTGTTACTTTTCTTGTCTTGTCTTGTCTTGTTTCTTGTCTTGTTTCTTGTCTTGTCTAGTCTTGTTTCTTGTTATGTTTCTTGTCTTGTTTCTTGTCTTGTTTCTTCTCCTGTTTCTTGTCTTGTTTCTTGTCTTGTTTCTTGTCCTGTTTCTTGTCTTGTTTCTTGTCTTGTCTGGTCTTTGTTCTTGTCGTTTTTCTTGTCTTGTTTCTTGTCTTGTCTGGTCTTGTCCTGTCTTGTATTGTCTTGTACTGTCTTGTCCTGTCTTGTTTCTTGTCTTGTTTCTTGTCATATCTGGTCTTGTTTCTTGTCTTGTTTCTTGTCTTGTTTCTTGTTCTTGTTTCTTTTCTTGTCTTGTCTTGTTTCTTGTCTTGTTTCTTGTCTTGTTTCTTGTCTTGTTTCTTGTCTTGTTTCTTGTCTTGTTTCTTATCTTGTCTTGTCTTGTTTCTTGTCTTTTCTTGTCTTGTTTCTTGTCTTGTTTCTTGTCTTGTTTTTTCTCTTGTTTCTTGTTTTGTTTCTTGTTTTGTTTCTTGTCTTGTTTCTTGTCTTATCTGGTCTTGTTTCTTGTCTTGTTTCTTGTCTTGTTTCTTGTCTTGTTTTTTGTTCTTGTTTCTTTTTTTGTCTTGTCTTGTCTTGTTTCTTGTCTTGTTTCTTGTCTTGTCTAGTCGTTTTTCTTGTCTTGTTTCTTGTTTTGTTTCTTGTCTTGTTTCTTGTCCTTTTTCTTGTCTTGTTTCTTGTCTTGTCTTGTTTCTTGTCTTTTCTTGTCTTGTTTCTTGTCTTTTTTCTTGTCTTGTTTGTTGTCTTGTTTGTTGTCTTGTTTGTTGTCTTGTTTCTTGTCTTGTTTCTTGTCTTGTTTCTTGTTCTTGTTTCTTTTCTTGTCTTGTCTAGTCTTGTTTCTTGTCTTGTTTCTTGTCTTGTTTCTTAACTTTCTTAACTTTTCTTAACTTTGTTGTCTTGTTTCTTGTCTCGTTTCTTGTCTTGTCTGGTCTTGTTTATTGTCGTGTTTCTTGTCTTGTTTCTTGTTTTGTTTCTTGTCTTTTCTGGTCTTGTCTGGTCTTGTTTCTTGTCGTGTCCTGTCTTGTTTCTTGTCTTGTTTCTTGTCTTGTTTCTTGTCTTGTTTCTTGTCTTGTTTCTTGTCCTGTTTCTTGTCTTGTTTCTTGTCTTGTCTGGTCTTGTTTCTTGTCTTGTTTCTTGTCTTTTTTCTTGTCTTGTTTCTTGTCGTGTTTCCTGTCTTGTCTGGTCTTGTTTCTTGTCGTGTTTCTTGTCTTGGTTCTTTTCTTGTTTCTTGTCTTGTATGTTCTTGTCTTGTCTTGTCTTGTCTTGTACTGTCTTGTCCTGTCTTGTTTCTTGTCTTGTTTCTTGTCTTGTTTCTTGTTCTTGTTTCTTTTCTTGTTTTTTGTCTTGTTTCCTTTCTTGTCTGGTCTTGTCTCTTCTTGTTTCTTGTCGTTTTTCTTGTCTTGGTTCTTGTCTGTTTCTTGTCTTGTCTGGTCTTGTCTTGTCTTGTCTTGTCTTGTACTGTCTTGTCTTGTCTTGTCTTGTCTTGTTTCTTGTCTTGTCTAGTCTTGTTTCTTGTCTTGTTTCTTGTCTTGTTTCTTGTCTTGTTTCTTGTCTTGTTTCTTGTCTTTTATCTTGTCTTGTTTCTTGTCCTGTTTCTTGTCTTGTTTCTTGTCTTGTGTTGTCTTGTTTCTTGTCTTTTCTTGTCTTGTTTCTTGTCTTGTTTCTTGTCTTTTTTCTTGTCTTGTTTCTTGTTACTTTTCTTGTCTTGTCTTGTCTTGTTTCTTGTCTTGTTTCTTGTCTTGTCTAGTCTTGTTTCTTGTTATGTTTCTTGTCTTGTTTCTTGTCTTGTTTCTTCTCCTGTTTCTTGTCTTGTTTCTTGTCTTGTTTCTTGTCTTGTTTCTTGTCCTGTTTCTTGTCTTGTGTCTTGTCTTGTCTGGTCTTTGTTCTTGTCGTTTTTCTTGTCTTGTTTCTTGTCTTGTCTGGTCTTGTCCTGTCTTGTATTGTCTTGTACTGTCTTGTCCTGTCTTGTTTCTTGTCTTGTTTCTTGTCATATCTGGTCTTGTTTCTTGTCTTGTTTCTTGTCTTGTTTCTTGTTCTTGTTTCTTTTCTTGTCTTGTCTTGTTTCTTGTCTTGTTTCTTGTCTTGTCTAGTCTTGTTTCTTGTCTTGTTTCTTGTCTTGTTTCTTGTCTTGTTTCTTGTCTTGTTTCTTGTCTTGTTTCTTGTCTTGTTTCTTATCTTGTCTTGTCTTGTTTCTTGTCTTTTCTTGTCTTGTTTCTTGTCTTGTTTCTTGTCTTGTTTTTTCTCTTGTTTCTTGTTTTGTTTCTTGTCTTGTTTCTTGTCTTATCTGGTCTTGTTTCTTGTCTTGTTTCTTGTCTTGTTTCTTGTCTTGTTTTTTGTTCTTGTTTCTTTTTTTGTCTTGTCTTGTCTTGTTTCTTGTCTTGTTTCTTGTCTTGTCTAGTCTTTTTTCTTGTCTTGTTTCTTGTTTTGTTTCTTGTCTTGTTTCTTGTCCTTTTTCTTGTCTTGTTTCTTGTCTTGTCTTGTTTCTTGTCTTTTCTTGTCTTGTTTCTTGTCTTTTTTCTTGTCTTGTTTGTTGTCTTGTTTGTTGTCTTGTTTGTTGTCTTGTTTCTTGTCTTGTTTCTTGTTCTTGTTTCTTTTCTTGTCTTGTCTTGTCTTATTTCTTGTCTTGTTTCTTTTCTTGTCTAGTCTTGTTTCTTGTCTTGTTTCTTGTCTTGTTTCTTAACTTTCTTAACTTTTCTTAACTTTGTTGTCTTGTTTCTTGTCTCGTTTCTTGTCTTGTCTGGTCTTGTTTATTGTCGTGTTTCTTGTCTTGTTTCTTGTCTTGTTTCTTGTCTTTTCTGGTCTTGTCTGGTCTTGTTTCTTGTCGTGTCCTGTCTTGTTTCTTGTCTTGTTTCTTGTCTTGTTTCTTGTCTTGTTTCTTGTCTTGTTTCTTGTCTTGTTTCTTGTCCTGTTTCTTGTCTTGTTTCTTGTCTTGTCTGGTCTTGTTTCTTGTCTTGTTTCTTGTCTTTTTTCTTGTCTTGTTTCTTGTCGTGTTTCCTGTCTTGTCTGGTCTTGTCTGGTCTTGTTTCTTGTCGTGTTTCTTGTCTTGGTTCTTTTCTTGTTTCTTGTCTTGTATGGTCTTGTCTTGTCTTGTCTTGTCTTGTACTGTCTTGTCCTGTCTTGTTTCTTGTCTTGTTTCTTGTCTTGTTTCTTGTTCTTGTTTCTTTTCTTGTTTTTTGTCTTGTTTCCTTTCTTGTCTGGTCTTGTCTCTTCTTGTTTCTTGTCGTTTTTCTTGTCTTGGTTCTTGTCTGTTTCTTGTCTTGTCTGGTCTTGTCTTGTCTTGTCTTGTCTTGTACTGTCTTGTCTTGTCTTGTCTTGTCTTGTTTCTTGTCTTGTCTAGTCTTGTTTCTTGTCTTGTTTCTTGTCTTGTTTCTTGTCTTGTTTCTTGTTCTTGTTTCTTTTCTTGTCTTGTCTTGTCTTGTTTCTTGTCTTGTTTCTTTTCTTGTCTAGTCTTGTTTCTTGTCTTGTTTCTTGTCTTGTTTCTTAACTTTCTTAACTTTTCTTAACTTTGTTGTCTTGTTTCTTGTCTCGTTTCTTGTCTTGTCTGGTCTTGTTTATTGTCGTGTTTCTTGTCTTGTTTCTTGTCTTGTTTCTTGTCTTTTCTGGTCTTGTCTGGTCTTGTTTCTTGTCGTGTCCTGTCTTGTTTCTTGTCTTGTTTCTTGTCTTGTTTCTTGTCTTGTTTCTTGTCTTGTTTCTTGTCTTGTTTGTTGTCCTGTTTCTTGTCTTGTTTCTTGTCTTGTCTGGTCTTGTTTCTTGTCTTGTTTCTTGTCTTTTTTCTTGTCTTGTTTCTTGTCGTGTTTCCTGTCTTGTCTGGTCTTGTCTGGTCTTGTTTCTTGTCGTGTTTCTTGTCTTGGTTCTTTTCTTGTTTCTTGTCTTGTATGGTCTTGTCTTGTCTTGTCTTGTCTTGTACTGTCTTGTCCTGTCTTGTTTCTTGTCTTGTTTCTTGTCTTGTTTCTTGTTCTTGTTTCTTTTCTTGTTTTTTGTCTTGTTTCCTTTCTTGTCTGGTCTTGTCTCTTCTTGTTTCTTGTCGTTTTTCTTGTCTTGGTTCTTGTCTGTTTCTTGTCTTGTCTGGTCTTGTCCTTCTTGTCTTGTCTTGTACTGTCTTGTCTTGTCTTGTCTTGTCTCGTTTCTTGTCTTGTCTGGTCTTGTTTCTTGTCGTGTTTCTTGTCTTGTTTCTTGTCTTGTTTCTTGTCTTGTTTCCTTTCTTGTCTGGTCTTGTCTGGTCTTGTTTCTTGTCGTGTCCTGTCTTGTTTCTTGTCTTGTTTTTTTGTCTTGTTCCTTGTCTTGTTTCTTGTCTTGTTTCTTGTCTTGTTTCTTGTCCTTTTTCTTGTCTTGTTTCTTGTCTTGTCTGGTCTTGTTTCTTGTCTTGTTTCTTGTCTTGTTTCTTGTCTTGTTTCCTGTCTTGTCTGGTCTTGCCTGGTCTTGTTTCTTGTCGTGTTTCTTGTCTTTGTTCTTGTCTTTGTTCTTGTCTTGTTTCTTGTCTTGTTTCTTGTCTTGTCTGGTCTTCTTGTCTTGTCTGGTCTTGTTTTTTGTCTTGTTTCTTGTCTTGTTTCTTGTCTTGTTGCTTGTCTTGTTTCTTGTCTTGGTTCTTGTCTTGTTTCTTGTCTTGTCTGGTCTTGTCTTGTCTTGTCTTGTCTTGTCTTGTACTGTCTTGTCTTGTCTTGTCTTGTCTTGTTTCTTGTCTTGTTTCTTGTCTTTTTTCTTGTCTTGTCTGGTCTTGTTTCTTGTCTTGTTTCTTGTCTTGTTTCTTGTCTTATCTAGTCTTGTTTCTTGTCTTGTTTCTTGTCTTGTTTCTTGTTCTTGTTTCTTTTCTTGTCTTGTCTTGTCTTGTTTCTTGTCTTGTTTCTTGTCTTGTCTAGTCTTGTTTCTTGTCTTGTTTCTTGTCTTGTTTCTTGTCTTGTTTCTTGTCTTGTTTCTTGTCTTGTCTTGTCTTGTTTCTTGTCTTTTCTTGTCTTGTTTCTTGTCTTTACTCTTGTCTTGTTTGTTGTCTTGTTTGTTGTCTTTTTTTTTGTCTTGTTTCTTGTCTTGTTTCTTGTCTTGTTTCTTGTTCTTGTTTCTTTTCTTGTCTTGTCTTGTTTTGTTTCTTGTCTTGTTTCTTTTCTTTTCTAGTCTTGTTTCTTGTCTTGTTTCTTAACTTTCTTAAATTTTCTTAACTTTGTTGTGTTGTTTCTTGTCTCGTTTCTTGTCTTGTCTGGTCTTGTTTCTTGTCGTGTTTCTTGTCTTGTTTCTTGTCTTGTTTCTTGTCTTGTTTCCTGTCTTGTCTGGTCTTGTCTGGTCTTGTTTCTTGTCGTGTCCTGTCTTGTTTCTTTTCTCGTTTCTTGTCTTGTTTCTTGTCTTGTTTCTTGTCTTGAGTCTTGTCTTGTTTCTTGTCCTGTTTCTTGTCTTGTTTCTTGTCTTCTCTGGTCTTGTTTCTTGTCTTGTTTCTTGTCTTGTTTCTTGTCTTGTTTCTTGTCTCGTTTCTTGTCGTGTTTCCTGTCTTGTCTGGTCTTGTCTGGTCTTGTTTCTTGTCGTGTTTCTTGTCTTGGTTCTTTTCTTGTTTCTTGTCTTGTCTGGTCTTGTCTTGTCTTGTCTTGTCTTGTACTGTCTTGTCCTGTCTTTTTTCTTGTCTTGTTTCTTGTCTTGTTTCTTGTCTTGTTTCTTGTCTTGTTTCCTGTCTTGTCTGGTCTTGTCTGGTCTTGTTTCTTGTCGTTTTTCTTGTCTTGGTTCTTGTCTTGTTTCTTGTCTTGTCTGGTCTTGTCTTGTCTTGTCTTGTCTTGTCTTGTCTTGTACTGTCTTGTCTTGTCTTGTCTTGTCTTGTCTTGTCTTGTACTGTCTTGTCTTGTCTTGTCTTGTCTTGTCTTGTTTCTTGTCTTGTCTAGTCTTGTTTCTTGTCTTCTTTCTTGTCTTGTTTCTTGTCTTGTTTCTTAACTTTCTTAACTTTTCTTAACTTTGTTGTCTTGTTTCTTGTCTCGTTTCTTGTCTTGTCTGGTCTTGTTTCTTGTCGTGTTTCTTGTCTTGTTTCTTGTCTTGTTTCTTGTCTTGTTTCCTTTCTTGTCTGGTCTTGTCTGGTCTTGTTTCTTGTCGTGTCCTGTCTTGTTTCTTGTCTTGTTTCTTGTCTTGTTCCTTGTCTTCTTTCTTGTCTTGTTTCTTGTCCTGTTTCTTGTCTTGTTTCTTGTCTTGTTTCTTGTCTTGTTTCCTGTCTTGTCTGGTCTTGTCTGGTCTTGTTTCTTGTCGTGTCCTGTCTTGTTTCTTTTCTCGTTTCTTGTCTTGTTTCTTGTCTTGTTTCTTGTCTTGAGTCTTGTCTTGTTTCTTGTCCTGTTTCTTGTCTTGTTTCTTGTCTTGTCTGGTCTTGTTTCTTATCTTGTTTCTTGTGTTGTTTCTTGTCTTGTTTCTTGTCTTGTTTCTTGTCTTGTTTCTTGTCGTGTTTCCTGTCTTGTCTGGTCTTGTCTGGTTTTGTTTCTTGTCGTGTTTCTTGTCTTGGTTCTTTTCTTGTTTCTTGTCTTGTCTTGTCTTGTCTTGTCTTGTCTTGTCTTGTACTGTCTTGTCCTGTCTTTTTTCTTGTCTTGTTTCTTGTCTTGTTTCTTGTCTTGTTTCTTGTCTTGTTTCTTGTCTTGTTTCCTGTCTTGTCTGGTCTTGTCTGGTCTTGTTTCTTGTCGTTTTTCTTGTCTTGGTTCTTGTCTTGTTTCTTGTCTTGTCTGGTCTTGTCTTGTCTTGTCTTGTCTTGTCTTGTCTTGTACTGTCTTGTCTTGTCTTGTCTTGTCTTGTACTGTCTTGTCTTGTCTTGTCTTGTCTTGTCTTGTTTCTTGTCTTGTCTAGTCTTGTTTCTTGTCTTCTTTCTTGTCTTGTTTCTTGTCTTGTTTTTTAACTTTCTTAACTTTTCTTAACTTTGTTGTCTTGTTTCTTGTCTCGTTTCTTGTCTTGTCTGGTCTTGTTTCTTGTCGTGTTTCTTGTCTTGTTTCTTGTCTTGTTTCTTGTCTTGTTTCCTTTCTTGTCTGGTCTTGTCTGGTCTTGTTTCTTGTCGTGTCCTGTCTTGTTTCTTGTCTTGTTTCTTGTCTTGTTCCTTGTCTTGTTTCTTGTCTTGTTTCTTGTCTTGTTTCTTGTCCTGTTTCTTGTCTTGTTTCTTGTCTTGTTTGGTTTCGTTTCTTGTCTTGTTTCTTGTCTTGTTTCTTGTCTTGTTTCTTGTCTTGTTTCTTGTCTTGTTTCTTGTCTTGTTTCCTGTCTTGTCTGGTCTTGCCTGGTCTTGTTTCTTGTCTTGTTTCTTGTCTTGTTTCTTGTCTTGTTTCTTGTCTTGTTTCTTGTCTTGTTTCTTGTCTTGTTTCTTGTCTTGTTTCTTGTTCTTGTTTCTTTTCTTTTCTTGTCTTGTCTTGTTTCTTGTCTTGTTTCTTGTCTTGTTTCTTGTCTTGTTTCTTGTCTTGTTTCTTGTCTTTTTTCTTGTCTTGTTTCTTGTCTTGTTTCTTAACTTTCTTAACTTTTCTTAACTTTGTTGTCTTGTTTCTTGTCTCGTTTCTTGTCTTGTCTGGTCTTCTTGTCTTGTCTGGTCTTGTTTCTTGTCTTGTTTCTTGTCTTGTTTCTTGTCTTGTTTCTTGTCTTGTTTCTTGTCTTGTCTTGTCTTATTTCTTGTCTTGGTTGCTGTCATGTTTCTTGTCTTGTCTTGTCTTGTTTCTTGTCTAGTTTCTTGTCTTGTTTCTTGTCTTGTTTCTTGTCTTGTCTTGTCTTGTTTCTTATCTTGTTTCTTGTCTTGTTACTTGTCTTGTTTCTTGTCTTGTTTCTTGTCTTGTCTTGTCTTGTTTTTTGTCTTTTCTTGTCTTGTCTTGCCTTGTCTTGTACTGTCTTGTCCTGTCTTGTTTCTTGTCTTGTTTCTTGTCTTTTTTCTTGTCTTGTTTATTGTCTTGTTTCTTGTCTTGTATCTTGTCTTGTTTGTTGTCTTGTTTGTTGTCTCGTTTCTTGTCTTGTCTGGTCTTGTTTCTTGTCATGTTTCTTGTGTTGTTTCTTGTCTTGTTTCTTGTCTTGTTTCTTGTCTTGTTTCCTGTCTTGTCTGGTCTTGTCTGGTCTTGTTTCTTGTCGTGTTTCTTGTCTTGGTTCTTGTCTTGTTTCTTTTTTTGTCTGGTCTTGTCTTGTCTTGTCTTGTACTGTCTTGTCCTGTCTTGTTTCTTGTCTTGTTTCTTGTCTTGTTTCTTGTCTTGTTTCTTGTCTTGTTTCTTGTCTTGTTTCTTGTCCTGTTTCTTGTCTTGTTTCTTGTCTTCTCTGGTCTTGTTTCTTGTCTTGTTTCTTGTCTTGTTTCTTGTCTTGTTTCTTGTCTTGTCTAGACTTGTTTCTTGTCTTGTTTGCTGTCTTGTTTCTTGTCTTGTCTTGTCTTGTTTCTTGTCTTGTTTCTTGTCTTGTTTCTTGTCTTGTTACTTGTCTTCTCTTGTTTCTTGTCTTGTGTCTTGTCTTGTTTCTTGTCTTGTCTGGTCTTGTTTCTTGTCCTGTTTCTGGTCTTGTTTCTTGTCTTGTTTCCTGTCTTGTCTGGTCTTGTCTGGTCTTGTTTCTTGTCTTGTCTGGTCTTGTTTCTTGTCTTGTTTCTTGTCTTGTCTGGTCTTGTCTTGTCTTGTCTTGTCTTGTACTGTCTTGTCCTGTCTTGTTTCTTGTCTTGTTTCTTTTTTTTTTTTTTGTCTTGGTCCTTGTCTTGTTTCTTGTCTAATCTGGTCTTGTCTGGTCTTGTTTCTTGTCGTGTTTCTTGTCTTGGTTCTTGTCTTGTTTCTTGTCTTGTCTGGTCTTGTCTTGTCTTGTCTTGTCTTGTCTTGTCTTTTCTTGTACTGTCTTGTCTTGTCTTGTCTTGTCTTGTTTCTTGTCTTGTCTGGTCTTGTTTCTTGTCTTGTTTCTTGTCTTGTTTCATGTCTTATCTGGTCTTGTTTCTTTTCTTGTCTTGTCTTGTCTTGTTTCTTGTCTTTTTTCTTGTCTTGTCTAGTCTTGTTTCTTGCCTTGTTTCTTGTCTTGTTTCTTGTCTTGTTTCTTGTCTTGTTTCTTGTCTTTTTTCTTGTCTTGTTTCTTGTCTTTTATCTTGTCTTGTTTCTTGTCCTGTTTCTTGTCTTGTTTCTTGTCTTGTGTTGTCTTGTTTCTTGTCTTTTCTTGTCTTGTTTCTTGTCTTGTTTCTTGTCTTTTTTCTTGTCTTGTTTCTTGTTACTTTTCTTGTCTTGTCTTGTCTTGTTTCTTGTCTTGTTTCTTGTTCTTGTTTCTTTTCTTGTCTTGTCTTGTCTTGTTTCTTGTCTTGTTTCTTGTCTTGTCTAGTCTTGTTTCTTGTCTTGTTTCTTGTCTTGTTTCTTGTCTTGTTTCTTGTCTTGTTTCTTGTCTTGTCTTGTCTTGTTTCTTGTCTTTTCTTGTCTTGTTTCTTGTCTTTACTCTTGTCTTGTTTGTTGTCTTGTTTGTTGTCTTTTTTTTTGTCTTGTTTCTTGTCTTGTTTCTTGTCTTGTTTCTTGTTCTTGTTTCTTTTCTTGTCTTGTCTTGTTTTGTTTCTTGTCTTGTTTCTTTTCTTTTCTAGTCTTGTTTCTTGTCTTGTTTCTTAACTTTCTTAACTTTTCTTAACTTTGTTGTGTTGTTTCTTGTCTCGTTTCTTGTCTTGTCTGGTCTTGTTTCTTGTCGTGTTTCTTGTCTTGTTTCTTGTCTTGTTTCTTGTCTTGTTTCCTGTCTTGTCTGGTCTTGTCTGGTCTTGTTTCTTGTCGTGTCCTGTCTTGTTTCTTTTCTCGTTTCTTGTCTTGTTTCTTGTCTTGTTTCTTGTCTTGAGTCTTGTCTTGTTTCTTGTCCTGTTTCTTGTCTTGTTTCTTGTCTTCTCTTGTCTTGTTTCTTGTCTTGTTTCTTGTCTTGTTTCTTGTCTTGTTTCTTGTCTCGTTTCTTGTCGTGTTTCCTGTCTTGTCTGGTCTTGTCTGGTCTTGTTTCTTGTCGTGTTTCTTGTCTTGGTTCTTTTCTTGTTTCTTGTCTTGTCTGGTTTTGTCTTGTCGTGTCTTGTCTTGTACTGTCTTGTCCTGTCTTTTTTCTTGTCTTGTTTCTTGTCTTGTTTCTTGTCTTGTTTCTTGTCTTGTTTCCTGTCTTGTCTGGTCTTGTCTGGTCTTGTTTCTTGTCGTTTTTCTTGTCTTGGTTCTTGTCTTGTTTCTTGTCTTGTCTGGTCTTGTCTTGTCTTGTCTTGTCTTGTCTTGTCTTGTACTGTCTTGTCTTGTCTTGTCTTGTCTTGTCTTGTCTTGTACTGTCTTGTCTTGTCTTGTCTTGTCTTGTCTTGTTTCTTGTCTTGTCTAGTCTTGTTTCTTGTCTTCTTTCTTGTCTTGTTTCTTGTCTTGTTTCTTAACTTTCTTAACTTTTCTTAACTTTGTTGTCTTGTTTCTTGTCTCGTTTCTTGTCTTGTCTGGTCTTGTTTCTTGTCGTGTTTCTTGTCTTGTTTCTTGTCTTGTTTCTTGTCTTGTTTCCTTTCTTGTCTGGTCTTGTCTGGTCTTGTTTCTTGTCGTGTCCTGTTTTGTTTCTTGTCTTGTTTCTTGTCTTGTTCCTTGTCTTGTTTCTTGTCTTGTTTCTTGTCCTGTTTCTTGTCTTGTTTCTTGTCTTGTTTCTTGTCTTGTTTCCTGTCTTGTCTGGTCTTGTCTGGTCTTGTTTCTTGTCGTGTCCTGTCTTGTTTCTTTTCTCGTTTCTTGTCTTGTTTCTTGTCTTGTTTCTTGTCTTGAGTCTTGTCTTGTTTCTTGTCCTGTTTCTTGTCTTGTTTCTTGTCTTGTCTGGTCTTGTTTCTTATCTTGTTTCTTGTGTTGTTTCTTGTCTTGTTTCTTGTCTTGTTTCTTGTCTTGTTTCTTGTCGTGTTTCCTGTCTTGTCTGGTCTTGTCTGGTCTTGTTTCTTGTCGTGTTTCTTGTCTTGGTTCTTTTCTTGTTTCTTGTCTTGTCTTGTCTTGTCTTGTCTTGTCTTGTCTTGTCTTGTACTGTCTTGTCCTGTCTTTTTTCTTGTCTTGTTTCTTGTCTTGTTTCTTGTCTTGTTTCTTGTCTTGTTTCCTGTCTTGTTTCCTGTCTTGTCTGGTCTTGTCTGGTCTTGTTTCTTGTCGTTTTTCTTGTCTTGGTTCTTGTCTTGTTTCTTGTCTTGTCTGGTCTTGTCTTGTCTTGTCTTGTCTTGTCTTGTACTGTCTTGTCTTGTCTTGTCTTGTCTTGTACTGTCTTGTCTTGTCTTGTCTTGTCTTGTCTTGTTTCTTGTCTTGTCTAGTCTTGTTTCTTGTCTTCTTTCTTGTCTTGTTTCTTGTCTTGTTTTTTAACTTTCTTAACTTTTCTTAACTTTGTTGTCTTGTTTCTTGTCTCGTTTCTTGTCTTGTCTGGTCTTGTTTATTGTCGTGTTTCTTGTCTTGTTTCTTGTCTTGTCTTGTCTTGTTTCTTGTCTTTTCTTGTCTTGTTTCTTGTCTTGTTTCTTGTCTTGTTTCTTGTCTTGTTTCTTGTCTTGTTTCTTGTCTTGTTTCTTGTCTTGTCTTTTTTCTTGTCTTGTTTCTTGTCGTGTTTCTTGTCTTGTTTCTTGTCTTGTTTCTTGTCTTGTTTCTTGTCTTAATTCTTGTCTTGTTTCTTGTCGTGTTTCTTGTCTTGTCTTGTCTTGTCTTGCCTTTTTCTTGTACTGTCTTGTCCTGCCGTGTTTCTTGTCTTGTCTTGTCTTGTTACTTATCTTGTCTTGACTTGTTTCTTGTCTTGTTTCTTGTCTTGTCTTGTCTTGTTTCTTGTCTTGCCTTTTCTTGTACTGTCTTGTCCTGTCTTGTTTCTTGTCTTGTCTTCTCTTGTTTCTTGTCTTGTCTTGTCTTTTTTCTTGTCGTGTTTCTTGTCTTTTTTCTTGTCTTGTCTTGTTTCTTGTCTTGTTTCTTGTCTTGTTTGTTGTCTTGTTTCTTGTCTTGTTTCTTGTCTTGTCTGGTCTTGTCTTGTCTTGTCTTGTCTTGTACTGTCTTGTCCCGTCTTGTTTCTTGTCTTGTTTTTTTTTTCTTGTCTTGTTTCTTGTCTTGTTTCCTGTCTTGTCTGGTCTTGTTTCTTGTCTTGTCTGGTCTTGTTTCTTGTCTTGTTTCTTGTCTTGTCTGGTCTTGTCTTGTCTTGTCTTGTCTTGTACTGTCTTGTCCTGTCTTGTTTCTTGTCTTGTTTCTTTTTTTTCTTGTCTTGGTCCTTGTTTTGTTTCTTGTCTAATCTGGTCTTGTCTGGTCTTGTTTCTTGTCGTGTTTCTTGTCTTGGTTCTTGTCTTGTTTCTTGTCTTGTCTGGTCTTGTCTTGTCTTGTCTTGTCTTGTCTTGTCTTGTACTGTCTTGTCTTGTCTTGTACTGTCTTGTCTTGTCTGGTCTTGTTTCTTGTCTTGTTTCTTGTCTTGTTTCAATTCTTATCTGGTCTTGTTTCTTGTCTTGTTTCTTGTCTTGTTTCTTGGTCTTGTTTCTTTTCTTGTCTTGTCTTGTCTTGTTTCTTGTCTTGTTTCTTGTCTTGTCTAGTCTTGTTTCTTGTCTTGTTTCTTGTCTTGTTTCTTGTCTTGTTTCTTGTCTTGTTTCTTGTCTTTTATCTTGTCTTGTTTCTTGTCTTGTTTCTTGTCTTGTTTCTTGTCTTGTCTGGTCTTGTCTTGTCTTGTATTGTCTTGTACTCTCTTGTCCTGTCTTGTTTCTTGTCTTGTTTCTTGTCTTGTTTCTTGTCTTGTTTCTTGTCATATCTGGTCTTGTTTCTTGTCTTGTTTCTTGTCTTGTTTCTTGTTCTTGTTTCTTTTCTTGTCTTGTCTTGTTTCTTGTCTTGTTTGTTGTCTTGTCTAGTCTTGTTTCTTGTCTTGTTTCTTGTCTTGTTTCTTGTCGTTTTTCTTGTCTTGTTTCTTGTCTTGTCTGGTCTTGTCTTGTCTTGTATTGTCTTGTACTGTCTTGTCCTGTCTTGTTTCTTGTCTTGTTTCTTGTCTTGTTTCTTGTCTTGTTTCTTGTCTTGTTTCTTGGTCTTGTTTCTTTTCTTGTCTTGTCTTGTCTTGTTTCTTGTCTTGTTTCTTGTCTTGTCTAGTCTTGTTTCTTGCCTTGTTTCTTGTCTTGTTTCTTGTCTTGTTTCTTGTCTTTTTTCTTGTCTTGTTTCTTGTCTTTTATCTTGTCTTGTTTCTTGTCCTGTTTCTTGTCTTGTTTCTTGTCTTGTGTTGTCTTGTTTCTTGTCTTTTCTTGTCTTGTTTCTTGTCTTGTTTCTTGTCTTGTTTCTTGTCTTGTCTAGTCTTGTTTCTTATTTTGTTTCTTGTCTTGTTTCTTGTCTTGTTTCTTGTCTTGTTTCTTGTCTTGTTTCTTGTCTTGTTTCTTCTCCTGTTTCTTGTCTTGTTTCTTGTCTTGTTTCTTGTCTTGTTTCTTGTCCTGTTTCTTGTCTTGTTTCTTGTCTTGTCTGGTCTTTGTTCTTGTCGTTTTTCTTGTCTTGTTTCTTGTCTTGTCTGGTCTTGTCCTGTCTTGTATTGTCTTGTACTGTCTTGTCCTGTCTTGTTTCTTGTCTTGTTTCTTGTCTTGTTTCTTGTCTTGTTTCTTGTCTTGTTTCTTGTCTTGTTTCTTGTCTTGTTTCTTGTCTTGTTTCTTGTCTTGTTTCTTGTCTTGTCTTGTTTCTTGTCGTGTTTCTTGTCTTGTTTCTTCTCTTGTTTCTTGTCTTGTTTCTTGTCTTGTTTCTTGTCTTGTCTGGTCTTGTTTCTTGTTTTGTTTCTTGTCTTGTTTGTTGTCGTGTTTCTTGTCTTGTCTTGTCTTGTCTTGCCTTTTTCTTGTACTGTCTTGTCCTGCCGTGTTTCTTGTCTTGTCTTGTCTTGTTACTTATCTTGGCTTGTCTTGTTTCTTGTCTTGTTTCTTGTCTTGTCTTCTCTTGTTTCTTGTCTTGTCTTGTCTTTTTTCTTGTCGTGTTTCTTGTCTTGTTTCTTGTCTTGTCTTGTTTCTTGTCTTATTTCTTGTCTTGTTTGTTGTCTTGTTTCCTGTCTTGTTTCTTGTCTTGTCTGGTCTTGTCTTGTCTTGTCTTGTCTTGTCTTGTACTGTCTTGTCCTGTCTTGTTTCTTGTCTTGTTTCTTTTTTTTTTCTTGTCTTGGTCCTTGTCTTGTTTCTTGTCTAATCTGGTCTTGTCTGGTCTTGTTTCTTGTCGTGTTTCTTGTCTTGGTTCTTGTCTTGTTTCTTGTCTTGTCTGGTCTTGTCTTGTCTTGTCTTGTCTTGTACTGTCTTGTCTTGTCTTGTCTTGTTTCTTGTCTTGTCTGGTCTTGTTTCTTGTCTTGTTTCTTGTCTTGTCTTGTTTCTTGTCGTGTTTCTTGTCTTGTTTCTTCTCTTGTTTCTTGTCTTGTTTCTTGTCTTGTTTCTTGTCTTGTCTGGTCTTGTTTCTTGTCTTGTTTCTTGTCTTGTTTGTTGTCGTGTTTCTTGTCTTGTCTTGTCTTGTCTTGCCTTTTTCTTGTACTGTCTTGTCCTGCCGTGTTTCTTGTCTTGTCTTGTCTTGTTACTTATCTTGTCTTGTCTTGTTTCTTGTCTTGTTTCTTGTCTTGTCTTCTCTTGTTTCTTGTCTTGTCTTGTCTTTTTTCTTGTCGTGTTTCTTGTCTTGTTTCTTGTCTTGTTTCTTGTCTTGTTTGTTGTCTTGTTTCCTGTCTTGTTTCTTGTCTTGTCTTGTCTTGTCTTGTCTTGTCTTGTCTTGTCTTGTCTTGTCTTGTCTTGTCTTGTACTGTCTTGTCCTGTCTTGTTTCTTGTCTTGTTTCTTTTTTTTTTCTTGTCTTGGTCCTTGTCTTGTTTCTTGTCTAATCTGGTCTTGTCTGGTCTTGTTTCTTGTCGTGTTTCTTGTCTTGGTTCTTGTCTTGTTTCTTGTCTTGTCTGGTCTTGTCTTGTCTTGTCTTGTCTTGTCTTGTCTTGTCTTGTCTTGTCTTGTACTGTCTTGTCTTGTCTTGTCTTGTTTCTTGTCTTGTCTGGTCTTGTTTCTTGTCTTGTTTCTTGTCTTGTTTCATGTCTTATCTGGTCTTGTTTCTTGTCTTGTTTCTTGTCTTGTTTCTTGTCTTGTTTCTTGGTCTTGTTTCTTTTCTTGTCTTGTTTCTTGTCTTGTTTCTTGTCTTTTCTTGTCTTGTTTCTTGTCTTGTTTCTTGTCTTGTTTCTTGTCTTGTTTCTTGTCTTGTTTCTTGTCTTGTTTCTTGTTTTGTCTTGTTTCTTGTCGTGTTTCTTGTCTTGTTTCTTGTCTTGTTTCTTGTCTTGTTTCTTGTCTTGTTTCTTGTCTTGTCTGGTCTTGTTTCTTGTCTTGTTTCTTGTCTTGTTTCTTGTCGTGTTTCTTGTCTTGTCTTGTCTTGTCTTGTCTTGCCTTTTTCTTGTACTGTCTTGTCCTGCCGTGTTTCTTGTCTTGTCTTGTCTTGTTACTTATCTTGTCTTGTCTTGTTTCTTGTCTTGTTTCTTGTCTTGTCTTGTCTTGTTTCTTGTCTTGCCTTTTCTTGTACTGTCTTGTCCTGTCTTGTTTCTTGTCTTGTTTCTTTTTTTTTTTCTTGTCTTGGTCCTTGTCTTGTTTCTTGTCTAATCTGGTCTTGTCTGGTCTTGTTTCTTGTCGTGTTTCTTGTCTTGGTTCTTGTCTTGTTTCTTGTCTTGTCTGGTCTTGTCTTGTCTTGTCTTGTCTTGTCTTGTCTTGTCTTGTCTTGTCTTGTCTTGTCTTGTACTGTCTTGTCTTGTCTTGTCTTTTTTCTTGTCTTGTCTGGTCTTGTTTCTTGTGTTGTTTCTTGTCTTGTTTCATGTCTTATCTGGTCTTGTTTCTTGTCTTGTTTCTTGTCTTGTTTCTTGGTCTTGTCTCTTTTCTTGTCTTGTCTTGTCTTGTTTCTTGTCTTGTTTCTTGTCTTGTCTAGTCTTGTTTCTTGCCTTGTTTCTTGTCTTGTTTCTTGTCTTGTTTCTTGTCTTGTTTCTTGTCTTGTTTCTTGTCTTTTATCTTGTCTTGTTTCTTGTCCTGTTTCTTGTCTTGTTTCTTGTCTTGTGTTGTCTTCTTTCTTGTCTTTTCTTGTCTTGTTTCTTGTCTTGTTTCTTGTCTTGTCTAGTCTTGTTTCTTGTTTTGTTTCTTGTCTTGTTTCTTGTCTTGTTTCTTGTCTTGTTTCTTGTCTTGTTTCTTGTCTTGTTTCTTCTCCTGTTTCTTGTCTTGTTTCTTGTCTTGTTTCTTGTCTTGTTTCTTGTCCTGTTTCTTGTCTTGTTTCTTGTCTTGTCTGGTCTTTGTTCTTGTCGTTTTTCTTGTCTTGTTTCTTGTCTTGTCTGGTCTTGTCCTGTCTTGTATTGTCTTGTACTGTTTTGTCCTGTCTTGTTTCTTGTCTTGTTTCTTGTCTTGTTTCTTGTCTTGTTTCTTGTCTTGTTTCTTGTCTTGTTTCTTGTCTTGTTTCTTGTCTTGTTTCTTGTTCTTGTCACTTTTCTTGTCTTGTCTTGTTTCTTGTCTTGTTTCTTGTCTTGTCTAGTCTTGTTTCTTGTCTTGTTTCTTGTCTTGTTTCTTGTCTTGTTTCTTGTCCTGTTTCTTGTCTTGTTTCTTGTCTTGTCTTGTCTTGTTTCTTGTCTTTTCTTGTCTTGTTTCTTGTCTTGTTTCTTGTCTTGTTTCTTGTCTTGTTTCTTGTCTTGTTTCTTGTCTTGTTTCTTGTCTTCTCTTGTTTCTTGTCGTGTTTCTTGTCTTGTTTCTTCTCTTGTTTCTTGTCTTGTTTCTTCTCTTGTTTCTTGTCTTGTTTCTTGTCTTGTCTGGTCTTGTTTCTTGTCTTGTTTCTTGTCTTGTTTGTTGTCGTGTTTCTTGTCTTGTCTTGTCTTGTCTTGCCTTTTTCTTGTACTGTCTTGTCCTGCCGTGTTTCTTGTCTTGTCTTGTCTTGTTACTTATCTTGTCTTGTCTTGTTTCTTGTCTTGTTTCTTGTCTTGTCTTCTCTTGTTTCTTGTCTTGTCTTGTCTTTTTTCTTGTCGTGTTTCTTGTCTTGTTTCTTGTCTTGTTTCTTGTCTTGTTTGTTGTCTTGTTTCCTGTCTTGTTTCTTGTCTTGTCTTGTCTTGTCTTGTCTTGTCTTGTCTTGTCTTGTCTTGTCTTGTCTTGTCTTGTCTTGTACTGTCTTGTCCTGTCTTGTTTCTTGTCTTGTTTCTTTTTTTTTTCTTGTCTTGGTCCTTGTCTTGTTTCTTGTCTAATCTGGTCTTGTCTGGTCTTGTTTCTTGTCGTGGTTCTTGTCTTGGTTCTTGTCTTGTTTCTTGTCTTGTCTGGTCTTGTCTTGTCTTGTCTTGTCTTGTCTTGTCTTGTCTTGTCTTGTCTTGTACTGTCTTGTCTTGTCTTGTCTTGTTTCTTGTCTTGTCTGGTCTTGTTTCTTGTCTTGTTTCTTGTCTTGTTTCATGTCTTATCTGGTCTTGTTTCTTGTCTTGTTTCTTGTCTTGTTTCTTGTCTTGTTTCTTGGTCTTGTTTCTTTTCTTGTCTTGTTTCTTGTCTTGTTTCTTGTCTTTTCTTGTCTTGTTTCTTGTCTTGTTTCTTGTCTTGTTTCTTGTCTTGTTTCTTGTCTTGTTTCTTGTCTTGTTTCTTGTCTTGTCTTGTTTCTTGTCGTGTTTCTTGTCTTGTTTCTTGTCTTGTTTCTTGTCTTGTTTCTTGTCTTGTTTCTTGTCTTGTCTGGTCTTGTTTCTTGTCTTGTTTCTTGTCTTGTTTCTTGTCGTGTTTCTTGTCTTGTCTTGTCTTGTCTTGTCTTGCCTTTTTCTTGTACTGTCTTGTCCTGCCGTGTTTCTTGTCTTGTCTTGTCTTGTTACTTATCTTGTCTTGTCTTGTTTCTTGTCTTGTTTCTTGTCTTGTCTTGTCTTGTTTCTTGTCTTGCCTTTTCTTGTACTGTCTTGTCCTGTCTTGTTTCTTGTCTTGTTTCTTTTTTTTTTTCTTGTCTTGGTCCTTGTCTTGTTTCTTGTCTAATCTGGTCTTGTCTGGTCTTGTTTCTTGTCGTGTTTCTTGTCTTGGTTCTTGTCTTGTTTCTTGTCTTGTCTGGTCTTGTCTTGTCTTGTCTTGTCTTGTCTTGTCTTGTCTTGTCTTGTCTTGTCTTGTCTTGTACTGTCTTGTCTTGTCTTGTCTTGTTTCTTGTCTTGTCTGGTCTTGTTTCTTGTGTTGTTTCTTGTCTTGTTTCATGTCTTATCTGGTCTTGTTTCTTGTCTTGTTTCTTGTCTTGTTTCTTGGTCTTGTTTCTTTTCTTGTCTTGTCTTGTCTTGTTTCTTGTCTTGTTTCTTGTCTTGTCTAGTCTTGTTTCTTGCCTTGTTTCTTGTCTTGTTTCTTGTCTTGTTTCTTGTCTTGTTTCTTGTCTTGTTTCTTGTCTTTTATCTTGTCTTGTTTTTTGTCGAGTTTCTTGTCTTGTTTCTTGTCTTGTGTTGTCTTCTTTCTTGTCTTTTCTTGTCTTGTTTCTTGTCTTGTTTCTTGTCTTGTCTAGTCTTGTTTCTTGTTTTGTTTCTTGTCTTGTTTCTTGTCTTGTTTCTTGTCTTGTTTCTTGTCTTGTTTCTTGTCTTGTTTCTTCTCCAATTTCTTGTCTTGTTTCTTGTCTTGTTTCTTGTCTTGTTTCTTGTCCTGTTTCTTGTCTTGTTTCTTGTCTTGTCTGGTCTTTGTTCTTGTCGTTTTTCTTGTCTTGTTTCTTGTCTTGTCTGGTCTTGTCCTGTCTTGTATTGTCTTGTACTGTTTTGTCCTGTCTTGTTTCTTGTCTTGTTTCTTGTCTTGTTTCTTGTCTTGTTTCTTGTCTTGTTTCTTGTCTTGTTTCTTGTCTTGTTTCTTGTCTTGTTTCTTGTTCTTGTCACTTTTCTTGTCTTGTCTTGTTTCTTGCCTTGTTTCTTGTCTTGTCTAGTCTTGTTTCTTGTCTTGTTTCTTGTCTTGTTTCTTGTCTTGTTTCTTGTCCTGTTTCTTGTCTTGTTTCTTGTCTTGTCTTGTCTTGTTTCTTGTCTTTTCTTGTCTTGTTTCTTGTCTTGTTTCTTGTCTTGTTTCTTGTCTTGTTTCTTGTCTTGTTTCTTGTCTTGTTTCTTGTCTTGTTTCTTGTCTTGTTTCTTGTCTTGTTTCTTGTCTGGTTTTGTTTCTTGTCGTGTTTCTTGTCTTGTTTCTTCTCTTGTTTCTTGTCTTGTTTCTTGTCTTGTTTCTTGTCTTGTCTGGTCTTGTTTCTTGTCTTGTTTCTTGTCTTGTTTGTTGTCGTGTTTCTTGTCTTGTCTTGTCTTGTCTTGCCTTTTTCTTGTACTGTCTTGTCCTGCCGTGTTTCTTGTCTTGTCTTGTCTTGTTACTTATCTTGTCTTGTCTTGTTTCTTGTCTTGTTTCTTGTCTTGTCTTCTCTTGTTTCTTGTCTTGTCTTGTCTTTTTTCTTGTCGTGTTTCTTGTCTTGTTTCTTGTCTTGTTTCTTGTCTTGTTTGTTGTCTTGTTTCCTGTCTTGTTTCTTGTCTTGTCTTGTCTTTTCTATTCTTGTCTTGTCTTGTCTTGTACTGTCTTGTCCTGTCTTGTTTCTTGTCTTGTTTCTTTTTTTTTTCTTGTCTTGGTCCTTGTCTTGTTTCTTGTCTAATCTGGTCTTGTCTGGTCTTGTTTCTTGTCGTGTTTCTTGTCTTGGTTCTTGTCTTGTTTCTTGTCTTGTCTGGTCTTGTCTTGTCTTGTCTTGTACTGTCTTGTCTTGTCTTGTCTTGTTTCTTGTCTTGTCTGGTCTTGTTTCTTGTCTTGTTTCTTGTCTTGTTTCTTGTCTTATCTGGTTTTGTTTCTTGTCTTGTTTCTTGTCTTGTTTCTTGGTCTTGTTTCTTATCTTGTCTTGTCTTGTCTTGTTTCTTGTCTTGTTTGTTGTCTTGTCTAGTCTTGTTTCTTGTCTTGTTTCTTGTCTTGTTTCTTGTCTTGTTTCTTGTCCTGTTTCTTGTCTTGTTTCTTGTCTTGTCTTGTCTTGTTTCTTGTCTTTTCTTGTCTTGTTTCTTGTCTTGTTTCTTGTCTTTTTTCTTGTCTTGTTTCTTGTTCTTGTTACTTTTCTTGTCTTGTCTTTTCTTGTTTCTTGTCTTGTTTCTTGTCTTGTCTAGTCTTGTTTCTTGTTTTGTTTCTTGTCTTGTTTCTTGTCTTGTTTCTTGTCTTGTTTCTTCTCCTGTTTCTTGTCTTGTTTCTTGTCTTGTTTCTTGCCCTGTTTCTTGTCTTGTTTCTTGTCTTGCCTGGTCTTGTTTCTTGTCTTGTTTCTTGTCTTGTTTCTTGTCTTGATTCTTCTCCTGTTTCTTGTCTTGTTTCTTGTCTTGTTTCTTGTCCTGTTTCTTGTCTTGTTTCTTGTCTTGTCTGGTCTTTGTTCTTGTCGTTTTTCTTGTCTTGTTTCTTGTCTTGTCTGGTCTTGTCCTGTCTTGTATTGTCTTGTACTGTCTTGTCCTGTCTTGTTTCTTGTCTTGTTTCTTGTCTTGTTTCTTGTCTTGTTTCTTGTCTTGTTTCTTGTCTTGTTTCTTGTCTTGTTTCTTGTCTTGTTTCTTGTCTTGTTTCTTGTTCTTGTCACTTTTCTTTTCTTGTCTTGTTTCTTGTCTTGTTTCTTGTCTTGTCTAGTCTTGTTTCTTGTCTTGTTTCTTGTCTTGTTTCTTGTCTTGTTTCTTGTCTTGTTTCTTGTCTTGTTTCTTGTCTTGTTTCTTGTCCTGTTTCTTGTCTTGTTTCTTGTCTTGTCTTGTCTTGTTTCTTGTCTTTTCTTGTCTTGTTTCTTGTCTTGTTTCTTGTCTTGTTTCTTGTCTTGTTTCTTGTCTTGTTTCTTTTCTTGTTTCTTGTCTTGTTTCTTGTCTTGTTTCTTGTCTTGTCTTGTTTCTTGTCGTGTTTCTTGTCTTGTTTCTTCTCTTGTTTCTTGTCTTGTTTCTTGTCTTGTTTCTTGTCTTGTCTGGTCTTGTTTCTTGTCTTGTTTCTTGTCTTGTTTGTTGTCGTGTTTCTTGTCTTGTCTTGTCTTGTCTTGCCTTTTTCTTGTACTGTCTTGTCCTGCCGTGTTTCTTGTCTTGTCTTGTCTTGTTACTTATCTTGTCTTGTCTTGTTTCTTGTCTTGTTTCTTGTCTTGTCTTCTCTTGTTTCTTGTCTTGTCTTGTCTTTTTTCTTGTCGTGTTTCTTGTCTTGTTTCTTGTCTTGTCTTGTTTCTTGTCTTTTTTCTTGTCTTGTTTGTTGTCTTGTTTCCTGTCTTGTTTCTTGTCTTGTCTGGTCTTGTCTTGTCTTGTCTTGTCTTGTCTTGTACTGTCTTGTCCTGTCTTGTTTCTTGTCTTGTTTCTTTTTTTTTTTCTTGTCTTGGTCCTTGTCTTGTTTCTTGTCTAATCTGGTCTTGTCTGGTCTTGTTTCTTGTCGTGTTTCTTGTCTTGGTTCTTGTCTTGTTTCTTGTCTTGTCTGGTCTTGTCTTGTCTTGTCTTGTCTTGTACTGTCTTGTCTTGTCTTGTCTTGTTTCTTGTCTTGTCTGGTCTTGTTTCTTGTCTTGTTTCTTGTCTTGTTTCTTGTCTTGTTTCTTGTCTTGTTTTGTTTCTTGTCGTGTTTCTTGTCTTGTTTCTTCTCTTGTTTCTTGTCTTGTTTCTTGTCTTGTTTCTTGTCTTGTCTGGTCTTGTTTCTTGTCTTGTTTCTTGTCTTGTTTGTTGTCGTGTTTCTTGTCTTGTCTTGTCTTGTCTTGCCTTTTTCTTGTACTGTCTTGTCCTGCCGTGTTTCTTGTCTTGTCTTGTCTTGTTACTTATCTTGTCTTGTCTTGTTTCTTGTCTTGTTTCTTGTCTTGTCTTCTCTTGTTTCTTGTCTTGTCTTGTCTTTTTTCTTGTCGTGTTTCTTGTCTTGTTTCTTGTCTTGTTTCTTGTCTTGTTTGTTGTCTTGTTTCCTGTCTTGTTTCTTGTCTTGTCTTGTCTTTTCTTGTCTTGTCTTGTCTTGTCTTGTACTGTCTTGTCCTGTCTTGTTTCTTGTCTTGTTTCTTTTTTTTTCTTGTCTTGGTCCTTGTCTTGTTTCTTGTCTAATCTGGTCTTGTCTGGTCTTGTTTCTTGTCGTGTTTCTTGTCTTGGTTCTTGTCTTGTTTCTTGTCTTGTCTGGTCTTGTCTTGTCTTGTACTGTCTTGTCTTGTCTTGTCTTGTTTCTTGTCTTGTCTGGTCTTGTTTCTTGTCTTGTTTCTTGTCTTGTTTCATGTCTTATCTGGTCTTGTTTCTTGTCTTGTTTCTTGTCTTGTTTCTTGTCTTGTTTCTTGGTCTTGTTTCTTTTCTTGTCTTGTCTTGTCTTGTTTCTTGTCTTGTTTCTTGTCTTGTCTAGTCTTGTTTCTTGCCTTGTTTCTTGTCTTGTTTCTTGTCTTGTTTCTTGTCTTGTTTCTTGTCTTGTTTCTTGTCTTGTTTCTTGTCTTGTTTCCTGTCTTTTATCTTGTCTTGTTTCTTGTCCTGTTTCTTGTCTTGTTTCTTGTCTTGTGTTGTCTTGTTTCTTGTCTTTTCTTGTCTTGTTTCTTGTCTTGTTTCTTGTCTTGTTTCTTGTCTTGTCTAGTCTTGTTTCTTGTTTTGTTTCTTGTCTTGTTTCTTGTCTTGTTTCTTTTCTTGTTTCTTGTCTTGTTTCTTGTCTTGTTTCTTCTCCTGTTTCTTGTCTATTTTCTTGTCTTGTTTCTTGTCTTGTTTCTTGTCCTGTTTCTTGTCTTGTTTCTTGTCTTGTCTGGTCTTTGTTCTTGTCGTTTTTCCTGTCTTGTTTCTTGTCTTGTCTGGTCTTGTCCTGTCTTGTATTGTCTTGTACTGTCTTGTCCTGTCTTGTTTCTTGTCTTGTTTCTTGTCTTGTTTCTTGTCTTGTTTCTTGTCATATCTGGTCTTGTTTCTTGTCTTGTTTCTTGTCTTGTTTCTTGTTCTTGTTTCTTTTCTTGTCTTGTCTTGTTTCTTGTCTTGTTTCTTGTCTTGTCTAGTCTTGTTTCTTGTCTTGTTTCTTGTCTTGTTTCTTGTCTTGTTTCATGTCTTGTTTCTTGTCTTGTTTCTTGTCCTGTTTCTTGTCTTGTTTCTTGTCTTGTCTTGTCTTGTTTCTTGTCTTTTCTTGTCTTGTTTCTTGTCTTGTTTCTTGTCTTGTTTCTTGTCTTGTTTCTTGTCTTGTTTCTTGTCTTGTTTCTCGTCTTGTTTCTTGTCTTGTTTCTTGTCTTGTTTCTTGTCTTGTCTTGTTTCTTGTCGTGTTTCTTGTCTTGTTTCTTGTCTTGTTTCTTGTCTTGTTTCTTGTCTTGTTTCTTGTCTTGTCTGGTCTTGTTTCTTGTCTTGTTTCTTGTCTTGTTTGTTGTCGTGTTTCTTGTCTTGTCTTGTCTTGTCTTGCCTTTTTCTTGTACTGTCTTGTCCTGCCGTGTTTCTTGTCTTGTCTTGTCTTGTCTTGTTACTTATCTTGTCTTGTCTTGTTTCTTGTCTTGTTTCTTGTCTTGTCTTCTCTTGTTTCTTGTCTTGTCTTGTCTTTTTTCTTGTCGTGTTTCTTGTCTTGTTTCTTGTCTTGTCTTGTTTCTTGTCTTGTTTCTTGTCTTGTTTGTTGTCTTGTTTCCTGTCTTGTTTCTTGTCTTGTCTGGTCTTGTCTTGTCTTGTCTTGTCTTGTACTGTCTTGTCCTGTCTTGTTTCTTGTCTTGTTTCTTTTTTTTTCTTGTCTTGGTCCTTGTCTTGTTTCTTGTCTAATCTGGTCTTGTCTGGTCTTGTTTCTTGTCGTGTTTCTTGTCTTGGTTCTTGTCTTGTTTCTTGTCTTGTCTGGTCTTGTCTTGTCTTGTCTTGTACTGTCTTGTCTTGTCTTGTCTTGTTTCTTGTCTTGTCTGGTCTTGTTTCTTGTCTTGTTTCTTGTCTTGTTTCTTGTCTTATCTGGTTTTGTTTCTTGTCTTGTTTCTTGTCTTGTTTCTTGGTCTTGTTTCTTATCTTGTCTTGTCTTGTCTTGTTTCTTGTCTTGTTTGTTGTCTTGTCTAGTCTTGTTTCTTGTCTTGTTTCTTGTCTTGTTTCTTGTCTTGTTTCTTGTCCTGTTTCTTGTCTTGTTTCTTGTCTTGTCTTGTCTTGTTTCTTGTCTTTTCTTGTCTTGTTTCTTGTCTTGTTTCTTGTCTTTTTTCTTGTCTTGTTTCTTGTTCTTGTTACTTTTCTTGTCTTGTCTTTTCTTGTTTCTTGTCTTGTTTCTTGTCTTGTCTAGTCTTGTTTCTTGTTTTGTTTCTTGTCTTGTTTCTTGTCTTGTTTCTTGTCTTGTTTCTTCTCCTGTTTCTTGTCTTGTTTCTTGTCTTGTTTCTTGCCCTGTTTCTTGTCTTGTTTCTTGTCTTGCCTGGTCTTGTTTCTTGTCTTGTTTCTTGTCGTGTTTCTTGTCTTGTCTTGTCTTGTTTCTTGTCTTGCCTTTTCTTGTACTGTCTTGTCCTGTCTTGTTTCTCTTCTTGTCTTCTCTTGTTTCTTGTCTTGTCTTGTCTTTTTTCTTGTCGTGTTTCTTGTCTTGTTTCTTGTCTTGTCTTGTTTCTTGTCTTGTTTCTTGTCTTCTCTTGTTTCTTGTCTTGTGTCTTCTCTTGTTTCTTGTCTTGTCTGGTCTTGTTTCTTGTCTTGTTTTTTGTCTTGTTTCTTGTCTTGTTTCCTGTCTTGTCTGGTCTTGTCTGGTCTTGTTTCTTGTCTTGTTTCTTGTCTTGTTTCTTGTCTTATCTGGTTTTGTTTCTTGTCTTGTTTCTTGTCTTGTTTCTTGGTCTTGTTTCTTATCTTGTCTTGTCTTGTCTTGTTTCTTGTCTTGTTTGTTGTCTTGTCTAGTCTTGTTTCTTGTCTTGTTTCTTGTCTTGTTTCTTGTCTTGTTTCTTGTCCTGTTTCTTGTCTTGTTTCTTGTCTTGTCTTGTCTTGTTTCTTGTCTTTTCTTGTCTTGTTTCTTGTCTTGTTTCTTGTCTTTTTTCTTGTCTTGTTTCTTGTTCTTGTTACTTTTCTTGTCTTGTCTTTTCTTGTTTCTTGTCTTGTTTCTTGTCTTGTCTAGTCTTGTTTCTTGTTTTGTTTCTTGTCTTGTTTCTTGTCTTGTTTCTTGTCTTGTTTCTTCTCCTGTTTCTTGTCTTGTTTCTTGTCTTGTTTCTTGCCCTGTTTCTTGTCTTGTTTCTTGTCTTGCCTGGTCTTGTTTCTTGTCTTGTTTCTTGTCTTGTTTCTTGTCTTGATTCTTCTCCTGTTTCTTGTCTTGTTTCTTGTCTTGTTTCTTGTCCTGTTTCTTGTCTTGTTTCTTGTCTTGTCTGGTCTTTGTTCTTGTCGTTTTTCTTGTCTTGTTTCTTGTCTTGTCTGGTCTTGTCCTGTCTTGTATTGTCTTGTACTGTCTTGTCCTGTCTTGTTTCTTGTCTTGTTTCTTGTCTTGTTTCTTGTCTTGTTTCTTGTCTTGTTTCTTGTCTTGTTTCTTGTCTTGTTTCTTGTCTTGTTTCTTGTCTTGTTTCTTGTTCTTGTCACTTTTCTTTTCTTGTCTTGTTTCTTGTCTTGTTTCTTGTCTTGTCTAGTCTTGTTTCTTGTCTTGTTTCTTGTCTTGTTTCTTGTCTTGTTTCTTGTCTTGTTTCTTGTCTTGTTTCTTGTCTTGTTTCTTGTCCTGTTTCTTGTCTTGTTTCTTGTCTTGTCTTGTCTTGTTTCTTGTCTTTTCTTGTCTTGTTTCTTGTCTTGTTTCTTGTCTTGTTTCTTGTCTTGTTTCTTGTCTTGTTTCTTTTCTTGTTTCTTGTCTTGTTTCTTGTCTTGTTTCTTGTCTTGTCTTGTTTCTTGTCGTGTTTCTTGTCTTGTTTCTTCTCTTGTTTCTTGTCTTGTTTCTTGTCTTGTTTCTTGTCTTGTCTGGTCTTGTTTCTTGTCTTGTTTCTTGTCTTGTTTGTTGTCGTGTTTCTTGTCTTGTCTTGTCTTGTCTTGCCTTTTTCTTGTACTGTCTTGTCCTGCCGTGTTTCTTGTCTTGTCTTGTCTTGTTACTTATCTTGTCTTGTCTTGTTTCTTGTCTTGTTTCTTGTCTTGTCTTCTCTTGTTTCTTGTCTTGTCTTGTCTTTTTTCTTGTCGTGTTTCTTGTCTTGTTTCTTGTCTTGTCTTGTTTCTTGTCTTTTTTCTTGTCTTGTTTGTTGTCTTGTTTCCTGTCTTGTTTCTTGTCTTGTCTGGTCTTGTCTTGTCTTGTCTTGTCTTGTCTTGTACTGTCTTGTCCTGTCTTGTTTCTTGTCTTGTTTCTTTTTTTTTTTCTTGTCTTGGTCCTTGTCTTGTTTCTTGTCTAATCTGGTCTTGTCTGGTCTTGTTTCTTGTCGTGTTTCTTGTCTTGGTTCTTGTCTTGTTTCTTGTCTTGTCTGGTCTTGTCTTGTCTTGTCTTGTCTTGTACTGTCTTGTCTTGTCTTGTCTTGTTTCTTGTCTTGTCTGGTCTTGTTTCTTGTCTTGTTTCTTGTCTTGTTTCTTGTCTTGTTTCTTGTCTTGTTTTGTTTCTTGTCGTGTTTCTTGTCTTGTTTCTTCTCTTGTTTCTTGTCTTGTTTCTTGTCTTGTTTCTTGTCTTGTCTGGTCTTGTTTCTTGTCTTGTTTCTTGTCTTGTTTGTTGTCGTGTTTCTTGTCTTGTCTTGTCTTGTCTTGCCTTTTTCTTGTACTGTCTTGTCCTGCCGTGTTTCTTGTCTTGTCTTGTCTTGTTACTTATCTTGTCTTGTCTTGTTTCTTGTCTTGTTTCTTGTCTTGTCTTCTCTTGTTTCTTGTCTTGTCTTGTCTTTTTTCTTGTCGTGTTTCTTGTCTTGTTTCTTGTCTTGTTTCTTGTCTTGTTTGTTGTCTTGTTTCCTGTCTTGTTTCTTGTCTTGTCTTGTCTTTTCTTGTCTTGTCTTGTCTTGTCTTGTACTGTCTTGTCCTGTCTTGTTTCTTGTCTTGTTTCTTTTTTTTTCTTGTCTTGGTCCTTGTCTTGTTTCTTGTCTAATCTGGTCTTGTCTGGTCTTGTTTCTTGTCGTGTTTCTTGTCTTGGTTCTTGTCTTGTTTCTTGTCTTGTCTGGTCTTGTCTTGTCTTGTACTGTCTTGTCTTGTCTTGTCTTGTTTCTTGTCTTGTCTGGTCTTGTTTCTTGTCTTGTTTCTTGTCTTGTTTCATGTCTTATCTGGTCTTGTTTCTTGTCTTGTTTCTTGTCTTGTTTCTTGTCTTGTTTCTTGGTCTTGTTTCTTTTCTTGTCTTGTCTTGTCTTGTTTCTTGTCTTGTTTCTTGTCTTGTCTAGTCTTGTTTCTTGCCTTGTTTCTTGTCTTGTTTCTTGTCTTGTTTCTTGTCTTGTTTCTTGTCTTGTTTCTTGTCTTGTTTCTTGTCTTGTTTCCTGTCTTTTATCTTGTCTTGTTTCTTGTCCTGTTTCTTGTCTTGTTTCTTGTCTTGTGTTGTCTTGTTTCTTGTCTTTTCTTGTCTTGTTTCTTGTCTTGTTTCTTGTCTTGTTTCTTGTCTTGTCTAGTCTTGTTTCTTGTTTTGTTTCTTGTCTTGTTTCTTGTCTTGTTTCTTTTCTTGTTTCTTGTCTTGTTTCTTGTCTTGTTTCTTCTCCTGTTTCTTGTCTATTTTCTTGTCTTGTTTCTTGTCTTGTTTCTTGTCCTGTTTCTTGTCTTGTTTCTTGTCTTGTCTGGTCTTTGTTCTTGTCGTTTTTCCTGTCTTGTTTCTTGTCTTGTCTGGTCTTGTCCTGTCTTGTATTGTCTTGTACTGTCTTGTCCTGTCTTGTTTCTTGTCTTGTTTCTTGTCTTGTTTCTTGTCTTGTTTCTTGTCATATCTGGTCTTGTTTCTTGTCTTGTTTCTTGTCTTGTTTCTTGTTCTTGTTTCTTTTCTTGTCTTGTCTTGTTTCTTGTCTTGTTTCTTGTCTTGTCTAGTCTTGTTTCTTGTCTTGTTTCTTGTCTTGTTTCTTGTCTTGTTTCATGTCTTGTTTCTTGTCTTGTTTCTTGTCCTGTTTCTTGTCTTGTTTCTTGTCTTGTCTTGTCTTGTTTCTTGTCTTTTCTTGTCTTGTTTCTTGTCTTGTTTCTTGTCTTGTTTCTTGTCTTGTTTCTTGTCTTGTTTCTTGTCTTGTTTCTCGTCTTGTTTCTTGTCTTGTTTCTTGTCTTGTTTCTTGTCTTGTCTTGTTTCTTGTCGTGTTTCTTGTCTTGTTTCTTGTCTTGTTTCTTGTCTTGTTTCTTGTCTTGTTTCTTGTCTTGTCTGGTCTTGTTTCTTGTCTTGTTTCTTGTCTTGTTTGTTGTCGTGTTTCTTGTCTTGTCTTGTCTTGTCTTGCCTTTTTCTTGTACTGTCTTGTCCTGCCGTGTTTCTTGTCTTGTCCTGTCTTGTCTTGTTACTTATCTTGTCTTGTCTTGTTTCTTGTCTTGTTTCTTGTCTTGTCTTCTCTTGTTTCTTGTCTTGTCTTGTCTTTTTTCTTGTCGTGTTTCTTGTCTTGTTTCTTGTCTTGTCTTGTTTCTTGTCTTGTTTCTTGTCTTGTTTGTTGTCTTGTTTCCTGTCTTGTTTCTTGTCTTGTCTGGTCTTGTCTTGTCTTGTCTTGTCTTGTACTGTCTTGTCCTGTCTTGTTTCTTGTCTTGTTTCTTTTTTTTTCTTGTCTTGGTCCTTGTCTTGTTTCTTGTCTAATCTGGTCTTGTCTGGTCTTGTTTCTTGTCGTGTTTCTTGTCTTGGTTCTTGTCTTGTTTCTTGTCTTGTCTGGTCTTGTCTTGTCTTGTCTTGTACTGTCTTGTCTTGTCTTGTCTTGTTTCTTGTCTTGTCTGGTCTTGTTTCTTGTCTTGTTTCTTGTCTTGTTTCTTGTCTTATCTGGTTTTGTTTCTTGTCTTGTTTCTTGTCTTGTTTCTTGGTCTTGTTTCTTATCTTGTCTTGTCTTGTCTTGTTTCTTGTCTTGTTTGTTGTCTTGTCTAGTCTTGTTTCTTGTCTTGTTTCTTGTCTTGTTTCTTGTCTTGTTTCTTGTCCTGTTTCTTGTCTTGTTTCTTGTCTTGTCTTGTCTTGTTTCTTGTCTTTTCTTGTCTTGTTTCTTGTCTTGTTTCTTGTCTTTTTTCTTGTCTTGTTTCTTGTTCTTGTTACTTTTCTTGTCTTGTCTTTTCTTGTTTCTTGTCTTGTTTCTTGTCTTGTCTAGTCTTGTTTCTTGTTTTGTTTCTTGTCTTGTTTCTTGTCTTGTTTCTTGTCTTGTTTCTTCTCCTGTTTCTTGTCTTGTTTCTTGTCTTGTTTCTTGCCCTGTTTCTTGTCTTGTTTCTTGTCTTGCCTGGTCTTGTTTCTTGTCTTGTTTCTTGTCGTGTTTCTTGTCTTGTCTTGTCTTGTTTCTTGTCTTGCCTTTTCTTGTACTGTCTTGTCCTGTCTTGTTTCTCTTCTTGTCTTCTCTTGTTTCTTGTCTTGTCTTGTCTTTTTTCTTGTCGTGTTTCTTGTCTTGTTTCTTGTCTTGTCTTGTTTCTTGTCTTGTTTCTTGTCTTCTCTTGTTTCTTGTCTTGTGTCTTCTCTTGTTTCTTGTCTTGTCTGGTCTTGTTTCTTGTCTTGTTTTTTGTCTTGTTTCTTGTCTTGTTTCCTGTCTTGTCTGGTCTTGTCTGGTCTTGTTTCTTGTCTTGTTTCTTGTCTTGTCTGGTCTTGTCTTGTCTTGTCTTGTCTTGTACTGTCTTGTCATGTCTTGTTTCTTGTCTTTTTTCTTTTTTTTTCTTGTCTTGGTCCTTGTCTTGTTTCTTGTCTAATCTGGTCTTGTCTGGTCTTGTTTCTTGTCGTGTTTCTTGTCTTGGTTCTTGTCTTGTTTCTTGTCTTGTCTGGTCTTGTCTTGTCTTGTCTTGTCTTGTCTTGTCTTGTCTTGTACTGTCTTGTCTTGTCTTGTCTTGTTTCTTGTCTTGTCTGGTCTTGTTTCTTGTCTTGTTTCTTGTCTTGTTTCATGTCTTATCTGGTCTTGTTTCTTGTCTTGTTTCTTGTCTTGTTTCTTGGTGTTGTTTCTTTTCTTGTCTTGTCTTGTCTTATTTCTTGTCTTGTTTCTTGTCTTGTCTAGTCTTGTTTCTTGTTTTGTTTCTTGTCTTGTTTCATGTCTTGTTTCTTGTCTTGTTTCTTGTCTTGTTTCTTGTCTTTTATCTTGTCTTGTTTCTTGTCCTGTTTCTTGTCTTGTTTCTTCTCTTGTCTGGTCTTGTCTTGTCTTGTATTGTCTTGTACTGTCTTGTCCTGTCTTGTTTCTTGTCTTGTTTCTTGTCTTGTTTCTTGTCTTTTTTCTTGTCTTGTTTCTTGTCATATCTGGTCTTGTTTCTTGTCTTGTTTCTTGTCTTGTTTCTTGTCTTGTTTCTTGTCTTGTTTCTTTTCTTGTCTTGTCTTGTTTCTTGTCTTGTTTCTTGTCTTGTCTAGTCTTGTTTCTTGTCTTGTTTCTTGTCTTGTTTCTTGTCTTGTTTCTTGTCTTGTTTCTTGTCTTGTTTCTTGTCTTGTTTCTTGTCCTTTTTCTTGTCCTTTTTCTTGTCTTGTTTCTTGTCTTGTCTTGTCTTGTTTCTTGTCTTTTCTTGTCTTGTTTCTTGTCTTGTTTCTTGTCTTGTTTCTTGTCTTGTTTCTTGTCTTGTTTCTTGTCTTGTTTCTTGTCTTGTTTCTTGTCTTGTCTTTTTTCTTGTCTTGTTTCTTGTCGTGTTTCTTGTCTTGTTTCTTGTCTTGTTTCTTGTCTTGTTTCTTGTCTTGTTTCTTGTCTTGTTTCTTGTCGTGTTTCTTGTCTTGTCTTGTCTTGTCTTGCCTTTTTCTTGTACTGTCTTGTCCTGCCGTGTTTCTTGTCTTGTCTTGTCTTGTTACTTATCTTGTCTTGACTTGTTTCTTGTCTTGTTTCTTGTCTTGTCTTGTCTTGTTTCTTGTCTTGCCTTTTCTTGTACTGTCTTGTCCTGTCTTGTTTCTTGTCTTGTCTTCTCTTGTTTCTTGTCTTGTCTTGTCTTTTTTCTTGTCGTGTTTCTTGTCTTTTTTCTTGTCTTGTCTTGTTTCTTGTCTTGTTTCTTGTCTTGTTTGTTGTCTTGTTTCTTGTCTTGTTTCTTGTCTTGTCTGGTCTTGTCTTGTCTTGTCTTGTCTTGTACTGTCTTGTCCCGTCTTGTTTCTTGTCTTGTTTTTTTTTTCTTGTCTTGTTTCTTGTCTTGTTTCCTGTCTTGTCTGGTCTTGTTTCTTGTCTTGTCTGGTCTTGTTTCTTGTCTTTTTTCTTGTCTTGTCTGGTCTTGTCTTGTCTTGTCTTGTCTTGTACTGTCTTGTCCTGTCTTGTTTCTTGTCTTGTTTCTTTTTTTTCTTGTCTTGGTCCTTGTCTTGTTTCTTGTCTAATCTGGTCTTGTCTGGTCTTGTTTCTTGTCGTGTTTCTTGTCTTGGTTCTTGTCTTGTTTCTTGTCTTGTCTGGTCTTGTCTTGTCTTGTCTTGTCTTGTCTTGTCTTGTACTGTCTTGTCTTGTCTTGTACTGTCTTGTCTTGTCTGGTCTTGTTTCTTGTCTTGTTTCTTGTCTTGTTTCAATTCTTATCTGGTCTTGTTTCTTGTCTTGTTTCTTGTCTTGTTTCTTGGTCTTGTTTCTTTTCTTGTCTTTTCTTGTCTTGTTTCTTGTCTTGTTTCTTGTCTTGTCTAGTCTTGTTTCTTGTCTTGTTTCTTGTCTTGTTTTTTGTCTTGTTTCTTGTCTTGTTTCTTGTCTTTTATCTTGTCTTGTTTCTTGTCTTGTTTCTTGTCTTGTTTCTTGTCTTGTCTGGTCTTGTCTTGTCTTGTATTGTCTTGTACTCTCTTGTCCTGTCTTGTTTCTTGTCTTGTTTCTTGTCTTGTTTCTTGTCTTGTTTCTTGTCATATCTGGTCTTGTTTCTTGTCTTGTTTCTTGTCTTGTTTCTTGTTCTTGTTTCTTTTCTTGTCTTGTCTTGTTTCTTGTCTTGTTTGTTGTCTTGTCTAGTCTTGTTTCTTGTCTTGTTTCTTGTCTTGTTTCTTGTCGTTTTTCTTGTCTTGTTTCTTGTCTTGTCTGGTCTTGTCTTGTCTTGTATTGTCTTGTACTGTCTTGTCCTGTCTTGTTTCTTGTCTTGTTTCTTGTCTTGTTTCTTGTCTTGTTTCTTGTCTTGTTTCTTGTCATATCTGGTCTTGTTTCTTGTCTTGTTTCTTGTCTTGTTTCTTGTCTTGTTTCTTGTCTTGTTTCTTGTTCTTGTTTCTTTTCTTGTCTTGTCTTGTTTCTTGTCTTGTTTCTTGTCTTGTCTAGTCTTGTTTCTTGTCTTGTTTCTTGTCTTGTTTCTTGTCTTGTTTCTTGTCTTGTTTCTTGTCTTGTTTCTTGTCCTGTTTCTTGTCTTGTTTCTTGTCTTGTCTTGTCTTGTTTCTTGTCTTTTCTTGTCTTGTTTCTTGTCTTGTTTCTTGTCTTGTTTCTTGTCTTGTTTCTTGTCTTGTTTCTTGTCCTGTTTCTTGTCTTGTTTTTGTCTTGTCTTGTTTCTTGTCGTGTTTCTTGTCTTGTTTCTTGTCTTGTTTCTTGTCTTGTTTCTTGTCTTGTTTCTTGTCTTGTCTGGTCTTGTTTCTTGTCTTGTTTCTTGTCTTGTTTCTTGTCGTGTTTCTTGTCTTGTCTTGTCTTGTCTTGCCTTTTTCTTGTACTGTCTTGTCCTGCCGTGTTTCTTGTCTTGTCTTGTCTTGTTACTTATCTTGTCTTGTCTTGTTTCTTGTCTTGTTTCTTGTCTTGTCTTGTCTTGTTTCTTGTCTTGCCTTTTCTTGTACTGTCTTGTCCTGTCTTGTTTCTTGTCTTGTCTTGTCTTTTTTCTTGTCGTGTTTCTTGTCTTGTTTCTTGTCTTGTCTTGTTTGTTGTCTTGTTTGTTGTCTTGTTTGTTGTCTTGTTTGTTGTCTTGTTTCTTGTCTTGTCTCGTCTTGTCTTGTCTTGTCTTGTCTTGTACTGTCTTGTCCTGTCTTGTTTCTTGTCTTGTTTCTTTTTTTTTCTTGTCTTGGTCCTTGTCTTTTTTCTTGTCTAATCTTGTCTTTTCTGGTCTTGTTTCTTGTCGTGTTTCTTGTCTTGGTTCTTGTCTTGTTTCTTGTCTTGTCTGGTCTTGTCTTGTCTTGTCTTGTCTTGTCTTGTCTTGTACTGTCTTGTCTTGTCTTGTCTTGTTTCTTGTCTTGTCTGGTCTTGTTTCTTGTCTTGTTTCTTGTCTTGTTTCATGTCTTATCTGGTCTTGTTTTTTGTCTTGTTTCTTGGTCTTGTTTCTTTTCTTGTCTTGTCTTGTCTTGTTTCTTGTCTTGTTTCTTGTCTTGTCTAGTCTTGTTTCTTGTCTTGTTTCTTGTCTTGTTTCTTGTCTTGTTTCTTGTCTTGTTTCTTGTCCTGTTTCTTGTCTTGTTTCTTGTCTTGTCTTGTCTTGTTTCTTGTCTTTTCTTGTCTTGTTTCTTGTCTTGTTTCTTGTCTTTTTTCTTGTCTTGTTTCTTGTTCTTGTTACTTTTCTTGTCTTGTCTTGTCTTGTTTCTTGTCTTGTTTCTTGACTTGTCTAGTCTTGTTTCTTGTTTTGTTTCTTGTCTTGTTTCTTGTCTTGTTTCTTGTCTTGTTTCTTGTCTTGTTTCTTCTCCTGTTTCTTGTCTTGTTTCTTGTCTTGTTTCTTGCCCTGTTTCTTGCCTTGTTTCTTGTCTTGCTGGTCTTGTTTCTTGTCTTGTTTCTTGTCGTGTTTCTTGTCTTGTCTTGTCTTGTTTCTTGTCTTGCCTTTTCTTGTACTGTCTTGTCCTGTCTTGTTTCTCGTCTTGTCTTCTCTTGTTTCTTGTCTTGTCTTGTCTTTTTTCTTGTCGTGTTTCTTGTCTTGTTTCTTGTCTTGTCTTGTTT
The DNA here is from genome assembly GCA_947652115.1 of Blastomussa wellsi. Taxonomy (NCBI): domain Eukaryota; kingdom Metazoa; phylum Cnidaria; class Anthozoa; order Scleractinia; family Plerogyridae; genus Blastomussa; species Blastomussa wellsi. The sequence goes on from OX393574.1 coordinate 13,086,815, forward strand.
CTTGTCTTGTTTCTTGTCTTGTTTGTTGTCTTGTTTCTTGTCTTGTTTCTTGTCTTGTCTTGTCTTGTTTCTTGTCTTGTCTGGTCTTGTTTCTTGTCGTGTTTCTTGTCTTGTTTCTTGTCTTGTTTCTTGTCTTTTTTTTTGTTTCTTGTCTTGTTTCTTGTCTTGTCTTGTCTTGTCTTGTCTTGTCTTTTTTCTTGTCGTGTTTCTTGTCTTGTTTCTTGTCTTGTTTCTTGCCTTGTTTCTTGTCTTGTTTCTTGTCTTGTCTTGTCTTGTTTCTTGTCTTGTCTGGTCTTGTTTCTTGTCGTGTTTCTTGTCTTGTTTATTGTCTTGTTTCTTGCCTTGTTTCTTGTCTTGTTTGTTGTCTTGTTTGTTGTCTTGTTTGTTGTCTTGTTTGTTGTCTCGTTTCTTGTCTTGTTTCTTGTCGTGTTTCTTGTCTTGTTTCTTGTCTTGCTTCTTGTCTTGTTTCTTGTCTTGTTTCTTGTCTTGTCTTGTCTTGTTTCTTGTCTTGTTTCTTGTCGTGTTTCTTGTCTTGTCTTGTCTTGTCTTGCCTTTTCTTGTACTGTCTTGTCCTGCCTTGTTTCTTGTCTTGTCTTGTCTTGTTACTTATCTTGTCTTGTCTTGTTTCTTGTCCTGTCATGTCTTGTTTCTTGTCTTGCCTTTTCTTGTCCTGTCTTGTCCTGTCTTGTTTCTTGTCTTGTCTTGTCTTGTTTCTTGTCTTGTCTTGTCTTTTTTCTTGTCGTGTTTCTTGTCTTGTTTCTTGTCTTGTCTTGTTTCTTGTCTTGTTTGTTGTCTTGTTTGTTGTCTTGTTTCTTGTCTTGTTTCTTGTCTTGTCTTGTCTTGTTTCTTGTCTTGTCTGGTCTTGTTTCTTGTCGTGTTTCTTGTCTTGTTTCTTGTTTTGTTTCTTGTCTTGTTTCTTGTCTTGTCTTGTCTTGTTTCTTGTCTGTTTTCTTGTCTTGTCTTGTCTTGTCTTGTCTTGTCTTGTCTTGTCTTGTCTTGTCTTGTCTTGCCTTGTCTTGTACTGTCTTGTCCTGTCTTGTTTCTTGTCTTGGTTCTTTTCTTGTTTCTTGTCTTGTCTGGTCTTGTCTTGTCTTGTCTTGTCTTGTACTGTCTTGTCCTGTCTTTTTTCTTGTCTTGTTTCTTGTCTTGTTTCTTGTCTTGTTTCTTGTCTTGTTTCCTGTCTTGTCTGGTCTTGTCTGGTCTTGTTTCTTGTCGTTTTTCTTGTCTTGGTTCTTGTCTTGTTTCTTGTCTTGTCTGGTCTTGTCTTGTCTTGTCTTGTCTTGTCTTGTCTTGTCTTGTACTGTCTTGTCTTGTCTTGTCTTGTCTTGTCTTGTACTGTCTTGTCTTGTCTTGTCTTGTCTTGTCTTGTTTCTTGTCTTGTCTAGTCTTGTTTCTTGTCTTGTTTCTTGTCTTGTTTCTTGTCTTGTTTCTTAACTTTCTTAACTTTTCTTAACTTTTTTGTCTTGTTTCTTGTCTCGTTTCTTGTCTTGTCTGGTCTTGTTTCTTGTCTTGTTTCCTGTCTTGTCTGGTCTTGCCTGGTCTTGTTTCTTGTCTTGTTTCTTGTCTTGTTTCTTGTCTTGTTTCTTGTCATGTTTCTTGTCTTGTTTCTTGTCTTGTTTCTTGTCTTGTTTCTTGTTCTTGTTTCTTTTCTTTTCTTGTCTTGTCTTGTTTCTTGTCTTGTTTCTTGTCTTGTTTCTTGTCTTGTTTCTTGTCTTTTTTCTTGTCTTGTTTCTTGTCTTGTTTCTTAACTTTCTTAACTTTTCTTAACTTTGTTGTCTTGTTTCTTGTCTCGTTTCTTGTCTTGTCTGGTCTTCTTGTCTTGTCTGGTCTTGTTTCTTGTCCTGTTTCTTGTCTTGTTTCTTGTCTTGTTTCTTGTCTTGTTTCTTGTCTTGTTTCTTGTCTTGTTTCTTGTCTTGTCTTGTCTTATTTCTTGTCTTGGTTGCTGTCATGTTTCTTGTCTTGTCTTGTCTTGTTTCTTGTCTAGTTTCTTGTCTTGTTTCTTGTCTTGTTTCTTGTCTTGTCTTGTCTTGTTTCTTGTCTTGTTTCTTGTCTTGTTTCTTGTCTTGTTTCTTGTCTTGTCTTGTTTTGTTTTTTGTCTTTTCTTGTCTTGTTTTGCCTTGTCTTGTACTGTCTTGTCCTGTCTTGTTTCTTGTCTTGTTTCTTGTCTTGTTTCTTGTCTTGTTTCTTGTCTTGTCTTGTCTTGTTTTTTGTCTTTTCTTGTCTTGTCTTGCCTTGTCTTGTACTGTCTTGTCCTGTCTTGTTTCTTGTCTTGCTTCTTGTCTTGTTTCTTGTCTTGTTTCTTGTCTTGTTTCTTGTCTTGTTTGTTGTCTCTTTTCTTGTCTTGTCTGGTCTTGTTTCTTGTCATGTTTCTTGTCTTGTTTCTTGTCTTGTTTCTTGTCTTGTTTCTTGTCTTGTCTGGTCTTGTCTTGTCTTGTCTTGTCTTGTCTTGTACTGTCTTGTCCTGTCTTGTTTCTTGTCTTGTTTCTTGTCTTGTTTCTTGTCTTGTTTCTTGTCTTGTTTCTTGTCTTGTCTGGTCTTGTTTCTTGTCTTGTTTCTTGTCTTGTTTCTTGTCGTGTTTCTTGTCTTGTCTTGTCTTGTCTTGCCTTTTTCTTGTACTGTCTTGTCCTGCCGTGTTTCTTGTCTTGTCTTGTCTTGTTACTTATCTTGTCTTGTCTTGTTTCTTGTCGTGTTTCTTGTCTTGTTTCTTGTCTTGTTTCTTGTCTTGTTTCCTGTCTTGTCTGGTCTTGTCTGTTCTTGTTTCTTGTCGTGTTTCTTGTCTTGGTTCTTGTCTTGTTTCTTGTCTTGTCTGGTCTTGTCTTGTCTTGTCTTGTACTGTCTTGTCCTGTCTTGTTTCTTGTCTTGTTTCTTGTCTTTTCTTGTCTTGTTTCTTGTCTTGTTTCTTGTCTTGTTTCTTGTCTTGTCTTGTTTCTTGTTGTGTTTCTTGTCTTGTTTCTTGTCCTGTTTCTTGTCTTGTTTCTTGTCTTGTTTCTTGTCTTGTCTGGTCTTGTTTCTTGTTCTGTTTCTTGTCTTGTTTCTTGTCGTGTTTCTTGTCTTGTCTTGTCTTATCTTGCCTTTTTCTTGTACTGTCTTGTCCTGCCGTGTTTCTTGTCTTGTCTTGTCTTGTTACTTATCTTGTCTTGTCTTGTTTCTTGTCTTGTTTCTTGTCTTGTCTTGTCTTGTTTCTTGTCTTGCCTTTTCTTGTACTGTCTTGTCCTGTCTTGTTTCTTGTCTTGTCTTCTCTTGTTTCTTGTCTTGTCTTGTCTTTTTTCTTGTTGTGTTTCTTGTCTTGTTTCTTGTCTTGTCTTGTTTCTTGTCTTGTTTCTTGTCTTGTTTGTTGTCTTGTTTCTAGTCTTGTTTCTTGTCTTGTCTAGTCTTGTCTTGTCTTGTCTTGTCTTGTCTTGTCTTGTACTGTCTTGTCCTGTCTTGTTTATTGTCTTGCTTCTTGTCTTGTTTCTTGTCTTGTTTCTTGTCTTGTTTGTTGTCTTGTTTGTTGTCTCTTTTCTTGTCTTGTCTGGTCTTGTTTCTTGTCATGTTTCTTGTCTTGTTTCTTGTCTTGTTTCTTGTCTTGTTTCTTGTCTTGTCTGGTCTTGTCTTGTCTTGTCTTGTCTTGTCTTGTACTGTCTTGTCCTGTCTTGTTTCTTGTCTTGTTTCTTGTCTTGTTTCTTGTCTTGTTTCTTGTCTTGTTTCTTGTCTTGTCTGGTCTTGTTTCTTGTCTTGTTTCTTGTCTTGTTTCTTGTCGTGTTTCTTGTCTTGTCTTGTCTTGTCTTGCCTTTTTCTTGTACTGTCTTGTCCTGCCGTGTTTCTTGTCTTGTCTTGTCTTGTTACTTATCTTGTCTTGTCTTGTTTCTTGTCGTGTTTCTTGTCTTGTTTCTTGTCTTGTTTCTTGTCTTGTTTCCTGTCTTGTCTGGTCTTGTCTGTTCTTGTTTCTTGTCGTGTTTCTTGTCTTAGTTCTTGTCTTGTTTCTTGTCTTGTCTGGTCTTGTCTTGTCTTGTCTTGTACTGTCTTGTCCTGTCTTGTTTCTTGTCTTGTTTCTTGTCTTGTTTCTTGTCTTGTTTCTTGTCTTGTTTCTTGTCTTGTCTTGTCTTGTTTCTTGTCTTTTCTTGTCTTGTTTCTTGTCTTGTTTCTTGTCTTGTTTCTTGTCTTGTCTTGTTTCTTGTTGTGTTTCTTGTCTTGTTTCTTGTCTTGTTTCTTGTCTTGTTTCTTGTCTTGTTTCTTGTCTTGTCTGGTCTTGTTTCTTGTCTTGTTTCTTGTCTTGTTTCTTGTCGTGTTTCTTGTCTTGTCTTGTCTTATCTTGCCTTTTTCTTGTACTGTCTTGTCCTGCCGTGTTTCTTGTCTTGTCTTGTCTTGTTACTTATCTTGTCTTGTCTTGTTTCTTGTCTTGTTTCTTGTCTTGTCTTGTCTTGTTTCTTGTCTTGCCTTTTCTTGTACTGTCTTGTCCTGTCTTGTTTCTTGTCTTGTCTTCTCTTGTTTCTTGTCTTGTCTTGTCTTTTTTCTTGTTGTGTTTCTTGTCTTGTTTCTTGTCTTGTCTTGTTTCTTGTCTTGTTTCTTGTCTTGTTTGTTGTCTTGTTTCTAGTCTTGTTTCTTGTCTTGTCTAGTCTTGTCTTGTCTTGTCTTGTCTTGTCTTGTCTTGTACTGTCTTGTCCTGTCTTGTTTATTGTCTTGCTTCTTGTCTTGTTTCTTGTCTTGTTTCTTGTCTTGTTTGTTGTCTTGTTTGTTGTCTCTTTTCTTGTCTTGTCTGGTCTTGTTTCTTGTCATGTTTCTTGTCTTGTTTCTTGTCTTGTTTCTTGTCTTGTTTCTTGTCTTGTCTGGTCTTGTCTTGTCTTGTCTTTTCTTGTCTTGTACTGTCTTGTCCTGTCTTGTTTCTTGTCTTGTTTCTTGTCTTGTTTCTTGTCTTGTTTCTTGTCTTGTTTCTTGTCTTGTCTGGTCTTGTTTCTTGTCTTGTTTCTTGTCTTGTTTCTTGTCGTGTTTCTTGTCTTGTCTTGTCTTGTCTTCCCTTTTTCTTGTACTGTCTTGTCCTGCCGTGTTTCTTGTCTTGTCTTGTCTTGTTACTTATCTTGTCTTGTCTTGTTTCTTGTCGTGTTTCTTGTCTTGTTTCTTGTCTTGTTTCTTGTCTTGTTTCCTGTCTTGTCTGGTCTTGTCGCTTCTTGTTTCTTGTCGTGTTTCTTGTCTTGGTTCTTGTCTTGTTTCTTGTCTTGTCTGGTCTTGTCTTGTCTTGTCTTGTACTGTCTTGTCCTGTCTTGTTTCTTGTCTTGTTTCTTGTCTTGTTTCTTGTCTTGTTTCTTGTCTTGTTTCTTGTCTTGTTTCTTGTCTTGTCTTGTCTTGTTTCTTGTCTTTTCTTGTCTTGTTTCTTGTCTTGTTTCTTGTCTTGTTTCTTGTCTTGTCTTGTTTCTTGTTGTGTTTCTTGTCTTGTTTCTTGTTGTGTTTCTTGTCTTGTTTCTTGTCTTGTTTCTTGTCTTGTTTCTTGTCTTGTTTCTTGTCTTGTCTGGTCTTGTTTCTTGTCTTGTTTCTTGTCTTGTTTCTTGTCGTGTTTCTTGTCTTGTCTTGTCTTATCTTGACTTTTTCTTGTACTGTCTTGTCCTGCCGTGTTTCTTGTCTTGTCTTGTCTTGTTACTTATCTTGTCTTGTCTTGTTTCTTGTCTTGTTTCTTGTCTTGTCTTGTCTTGTTTCTTGTCTTGCCTTTTCTTGTACTGTCTTGTCCTGTCTTGTTTCTTGTCTTGTCTTCTCTTGTTTCTTGTCTTGTCTTGTCTTTTTTCTTGTTGTGTTTCTTGTCTTGTTTCTTGTCTTGTCTTGTTTCTTGTCTTGTTTCTTTTCTTGTTTGTAGTCTTGTTTCTAGTCTTGTTTCTTGTCTTGTCTGGTCTTGTCTTGTCTTGTCTTGTCTTGTCTTGTCTTGTCTTGTACTGTCTTGTCCTTTCTTGTTTATTGTCTTGTTTCTTTTTTTTTTTCTTGTCTTGGTCCTTGTCTTGTTTCTTGTCTTGTCTGGTCTTGTCTTGTCTTGTCTTGTCTTGTCTTGTCTTGTACTGTCTTGTCTTGTCTTGTCTTGTTTCTTGTCTTGTCTGGTCTTGTTTCTTGTCTTGTTTCTTGTCTTGTTTCTTGTCTTATCTGGTCTTGTTTCTTGTCTTGTTTCCTGTCTTGTTTCTTGGTCTTGTTTCTTTTCTTGTCTTGTCTTGTCTTGTTTCTTGTCTTGTCTAGTCTTGTTTCTTGTCTTGTTTCTTGTCTTGTTTCTTGTCTTGTTTCTTGTCTTGTTTCTTCTCCTGTTTCTTGTCTTGTTTCTTGTCTTGTTTCTTGTCTTGTTTCTTGCCCTGTTTCTTCTCTTGTTTCTTGTCTTGTCTGGTCTTGTTTCTTGTCTTGTTTTTTGTCGTGTTTCTTGTCTTGTCTTGTCTTGTTTCTTGTCTTGCCTTTTCTTGTACTGTCTTGTCCTGTCTTGTTTCTCGTCTTGTCTTCTCTTGTTTCTTGTCTTGTCTTGTCTTTTTTCTTGTCGTGTTTCTTTTCTTGTTTCTTGTCTTGTCTTGTTTCTTGTCTTGTTTCTTGTCTTGTTTGTTGTCTTGTTTGTTGTCTTGTCTTGTCTTGTTTCTTGTCTTGTCTGGTCTTGTTTCTTGTCGTGTTTGTTGTCTTGTTTCTTGTCTAGTTTCTTGTCTTCTTTCTTGTCTTTTTTTTTTGTTTCTTGTCTTGTTTCTTGTCTTGTCTTGTCTTGTCTTGTCTTGTCTTGTCTTGTCTTGTCTTGTCTTGTCTTGCCTTGTCTTGTACTGTCTTGTCCTGTCTTGTTTCTTGTCTTGTCTTGTTTTGTTTCTTGTCTTGTTTCTTGTCTTGTTTATTGTCTTGTTTCTTGCCTTGTTTCTTGTCTTGTTTGTTGTCTTGTTTGTTGTCTTGTTTGTTGTCTTGTTTGTTGTCTCGTTTCTTGTCTTGTTTCTTGTCTTTTTTCTTGTCTTGTTTCTTGTCTTGTTTCTTGTCTTGTTTCTTGTCTTGTTTCTTGTCTTGTTTCCTGTCTTGTCTGGTCTTTTCAGGTCTTGTTTCTTGTCGTGTTTCTTTTCTTGGTTCTTGTCTTGTTTCTTGTCTTGTCTGGTCTTGTCTTGTCTTGTCTTGTCTTGTACTGTCTTGTCCTGTCTTGGTTCTTGTCTTTTCTCTTCTTGTTTTTTGTCTTGTTTCTTGTCTTTTCTTGTCTTGTTTCTTGTCTTGTTGCTTGTCTTGTCTTGTCTTGTTTCTTGTCTTGTTTCTTGTCTTGTTTCTTGTCTTGTTTCTTGTCTTTTTTCTTGTCTTGTTTCTTGTCTTGTCTCGTCTTGTTTCTTGTCTTGTTTCTTGTCTTGTCTAGTCTTGTTTCTTGTCTTGTTTCTTGTCTTGTTTCTTGTCTTGTCTTGTTTCTTGTTGTGTTTCTTGTCTTGTTTCTTGTCTTGCTTCTTGTCTTGTTTCTTGTCTTGTTTCTTGTCTTGTCTTGTCTTGTTTCTTGTCTTGTTTCGTGTCTTGTTTCTTGTCGTGTTTCTTGTCTTGTCTTGCCTTGTCTTGCCTTTTCTTGTACTGTCTTGTCCTGCCTTGTTTCTTGTCTTGTCTTGTCTTGTTACTTATCTTGTCTTGTCTTGTTTCTTGTCTTGTTTCTTGTCCTGTCTTGTCTTGTTTCTTGTCTTGCCTTTTCTTGTCCTGTGTTGTCCTGCCTTGTTTCTTGTTTTGTTTCTTGTCTTGTTTCTTGTCTTGTCTTGTCTTGTTTCTTGTCTGTTTTCTTGTCTTGTCTTGTCTTGTCTTGTCTTGCCTTGTCTTGTACTGTCTTGTCCTGTCTTGTTTCTTGTCTTGTCTTGTCTTGTTTCTTGTCTTGTTTATTGTCTTGTTTCTTGCCTTGTTTCTTGTCTTGTTTCTTGTCTTGTTTGTTGTCTTGTTTGTTGTCTTTTTTCTTGTCTCGTTTCTTGTCTTGTCTGTTCTTGTTTCTTGTCTTGTTTCTTGTCTTGTTTCTTGTCTTGTTTCTTGTCTTGTTTCTTGTCTTGTTTCCTGTCTTGTCTGGTCTTGTCAGGTCTTGTTTCTTGTCGTGTTTCTTGTCTTGGTTCTTGTCTTGTTTCTTGTCTTGTCTGGTCTTGTCTTGTCTTGTCTTGTCTTGTCTTGTACCGTCTTGTCCTGTCTTGTTTCTTGTCTTGTCTTGTTTCTTGTCTTTTCTTGTCTTGTTTCTTGTCTTGTTTCTTGTCTTTTCTTGTTTTGTTTCTTGTCTTGTTTCTTGTCTTGTCTTGTCTTGTTTCTTGTCTTGTTTCTTGTGTTGTTTCTTGTCTTTTTTCTTGTTTAGTTTCTTGTCTTGTTTCTTGTTTTGTCTTGTCTTGTTTCTTGTCTTGTCTGGTCTTGTTTCTTGTTTTTTGTCTTGTTTCTTGTCTTGTTTGTTGTCTCGTTTCTTGTCTTGTCTGGTCTTGTTTCTTGTCGTGTTTCTTGTCTTGTTTCTTGTCTTGTTTCTTGTCTTGTTTCATGTCTTGTCTGGTCTTGTCTGTTCTTGTTTCTTGTCGTGTTTCTTGTCTTGGTTCTTGTCTTGTTTCTTGTCTTGTCTGGTCTTGTCTTGTCTTGTCTTTTCTTGTACTGTCTTGTCCTGTGTTGTTTCTTGTCTTGTTTCTTGTCTTGTTTCTTGTCTTGTTTCCTGTCTTGTCTGGTCTTGTCTGGTCTTGTCTTTTCTTGTTTCTTGTCGTGTTTCTTGTCTTGGTTCTTGTCTTGTTTCTTGTCTTGTCTGGTCTTGTTTCTTGTCTTGCCTTTTCTTGTCCTGTCTTGTCCTGTCTTGTTTCTTGTTTTGTTTCTTGTCTTGTTTCTTGTCTTGTCTTGTCTTGTTGCTTGTCTGTTTTCTTGTCTTGTCTTGTCTTGTCTTGTCTTGCCTTGTCTTGTACTGTCCTGTCCTGTCTTGTTTCTTGTCTTGTCTTGTCTTGTTTCTTGTCTTGTTTCTTGTCTTGTTTATTGTCTTGTTTCTTGCCTTGTTTCTTGTCTTGTTTCTTGTCTTGTTTGTTGTCTTGTTTGTTGTCTTGTTTGTTGTCTTTTTTCTTGTCTCTTTTCTTGTCTTGTCTGTTCTTGTTTCTTGTCGTGTTTCTTGTCTTGTTTCTTGTCTTGTTTCTTGTCTTGTTTCTTGTCTTGTTTCCTGTCTTGTCTGGTCTTGTCAGGTCTTGTTTCTTGTCGTGTTTTTTGTCTTGGTTCTTGTCTTGTTTCTTGTCTTGTCTGGTCTTGTCTTGTCTTGTCTTGTCTTGTCTTGTACTGTCTTGTCCTGTCTTGTTTCTTGTCTTGTCTTGTTTCTTGTCTTTTCTTGTCTTGTTTCTTGTCTTGTTTCTTGTCTTTTCTTGTTTTGTTTCTTGTCTTGTTTCTTGTCTTGTCTTGTCTTGTTTCTTGTCTTGTTTCTTGTGTTGTTTCTTGTGTTGTTTCTTGTCTTTTTTCTTGTTTTGTTTCTTGTCTTGTTTCTTGTTTTGTCTTGTCTTGTTTCTTGTCTTGTCTGGTCTTGTTTCTTGTTTCTTGTCTTGTTTCTTGTCTTGTTTGTTATCTCGTTTCTTGTCTTGTCTGGTCTTGTTTCTTGTCGTGTTTCTTGTCTTGTTTCTTGTCTTGTTTCTTGTCTTGTTTCTTGTCTTGTCTGGTCTTGTCTTGTCTTGTCTTGTCTTGTACTGTCTTGTCCTGTGTTGTTTCTTGTCTTGTTTCTTGTCTTGTTTCTTGTCTTGTTTCTTGTCTTGTTTCCTGTCTTGTCTGGTCTTGTCTGGTCTTGTCTTTTCTTGTTTCTTGTCGTGTTTCTTGTCTTGGTTCTTGTCTTGTTTCTTGTCTTGTCTGGTCTTGTCTTGTCTTGTCTTGTTTCTTGTCTTGTTTCTTGTCTTTTTTCTTGTCTTGTATGGTCTTGTTTCTTGTCTTGTTTCTTGTCTTGTTTCTTGTCTTATCTGGTCTTGTTTCTTGTCTTGTTTCTTGTTCTTGTTTCTTTTCTTGTCTTGTCTTGTTTCTTGTCTTGTTTCTTGTCTTGTTTCTTGTCTTGTTTCTTGTCTTATCTGGTCTTGTTTCTTGTCTTGTTTCTTGTTCTTGTTTCTTTTCTTGTCTTGTCTTGTTTCTTGTCTTGTTTCTTGTCTTGTTTCCTGTCTTGTTTTGTCTTGTCTGGTCTTGTTTCTTGTCGTGTTTCTTGTCTTGGTTCTTGTCTTGTTTCTTGTCTTGTCTGGTCTTGTTTCTTGTCGTGTTTCTTGTCTTGTTTCTTGTCTTGTTTCTTGTCTTCTTTCTTGTCTTTTTTTTTTTTGTTTCTTGTCTTGTTTCTTGTCTTGTCTTGTCTTGTCTTGTCTTGTCTTGTCTTGTCTTGTCTTGTCTTGTCTTGCCTTGTCTTGTACTGTCTTGTCCTGTCTTGTTTCTTGTCTTGTCTTGTCTTGTTTCTTGTCTTGTTTCTTGTCTTGTTTCGTGTCTTGTCTGGTCTCGTTTCTTTTCTTGTCTTGTCTTGTTTCTTGTCTTGTTTCTTGTCTTGTTTCTTGTCTTGTTTCTTGTCTTGTCTGGTCTTGTTTCTTGTCGTGTTTCTTGTCTTGTTTCTTGTCTTGTCTTGTCTTGTTTCTTGTCTTGTCTGGTCTTTTGTCTTGTCTTGTTTCTTGTCTTGTTTCTTGTATTGTACTGTCTTCTCCGGTCTTGTTTCTTGTCCAGTTTGTTGTCTTGTTTCTTGTCTTGTTTCTGGTCTTGTTTCTTGTCTTGTTTATTGTCTTGTTTCTTGTCTTGTTTCTTGTCTGGTTTCTTGTCTTGTCTTGTTTATTGTCTTGTCTGGTCTTGTTTCTTGTCTTGTTTCTTGTCTTGTTTCTTGTCTTGTTTCTTTCTTGTCTGGTCTTGTTTCTTGTCTTGTTTCTTGTCTTGTTTCGTGTCTTGTCTGGTCTCGTTTCTTGTCTTGTCTTGTCTTGTTTCTTGTCTTGTTTCTTGTCTTGTTTCTTGTCTTGTTTCTTGTCTTGTTTCTTGTCTTGTCTTGTATTGTTTCTTGTCTTGTTTCTTGTCTTGTTTCTTACCTTGTTTCTTGTCTTGTTTCTTGTCTTGTTTCTTGTCTTGTCTTGTCTTGTCTTGTCCTGTCTTGTTTCTTCTCTTGTCTTGTCTTGTTTCTTGTCTTGTCTTGTCTTGTCTTGTCTTGTCTTGTTTCTTGTCTTGTTTCTTACCTTGTTTCTTGTCTTGTTTCTTGTCTTGTTTCTTGTCTTGTCTTGTCTTGTCTTGTCCTGTCTTGTTTCTTCTCTTGTCTTGTCTTGTTTCTTGTCTTGTCTTGTCTTGTTTCTTGTCTTGTTTATTGTCTTGTTTATTGTCTTGTTTCTTGTCTTGTTTCTTGTCTTGTTTGTTGTCTCGTTTCTTGTCTTGTCTGGTCTTGTTTCTTGTCGTGTTTCTTGTCTTGTCTTGTTTCTTGTTCTTGTTTCTTTTCTTGTCTTGTCTTGTTTCTTGTCTTGTTTCTTGTCTTGTTTCTTGTCTTGTTTCCTGTCTTGTTTTGTCTTGTCTGGTCTTGTTTCTTGTCGTGTTTCTTGTCTTGTTTCCTGTCTTGTTTCTTGTCTTGTCTGGTCTTGTCTTGTCTTGTCTTCTCTTGTACTGTCTTGTTCTGTCTTGTTTCTTGTCTTGTTTCTTGTTTTGTCTTGTCTTGTTTCTTGTCTTGTTTCTTGTCTTGTTTCTTTCTTGTCTGGTCTTGTTTCTTGTCTTGTTTCTTGTCTTGTTTCGTGTCTTGTCTGGTCTCGTTTCTTGTCTTGTCTTGTCTTGTTTCTTGTCGTGTTTCTTGTCTTATTTCTTGTCTTGTTTCTTGTCTTGTTTCTTGTCTTGTTTCTTGTCTTGTCTTGTATTGTTTCTTGTCTTGTTTGTTGTCTCGTTTCGTGTCTTGTCTGGTCTTGTTTCTTGTCGTGTTTCTTGTCTTGTTTATTGTCTTGTTTCTTGTCTTGTTTCTTGTCTTGTTTGTTGTCTCGTTTCTTGTCTTGTCTGGTCTTGTTTCTTGTCGTGTTTCTTGTCTTGTTTCTTGTCTTGTTTCTTGTCTTGTTTCCTGTCTTGTCTGGTCTTGTCTGTTCTTGTTTTTTGTCGTGTTTCTTGTCTTGGTTCTTGTCTTGTTTCTTGTCTTGTCTGGTCTTTTCTTGTCTTGTCTTGTCTTGTACTGTTTTGTCCTGTCTTGTTTCTTGTCTTGTTTCTTGTCTTGTTTCCTGTCTTGTCTGGTCTTGTCTGGTCTTGTCTTTTCTTGTTTCTTGTCGTGTTTCTTGTCTTGGTTCTTGTCTTGTTTCTTGTCTTGTCTGGTCTTGTCTTATCTTGTCTTGTTTCTTGTCTTGTTTCTTGTCTTTTTTCTTGTCTTGTATGGTCTTGTTTCTTGTCTTGTTTCTTGTCTTGTTTCTTGTCTTGTCTGGTCTTGTTTCTTGTCTTGTTTCTGTTTCTTGTTTCTTTTCTTGTCTTGTCTTGTTTCTTGTCTTGTTTCTTGTCTTGTTTCCTGTCTTGTTTTGTCTTGTCTGGTCTTGTTTCTTGTCGTGTTTCTTGTCTTGGTTCTTGTCTTGTTTCTTGTCTTGTCTGGTCTTGTCTTGTCTTGTCTTGTACTGTCTTGTCCTGTCTTGTTTCTTGTCTTGTCTTGTTTCTTGTCTTTTCTTGTCTTGTTTCTTGTCTTTTCTTGTCTTGTTTCTTGTCTTGTCTTGTCTTGTTTCTTGTCTTGTTTCTTGTTCTGTTTCTTGTCTTGTTTCTTGTCTTGTTGATTGTCTTGTTTGTTGTCTTGTTTCTTGTCTTGTTTCATGTCTTGTTTCTTGTCTTGTTGATTGTCTCGTTTCTTGTCTTGTCTGGTCTTGTTTCTTGTCGTGTTTCTTGTCTTGTTTCTTGTCTTGTTTTTTGTCTTGTTTCCTGTCTTGTCTGGTCTTGTCTGGTCTTGTTTCTTGTCGTGTTACTTGTCTTGGTTCTTGTCTTGTTTCTTGTCTTGTCTGGTCTTGTCTTGTCTTGTCTTGTTTTGTACTGTCTTGTCCTGTCTTGTTTCTTGTCTTGTTTCTTGTCTTGTTTCTTGTCTTATTTCTTGTCTTGTTTCTTGTCTTGTTTCTTGTCCTGTTTCTTGTCTTGTTTCTTGTCTTGTCTGGTCTTGTTTTTTGTCGTGTTTCTTGTCTTGTTTCTTGTCTTGTTTCTTGTCTTGTCTTGTCTTGTCTGGTCTTGTCTGGTCTTGTTTCTTGTCGTTTTTCTTGTCTTGTTTCTTGTCTTGTTTCTTGTCTTATCTGGTCTTGTTTCTTGTCTTGTTTCTTGTCTTGTTTCTTGTTCTTTTTTCTTTTGTTGTCTTGTCTTGTCTTTTTTTTTTTGTCTTGTTTCTTGTCTTGTTTCTTGTCTTGTCTTGTCTTGTTTCCTGTCTTGTTTCTTGTCTTGTCTTGTCTTGTCTTGTCTTGCCTTGTCTTGTACTCTCTTGTCCTGTCTTGTTTCTTGTCTTGTCTTGTCTTGTTTCTTGACTTGTTTCTTGTCTTGTTTATTGTCTTGTTTCTTGCCTTGTTTCTTGTATTGTTTCTTGTCTTGATTCTTGTCTTGTTTGTTGTGTTGTTTCTTGTCTCGTTTCTTGTCTTGTCTGGTCTTGTTTCTTGTCGTGTTTCTTGTCTTGTTTCTTGTCTTGTTTCTTGTCTTGTTTCCTGTCTTGTCTGGTCTCGTCAGGTCTTGTTTCTTGTCGTGTTTCTTGTCTTGGTTCTTGTCTTGTTTCTTGTCTTATCTGGTCTTGTTTCTTGTCTTGTTTCTTGTCTTTTTTCTTGTTTTTTTTTCTTATCTTGTCTTGTCTTGTCTTTTTTATTGTATTGTTTCTTGTCTGGTTTCTTGTCTTGTTTCTTGTCTTGGTTCTTGTCTTGTTTCTTGTCTTGTCTGGTGTTGTCTTGTCTTGTCTTGTCTTGTACTGTCTTGTCCTGTCTTGTTTCTTGTCTTCTCTTGTTTGTGTCTTTTCTTGTCTTGTTTCTTGTCTTGTTTCTTGTCTTTTCTCTTCTTGTTTCTTGTCTTGTTTCTTGTCTTGTCTTGTCTTGTTTCTTGTCTTGTTTCTTGTCTTGTTTCTTGTTTTCTCTTGTCTTGTTTCTTGTCTTGTCTGGTCTTGTTTCTTGTCGTGTTTCTTGTCTCGTTTCTTGTCTTGTTTCTTGTCTTGTCTAGTCTTGTTCCTTGTCTTGTTTCTTGTCTTGTTTCTTGTCTTGTTTCTTGTCTTGTCTTGTTTCTTGTCGTGTTTCTTGTCTTGTTTCTTGTCTTGTCTTTTTTCCTGTCTTGTTTCTTGTCTTGTCTGGTCTTGTTTCTTGTCTTGTTTCTTGTCTTGTTTGTTGTCTTGTTTCTTGTCTCGTTTCTTGTCTTGTCTGGCCTTGTTTCTTGTCGTGTTTCTTGTCTTGTTTCTTGTTTTGTCTTGTCTTGTTTCTTGTCTTGTCTGGTCTTGTTTCTTGTCGTGTTTCTTGTCTTGTTTCTTGTCTTGTTTCTTGTCTTGTTTCTTGTCTTGTTTCTTGTCTTGTTTCTTGTCTCGTTTCTTGTCTTGTCTGGTCTTGTTTCTTGTCGTGTTTCTTGTCTTGGTTCTCTTCTTGGTTCTTGTCTTGTCTGGTCTTGTCTTGTCTTGTCTTGTCTTGTACTGTCTTGTCCTGTCTTGTTTCTTGTCTTGTTTGTTGTCTTGTTTCTTGTCTTGTTTCTTGTCTTGTTTCTTGTTCTTGTTTCTTTTCTTGTCTTGTCTTGTCTTGTTTCTTGTCTTGTTTCTTGTCTTGTTTCTTGTCGTAATTCTTGTCTTGTTTCTTGTCTTGTTTCTTGTCTTGTTTCTTGTATTGTCTTGTCTTGTTTATTGTCTTGTCTGGTCTTTTTTCTTGTCTTGTTTCTTGTCTTGTTTCTTGTATTGTACTGTCTTGTCCGGTCTTGTTTCTTGTCCAGTTTCTTGTCTTGTTTCTTGTCTTGTTTCTGGTCTTGTTTCTTGTCTTGTTTATTGTCTTGTTTCTTGTCTTGTTTCTTGTCTTGTTTCTTGTCTTGTCTTGTTTCTTGTCTGGTCTTGTTTCTTGTCTTGTTTCTTGTCTTGTTTCTTGTCTGTTTTCTTGTCGTGTTTCTTGTCGTTTTTCTTGTCTTGTTTCTTGTCTTGTTTCTTGTCTTGTCTTGTCTTGTTCCTCGTCTTGTTTCTTGTCTTGTTTCTTGTTTTGTCTTGTCTTGTTTCTTGTCTTGTTTCTTGTCTTGTTTCTTTCTTGTCTGGTCTTGTTTCTTGTCTTGTTTCTTGTCTTGTTTCGTGTCTTGTCTGGTCTCGTTTCTTGTCTTGTCTTGTCTTGTTTCTTGTCTTGTTTCTTGTCTTGTTTCTTGTCTTGTTTCTTGTCTTGTTTCTTGTCTTGTCTTGTATTGTTTCTTGTCTTGTTTCTTGTCTTGTTTCTTATCTTGTTTCTTGTCTTGTTTCTTGTCTTGTTTCCTGTCTTGTTTCTTGTCTTGTCTTGTCTTGTCCTGTCTTGTTTCTTCTCTTGTCTTGTCTTGTTTCTTGTCTTGTCTTGTCTTGTTTCTTGTCTTGTTTCTTGTCTTGTTTATTGTCTTGTTTATTGTCTTGTTTCTTGTCTTGTTTCTTGTCTTGTTTCTTGTCTCGTTTCTTGTCTTGTCTGGTCTTGTTTCTTGTCGTGTTTCTTGTCTTGTCTTGTTTCTTGTTCTTGTTTCTTTTCTTGTCTTGTCTTGTTTCTTGTCTTGTTTCTTGTCTTGTTTCTTGTCTTGTTTCCTGTCTTGTTTTGTCTTGTCTGGTCTTGTTTCTTGTCGTGTTTCTTGTCTTGGTTCTTGTCTTGTTTCTTGTCTTGTCTGGTCTTGTCTTGTCTTGTCTTCTCTTGTACTGTCTTGTCCTGTCTTGTTTCTTGTCTTGTTTCTTGTTTTGTCTTGTCTTGTTTCTTGTCTTGTTTCTTGTCTTGTTTCTTTCTTGTCTGGTCTTGTTTCTTGTCTTGTTTCTTGTCTTGTTTCGTGTCTTGTCTGGTCTCGTTTCTTGTCTTGTCTTGTCTTGTTTTTTGTCTTGTTTCTTGTCTTGTTTCTTGTCTTGTCTTGTATTGTTTCTTGTCTTGTTTCTTGTCTTGTTTCTTATCTTGTGTCTTGTCTTGTTTCTTGTCTTGTTTCTTGTCTTGTCTTGTCTTGTCCTGTCTTGTTTCTTCTCTTGTCTTGTCTTGTTTCTTGTCTTGTCTTGTCTTGTTTCTTGTCTTGTTTCTTGTCTTGTTTCTTGTCTTGTTTCTTGTCTTGTTTGTTTTCTCGTTTCTTGTCTTGTCTGGTCTTGTTTCTTGTCGTGTTTCTTGTCTTGTTTCTTGTCTTGTTTCTTGTCTTGTTTCCTGTCTTGTCTGGTCTTGTCTGTTCTTGTTTCTTGTCGTGTTTCTTGTCTTGTTTGTTGTCTTGTTTCTTGTCTTGTCTGGTCTTGTCTTGTCTTGTCTTGTCTTGTACTGTCTTGTCCTGTCTTGTTTCTTGTCTTGTTTCTTGTCTTGTTTCCTGTCTTGTCTGGTCTTCTCTGGTCTTGTCTTTTCTTGTTTCTTGTCGTGTTTCTTGTCTTGGTTCTTGTCTTGTTTCTTGTCTTGTCTGGTCTTGTCTTGTCTTGTCTTGTTTCTTGTCTTGTTTCTTGTCTTTTCTCTTGTCTTGTATGGTCTTGTTTCTTGTCTTGTTTCTTGTCTTGTTTCTTGTCTTATCTGGTCTTGTTTCTTGTCTTGTTTCTTGTTCTTGTTTCTTTTCTTTTCTTGTCTTGTTTCTTGTCTTGTTTCTTGTCTTGTTTCCTGTCTTGTTTTGTCTTGTCTGGTCTTGTTTCTTGTCGTGTTTCTTGTCTTGGTTCTTGTCTTGTTTCTTGCCTTGTCTGGTCTTGTCTTGTCTTGTCTTGTACTGTCTTGTCCTGTCTTGTTTCTTGTCTTGTCTTTTTTCTTGTCTTTTCTTGTCTTGTTTCTTGTCTTGTTTCTTGTCTTTTCTTGTCTTGTTTCTTGTCTTGTCTTGTCTTGTTTCTTGTCTTGTTTCTTGTCCTGTTTCTTGTCTTGTTTCTTGTCTTGTTTATTGTCTTGTTTGTTGTCTTGTTTCTTGTCTTGTTTCATGTCTTGTTTCTTGTCTTGTTTCTTGTCTCGTTTCTTGTCTTGTCTGGTCTTGTTTCTTGTCGTGTTTCTTGTCTTGTTTCTTGTCTTGTTTTTTGTCTTGTTTCCTGTCTTGTCTGGTCTTGTCTGGTCTTGTTTCTTGTCGTGTTACTTGTCTTGGTTCTTGTCTTGTTTCTTGTCTTGTCTGGTCTTGTCTTGTCTTGTCTTGTTTTGTACTGTCTTATCCTGTCTTGTTTCTTGTCTTGTTTCTTGTCTTATTTCTTGTCTTGTTTCTTGTCTTGTTTCTTGTCCTGTTTCTTGTCTTGTTTCTTGTCTTGTCTGGTCTTGTTTTTTGTCGTGTTTCTTGTCTTGTTTCTTGTCTTGTTTCTTGTCTTGTCTGGTCTTGTCTGGTCTTGTCTGGTCTTGTTTCTTGTCTTGTTTCTTGTCTTATCTGGTCTTGTTTCTTGTCTTGTTTCTTGTCTTGTTTCTTGTTCTTTTTTCTTTTGTTGTCTTGTCTTGTCTTTTTTTTTTGTCTTGTTTCTTGTCTTGTTTCTTGTCTTGTTTCTTGTCTTGTCTTGTCTTGTTACCTGTCTTGTTTCTTGTCTTGTCTTGTCTTGTCTTGTCTTGCCTTGTCTTGTACTGTCTTGTCCTGTCTTGTTTCTTGTCTTGTCTTGTCTTGTTTCTTGTCTTGTTTCTTGTCTTGTTTCTTGTCTTGTTTATTGTCTTGTTTCTTGCCTTGTTTCTTGTATTGTTTCTTGTCTTGATTCATGTCTTGTTTGTTGTCTTGTTTGTTGTGTTGTTTCTTGTCTCGTTTCTTGTCTTGTCTGGTCTTGTTTCTTGTCGTGTTTCTTGTCTTGTTTCTTGTCTTGTTTCTTGTCTTGTTTCCTGTCTTGTCTGGTCTCGTCAGGTCTTTTATCTTGTCGTGTTTCTTGTCTTGGTTCTTGTCTTGTTTCTTGTCTTGTCTGGTCTTGTCTTGTCTTGTCTTGTCTTGTACTGTACTGTCTTGTCTTGTCTTGTCTTGTCTTGTTTCTTGTCTTGTTTCTTGTCTTGTGTCTTGTCTTATCTGGTCTTGTTTCTTGTCTTGTTTCTTGTCTTTTTTCTTGTTTTTTTTTTTCTTTTCTTGTCTTGTCTTGTCTTTTTTATTGTATTGTTTCTTGTCTTGTTTCTTGTCTTGTTTCTTGTCTTGGTTATTGTCTTGTTTCTTGTCTTGTCTGGTGTTGTCTTGTCTTGTCTTGTCTTGTACTGTCTTGTCCTGTCTTGTTTCTTGTCTTGTCTTGTTTATTGTCTTTTCTTGTCTTGTTTCTTGTCTTGTTTCTTGTCTTTTCTCTTCTTGTTTCTTGTCTTGTTTCTTGTCTTGTCTTGTCTTGTTTCTTGTCTTGTTTCTTGTCTTGTTTCTTGTTTTCTCTTGTCTTGTTTCTTGTCTTGTCTGGTCTTGTTTCTTGTCGTGTTTTTTGTCTCGTTTCTTGTCTTGTTTCTTGTCTTGTCTAGTCTTGTTCCTTGTCTTGTTTCTTGTCTTGTTTCTTGTCTTGTTTCTTGTCTTGTCTTGTTTCTTGTCGTGTTTCTTGTCTTGTTTCTTGTCTTGTCTTTTTTTTTGTCTTGTTTCTTGTCTTGTCTGGTCTTGTTTCTTTTCTTGTTTCTTGTCTTGTTTGTTGTCTTGTTTCTTGTCTCGTTTCTTGTCTTGTCTGGTCTTGTTTCTTGTCGTGTTTCTTGTCTTGTTTCTTGTTTTGTCTTGTCTTGTTTCTTGTCTTGTCTGGTCTTGTTTCTTGTCGTGTTTCTTGTCTTGTTTCTTGTCTTGTTTCTTGTCTTGTTTATTGTCTTGTTTCTTGTCTTGTTTCTTGTCTTGTTTCTTGTCTTGTTTCTTGTCTTGTTTCTTGTCTCGTTTCTTGTCTTGTCTGGTCTTGTTTCTTGTCGTGTTTCTTGTCTTGGTTCTTGTCTTGGTTCTTGTCTTGTCTGGTCTTGTCTTGTCTTGTCTTGTCTTGTACTGTCTTGTCCTGTCTTGTTTCTTGTCTTGTTTCTTGTCTTGTTTCTTGTCTTGTTTCTTGTCTTGTTTCTTGTCTTGTTTCTTGTCTTGTTTCTTGTCTTGTTTCTTGTTCTTATTTCTTTTCTTGTCTTGTCTTGTCTTGTTTCTTGTCTTGTTTCTTGTCTTGTTTCTTGTCGTGTTTCTTGTCTTGTTTCTTGTCTTGTTTCTTGTTTTGTTTCCTGTCTTGTCTGGTCTTGTCTGGTCTTGTTTCTTGTCGTGTTTCTTGTCTTGGTTCTTGTCTTGTTTCCTGTCTTGTCTGGTCTTGTCTTGTCTTGTACTGTCTTGTTTCTTGTCTTGTTTCTTGTCTTGTTTCTTGTCTTGTTTCTTGTCTTGTTTCTTGTCTCGTTTCTTGTCTTGTCTGGTCTTGTTTCTTGTCGTGTTTCTTGTCTTGTTTCTTGTTTTGTCTTGTCTTGTTTCTTGTCTTGTCTGGTCTTGTTTCTTGTCGTGTTTCTTGTCTTGTTTCTTGTCTTGTTTCTTGTCTTGTTTATTGTCTTGTTTCTTGTCTTGTTTCTTGTCTTGTTTCTTGTCTTGTTTCTTGTCTTGTTTCTTGTCTCGTTTCTTGTCTTGTCTGGTCTTGTTTCTTGTCGTGTTTCTTGTCTTGGTTCTTGTCTTGGTTCTTGTCTTGTCTGGTCTTGTCTTGTCTTGTCTTGTCTTGTACTGTCTTGTCCTGTCTTGTTTCTTGTCTTGTTTCTTGTCTTGTTTCTTGTCTTGTTTCTTGTCTTGTTTCTTGTCTTGTTTCTTGTCTTGTTTCTTGTTCTTGTTTCTTTTCTTGTCTTGTCTTGTCTTGTTTCTTGTCTTGTTTCTTGTCTTGTTTCTTGTCGTGTTTCTTGTCTTGTTTCTTGTCTTGTTTCTTGTTTTGTTTCCTGTCTTGTCTGGTCTTGTCTGGTCTTGTTTCTTGTCGTGTTTCTTGTCTTGGTTCTTGTCTTGTTTCCTGTCTTGTCTGGTCTTGTCTTGTCTTGTACTGTCTTGTTTCTTGTCTTGTTTCTTGTCTTGTTTCTTGTCTTGTTTCTTGTCTTGTTTCTTGTCTTGTTTCTTGTTTTATCTGGTCTTGTTTCTTGTCTTGTTTCTTGTCTTGTTTCTTGTCTTGTTTCTTGTTCTTGTTTCTTTTCTTGTCCTGTCTTGTCTTGTTTCTTGTCTTGTTTCTTGTCTTGTCTTGTCTTGTTTCTTGTCTTGTTTCTTGTCTTGTTTCTTGTCTTGTTTCTTGTCTTGGTTCTTGTCTTGTTTCTTGTCTTGTTTCTTGTCTTGTTTCTTGTCTTGTCTGGTCTTGTTTCTTGTCGTGTTTTTTGTCTTGTTTCTTGTCTTGTTTCTTGTCTTGTCTTGCCTTGTTTATTGTCTTGTGTGGTCTCGTTTCTTGTCTTGTTTCTTGTCTTGTTTCTTGTATTGTTTTGTCTTCTCCGGTCTTGTTTCTTGTCCAGTTTCTTGTCTTGTTTCTTGTCTTGTTTCTGGTCTTGTTTCTTGTCTTGTTTCTTGTCTTGTTTCTTGTATTGTTTCTTGTCTTGTTTATTGTCTTGGTTCTTGTCTTGTTTCTTGTCTTGTCTGGTCTTGTCTTGTCTTGTCTTGTCTTGTTTCTTGTCTTGTTTCTTGTCTTGTTTCTTGTCTTGTCTGGTCTTGTTTCTTGTCTTGTTTCTTGTCTTGCTTCTTGTCTTGTTTCTTGTCTTGTTTCTTGTCTTGTTTCTTGTCTTGTTTCTTGTCTTGTTTCTTGTCATATCTGGTCTTGTTTCTTGTCTTATTTCTTGTCTTGTTTCTTGTCTTGTTTCTTGTTCTTGTTTCTTTTCTTGTCTTGTGTTGTCTTGTTTCTTGTCTTGTTTCTTGTCTTGTTTCTTGTCGTGTTTCTTGTCTTGTTTCTTGTCTTGTTTCTTGTCTTGTTTCCTGTCTTGTCTGGTCTTGTTTGGTCTTGTTTCTTGTCGTGTTTCTTGTCTTGGTTCTTGTCTTGTTTCCTGTCCTGTCTGGTCTTGTCTTGTCTTGTCTTGTCTTGTGCTGTCTTGTTTCTTGTCTTGTTTCTTGTCTTGTTTCTTGTCTTGTTTCTTGTCATATCTGGTCTTGTTTCTTGTGTTGTTTCTTGAGTTGTTTCTTGTCTTGTTTCTTGTTCTTGTTTCTTTTCTTGTCTTGTCTTGTCTTGTTTCTTCTTTGTTTCTTGTCTTGTCTAGTCTTGTTTCTTGTCTTGTTTCTTGTCTTGTTTCTTGTCTTGTTTCTTGCCTTGTTTTTTGTCCTGTTTCTTGTCTTTTTTCTTGTCTTGTCTTGTCTTGTTTCTTGTCTTGTCTTGTCTTTTTTCTTGTTGTGTTTCTTGTCTTGTTTCTTGTCTTGTCTTGTTTCTTGTCTTGTTTCTTGTCTTGTTTGTTGTCTCATTTCTTGTCTTGTCTTGTCTTGTTTCTTGTCTTGTCTGGTCTTGTTTCTTGTCGTGTTTCTTGTCTTGTTTCTTGTCTTGTTTCTTGTCTTGTTTCTCGTCTTGTCTTGTATTTTTTCTTGTCTTGTTTCTTGTCTTGTTTCTTATCTTGTTCCTTGTCTTGTTTCTTGTGTTGTTTCTTGTCTTGTCTGGTCTTGTCCTGTCTTGTTTCTTGTCTTGTCTTGTCTTTTTTCTTGTCTTGCCTTGTCTTGTTTCTTGTCTTGTTTATTGTCTTGTTTCTTGTCTTTTTTCTTGTCTTGTTTCTTGTCTTGTTTGTTGTCTCGTTTCTTGTCTTGTCTGGTCTTGTTTCTTGTCGTGTTTCTTGTCTTGTTTCTTTTCCTGTTTCTTGTCTTGTTTCCTGTCTTGTCTGGTCTTGTCTGTTCTTGTTTCTTGTCGTGTTTCTTGTCTTGCTTCGTGTCTTGTTTCTTGTCTTGTCTGGTCTTGTCTTGTACTGTTTTGTCTTGTCTTGTCTTGTCTTGTTTCTTGTCTTGTTTCTTGTCTTGTTTCTTGTCTTGTATGGTCTTCTTTCTTGTCTTGTTTCTTGTCTTGTTTCTTGTCTTATCTGGTCTTGTTTCTTGTCTTTTTTCTTGTCTTGTTTCTTGTTCTTGTTTCTTTTGTTGTCTTGTTTTGTCTTGTTTCTTGTCTTGTTTCTTGTCTTGTTTCTTGTCTTGTTTCTTGTCTTGTTTCCTGTCTTGTCTGGTCTTGTCTGGTCTTGTTTCTTGTCGTGTTTCTTGTCTTGGTTCTTGTCTTGTTTCTTGTCTTGTCTGGTCTTGTCTTGTCTTGTCTTGTCTTGTACTGCCTTGTCCTGTCTTGTTTCTTGTCTTGTCTTTTTTCTTGTCTTGTTTCTTGTCTTGTTTCTTGTCTTGTTTCTTGTCTTGCTTCTTGTCTTGTTTCTTGTCTTGTTTCTTGTCTTTTTTCTTGTTCATGTTTCTTTTCTTGTCTTGTCTTGTCTTGTCTTGTTTCTTGTCTTGTTTCTTGTCGTGTTTCTTGTCTTGTTTCTTGTCTTGTTTCTTGTCTTGTTTCCTGTCTTGTCTGGTCTTGTCTGGTCTTGTTTCTTGTCGTGTTTCTTTTCTTGGTTCTTGTCTTGTTTCCTGTCTTGTCTGGTCTTGTCTTGTCTTGTCTTGTCTTGTACTGTCTTGTCCTGCCTTGTTTCTTGTCTTGTCTTGTCTTGTTACTTATCTTGTCTTGTCTTGTTTCTTGTCTTGTTTCTTGTCTTGTCTTGTCTAGTTTCTTGTCTTGCCTTTTCTTGTACTGTCTTGTCTTGTCTTGTTTCTTGTCTTGTCTTGTCTTGTTTCTTGTCTTGTCTTGTCTTGTTTCTTGTCGTGTTTCTTGTCTTTTTTCTTGTCTTGTCTTCTTTCTTGCCTTTTTTCTTGTCTTGTTTGTTGTCTTGTTTCTTGTCTTGTCTTGTCTTGTTTCTTGTCTTGTCTGGTCTTGTTTCTTTTCGTGTTTCTTGTCTTGTTTCTTGTCTTGTTTCTTGTCTTGTCTTGTCTTGTTTCTTGTCTTGTTTCTTGTCTTGTCTTGTCTTGTCTTGTCTTGTCTTGTCTTGTCTTGCCTTGTCTTGTACTGTCTTGTCCTGTCTTTTTTCTTGTCTTGTCTTGTCTTGTTTCTTGTCTTGTTTCTTGTCTTGTTTCTTGCCTTGTTTCTTGTCTTGTTTCTTGTCTTGTTTGTTGTCTTGTTTGTTGTCTTGTTTCTTGTCTTGTTTGTTGTCTTGTTTCTTGTCTTGTTTGTTGTCTTGTTTCTTGTCTCGTTTCTTGTCTTGTCTGGTCTTGTTTCTTGTCGTGTTTCTTGTCTTGTTTCTTGTCTTGTTTCTTGTCTTGTTTCTTGTCTTGTTTCCTGTCTTGTCTGGTCTTGTGAGGTCTTGTTACTTGTCGTGTTTCTTGTCTTGGTTCTTGTCTTGTTTCTTGTCTTGTCTGGTCTTGTCTTGTCTTGTCTTGTCTTGTACTGTCTTGTCCTGTCTTGTTTCTTTTCTTGTCTTGTTTCTTGTCTTTTCTTGTCTTGTTTCTTGTCTTGTTTCTTGTCTTTTCTTGTCTTGTTTCTTGTCTTGTTTCTTGTCTTGTTTCTTGTCTTTTTTCTTGTCTTGTTTCTTGTCTTGTTTCTTGTTTTGTCTTGTCTTGTTTCTTGTCTTGTCTGGTCTTGTTTCTTGTCGTGTTTCTTGTCTTGTTTCTTGTTTGTTTCTTGTCTTGTCTTGTCTTGTTTATTGTCTTGTGTGGTCTCGTTTCTTGTCTTGTTTCTTGTCTTGTTTCTTGTATTGTACTGTCTTGTCCGGTCTTGTTTCTTGTCCAGTTTCTTGTCTTGTTTCTTGTCTTGTTTCTGGTCTTGTTTCTTGTCTTGTTTATTGTCTCTTTTCTTGTCTTGTTTCTTGTCTGGTTTCTTGTCTTGTCTTGTCTTGTTTCTTGTCTTGTTTGTTGTCTTGTCTGGTCTTGTTTCTTGTCTTGTTTCTTGTCTTGTTTCTTGTCTGTTTTCTTGTCGTGTTTCTTGTCGTGTTTCTTGTCTTGTTTCTTGTCTTGTTTCTTGTCTTGTTTCTTGTCTTGTTTCTTGTCTTGTTTCTTGTCTTGTCTTGTCTTTTTTCTTGTCTTGTTTCTTGTCTTGTTTCTTGTCTTGTTTCTTGTCTTGTTTCTTGTTTTGTCTTGTCTTGTTTCTTGTCTTGTCTGGTCTTGTTTCTTGTCGTGTTTCTTGTCTTGTTTCTTGTCTTGTTTCTTGTCTTGTTTATTGTCTTGTTTCTTGTCTTGTTTCTTGTCTTGTTTCTTGTCTTGTTTCTTGTCTCGTTTCTTGTCTTGTCTGGTCTTGTTTCTTGTCGTGTTTCTTGTCTTGGTTCTTGTCTTGTTTCTTGGCTTGTCTGGTCTTGTCTTGTCTTGTCTTGTCTTGTTCTGTCTTGTCCTGTCTTGTTTCTTGTCTTGTTTCTTGTCCTGTTTCTTTTCTTGTCTGGTCTTGTTTCTTGTCGTGTTTCTTGTCTTGTTTCTTGTCTTGTTTCTTGTCTTGTTTCCTGTCTTGTTTGGTCTTGTCTGGTCTTGTTTCTTGTCGTGTTTCTTGTCTTGGTTCTTGTCTTGGTTCTTGTCTTGTTTCTTGTCTTGTCTTGTCTTGTCTTGTCTTGTCTTGTACTGTCTTGTCCTGTCTTGTTTCTTGTCTTGTTTCTTGTCTTGTCTAGTCTTGTTTCTTGTCTTGTTTCTTGTCTTGTTTCTTGTCTTGTTTCTTGTCTTGTTTCTTGTCTTGTTTCTTGTCTTGTTTCTTGTCTTGTTTCTTGTCTTGTTTCCTGTCTTGTCTGGTCTTGTTTCTTGTCTTGTTTATTGTCTTGTCTTGTCTTGTCTTGTTTCTTGTCGTGTTTCTTGTCTTGTTACTTGTCTTGTTTCTTGTCTTGTTTCTTGTCTTGTGTCTTGTCTTTTCTTGTCTTGTTTTATTTTATTTTTAATTTAATATTTATTGTAAGGCGCAGTTGAATATTTCTATAGAAACTGCGCGGTACAAATTTAAATTAATTATTATTATTATTATTATTATTATTATTATTATTATTATTAATTATTGTTTCTTGTCTTGTTTCTTGTCTTGTTTCTTGTCTTGTTTCTTGTCTTGTTTATTGCCTTGTTTCTTGTTCTTGTTTCTTTTCTTGTCTTGTCTTGTCTTGTCTCTTGTCTTGTTTCTTGTCTTCTTTAGTCTTGTTTCTTGTCTTGTTTCTTGTCTGGTTTCTTGTATTGTTGCTTGCCTTGTCTTGTTTCTTGTCTTGTTTCTTGTCTTGTTTGTTGTCTTGTTTGTTGTCTTGTTTGTTGTTTTGTTTCTTGTCTTGTCTAGTCTTGTTTCTTGTCTTGTTTCTTGTCTTGTTTCTTGTCTTGTTTCTTGTCTTGTTGCTTGCCTTCTCTTGTTTCTTGTCTTGTTTCTTGTCTTGTTTCTTGTCTTGTTTCTTGTCTTGTTTCTTGTCTTGTCTGGTCTTGTTTTTTGTCTTGTTTCTTGTCTTGCCCTGTCTTGTTTCTTGTCTTGTCTTGTCTTGTCTTGTCCTGTCTTGTTTCTTGTCTTTTTTCTTGTCTTGTTTGTTGTCTTGTTTCTTGTCTTGTTTCTTTTCTTGTCTAGTATTGTTTCTTGTCTTGTTTCTTGTCTTGTCTAGTCTTGTTTGTTGTCTGGTTTCTTGTCTTGTTTCTTGTTTTGTCTTGTCTTGTTTCTTGTCTTGTTTCTTGTCTTGTCTTGTCTTGTTTATTGTCTTGTGTGGTCTCGTTTCTTGTCTTGTTTCTTGTCTTGTTTCTTGTATTGTACTGTCTTGTCCGGTCTTGTTTCTTGTCCAGTTTCTTGTCTTGTTTCTTGTCTTGTTTCTGGTCTTGTTTCTTGTCTTGTTTATTGTCTTGTTTCTTGTCTTGTTTCTTGTCTGGTTTCTTGTCTTGTCTTGTCTTGTTTCTTGTCTTGTTTATTGTCTTGTCTGGTCTTGTTTCTTGTCTTGTTTCTTGTCTTGTTTCTTGTCTGTTTTCTTGTCGTGTTTCTTGTCGTGTTTCTTGTCTTGTTTCTTGTCTTGTTTCTTGTCTTGTTTCTTGTCTTGTCTTGTCTTTTTTCTTGTCTTGTTTCTTCTCTTGTTTCTTGTCTTGTTTCTTGTTTTGTCTTGTCTTGTTTCTTGTCTTGTCTGGTCTTGTTTCTTGTCGTGTTTCTTGTCTTGTTTCTTGTCTTGTTTCTTGTCTTGTTTATTGTCTTGTTTCTTGTCTTGTTTCTTGTCTTGTTTCTTGTCTTGTTTCTTGTCTCGTTTCTTGTCTTGTCTGGTCTTGTTTCTTGTCGTGTTTCTTGTCTTGGTTCTTGTCTTGTTTCTTGGCTTGTCTGGTCTTGTCTTGTCTTGTCTTGTCTTGTTCTGTCTTGTCCTGTCTTGTTTCTTGTCTTGTTTCTTGTCTTGTTTCTTGTCTTGTTTCTTGTCTTGTTTCTTGTCTTGTATGGTCTTCTTTCTTGTCTTGTTTCTTGTCTTGTTTCTTGTCTTATCTGGTCTTGTTTCTTGTCTTTTTTCTTGTCTTGTTTCTTGTTCTTGTTTCTTTTGTTGTCTTGTTTTGTCTTGTTTCTTGTCTTGTTTCTTGTCTTGTTTCTTGTCTTGTTTCTTGTCTTGTTTCCTGTCTTGTCTGGTCTTGTCTGGTCTTGTTTCTTGTCGTGTTTCTTGTCTTGGTTCTTGTCTTGTTTCTTGTCTTGTCTGGTCTTGTCTTGTCTTGTCTTGTCTTGTACTGCCTTGTCCTGTCTTGTTTCTTGTCTTGTCTTTTTTCTTGTCTTGTTTCTTGTCTTGTTTCTTGTCTTGTTTCTTGTCTTGCTTCTTGTCTTGTTTCTTGTCTTGTTTCTTGTCTTTTTTCTTGTTCATGTTTCTTTTCTTGTCTTGTCTTGTCTTGTCTTGTTTCTTGTCTTGTTTCTTGTCGTGTTTCTTGTCTTGTTTCTTGTCTTGTTTCTTGTCTTGTTTCCTGTCTTGTCTGGTCTTGTCTGGTCTTGTTTCTTGTCGTGTTTCTTTTCTTGGTTCTTGTCTTGTTTCCTGTCTTGTCTGGTCTTGTCTTGTCTTGTCTTGTCTTGTACTGTCTTGTCCTGCCTTGTTTCTTGTCTTGTCTTGTCTTGTTACTTATCTTGTCTTGTCTTGTTTCTTGTCTTGTTTCTTGTCTTGTCTTGTCTAGTTTCTTGTCTTGCCTTTTCTTGTACTGTCTTGTCTTGTCTTGTTTCTTGTCTTGTCTTGTCTTGTTTCTTGTCTTGTCTTGTCTTGTTTCTTGTCGTGTTTCTTGTCTTTTTTCTTGTCTTGTCTTCTTTCTTGCCTTTTTTCTTGTCTTGTTTGTTGTCTTGTTTCTTGTCTTGTCTTGTCTTGTTTCTTGTCTTGTCTGGTCTTGTTTCTTTTCGTGTTTCTTGTCTTGTTTCTTGTCTTGTTTCTTGTCTTGTCTTGTCTTGTTTCTTGTCTTGTTTCTTGTCTTGTCTTGTCTTGTCTTGTCTTGTCTTGTCTTGTCTTGCCTTGTCTTGTACTGTCTTGTCCTGTCTTTTTTCTTGTCTTGTCTTGTCTTGTTTCTTGTCTTGTTTCTTGTCTTGTTTCTTGCCTTGTTTCTTGTCTTGTTTCTTGTCTTGTTTGTTGTCTTGTTTGTTGTCTTGTTTCTTGTCTTGTTTGTTGTCTTGTTTCTTGTCTTGTTTGTTGTCTTGTTTCTTGTCTCGTTTCTTGTCTTGTCTGGTCTTGTTTCTTGTCGTGTTTCTTGTCTTGTTTCTTGTCTTGTTTCTTGTCTTGTTTCTTGTCTTGTTTCCTGTCTTGTCTGGTCTTGTGAGGTCTTGTTACTTGTCGTGTTTCTTGTCTTGGTTCTTGTCTTGTTTCTTGTCTTGTCTGGTCTTGTCTTGTCTTGTCTTGTCTTGTACTGTCTTGTCCTGTCTTGTTTCTTTTCTTGTCTTGTTTCTTGTCTTTTCTTGTCTTGTTTCTTGTCTTGTTTCTTGTCTTTTCTTGTCTTGTTTCTTGTCTTGTTTCTTGTCTTGTTTCTTGTCTTTTTTCTTGTCTTGTTTCTTGTCTTGTTTCTTGTTTTGTCTTGTCTTGTTTCTTGTCTTGTCTGGTCTTGTTTCTTGTCGTGTTTCTTGTCTTGTTTCTTGTTTGTTTCTTGTCTTGTCTTGTCTTGTTTATTGTCTTGTGTGGTCTCGTTTCTTGTCTTGTTTCTTGTCTTGTTTCTTGTATTGTACTGTCTTGTCCGGTCTTGTTTCTTGTCCAGTTTCTTGTCTTGTTTCTTGTCTTGTTTCTGGTCTTGTTTCTTGTCTTGTTTATTGTCTCTTTTCTTGTCTTGTTTCTTGTCTGGTTTCTTGTCTTGTCTTGTCTTGTTTCTTGTCTTGTTTGTTGTCTTGTCTGGTCTTGTTTCTTGTCTTGTTTCTTGTCTTGTTTCTTGTCTGTTTTCTTGTCGTGTTTCTTGTCGTGTTTCTTGTCTTGTTTCTTGTCTTGTTTCTTGTCTTGTTTCTTGTCTTGTTTCTTGTCTTGTTTCTTGTCTTGTCTTGTCTTTTTTCTTGTCTTGTTTCTTGTCTTGTTTCTTGTCTTGTTTCTTGTCTTGTTTCTTGTTTTGTCTTGTCTTGTTTCTTGTCTTGTCTGGTCTTGTTTCTTGTCGTGTTTCTTGTCTTGTTTCTTGTCTTGTTTCTTGTCTTGTTTATTGTCTTGTTTCTTGTC
The DNA here is from genome assembly GCA_947652115.1 of Blastomussa wellsi. NCBI lineage: Eukaryota > Metazoa > Cnidaria > Anthozoa > Scleractinia > Plerogyridae > Blastomussa > Blastomussa wellsi. Next base: position 13,115,212 of record OX393574.1, read on the forward strand.
TTGTTTCTTGTCTTGTTTCTTGTCTTGTTTCTTGTCTCGTTTCTTGTCTTGTCTGGTCTTGTTTCTTGTCGTGTTTCTTGTCTTGGTTCTTGTCTTGTTTCTTGGCTTGTCTGGTCTTGTCTTGTCTTGTCTTGTCTTGTTCTGTCTTGTCCTGTCTTGTTTCTTGTCTTGTTTCTTGTCCTGTTTCTTTTCTTGTCTGGTCTTGTTTCTTGTCGTGTTTCTTGTCTTGTTTCTTGTCTTGTTTCTTGTCTTGTTTCCTGTCTTGTTTGGTCTTGTCTGGTCTTGTTTCTTGTCGTGTTTCTTGTCTTGGTTCTTGTCTTGGTTCTTGTCTTGTTTCTTGTCTTGTCTTGTCTTGTCTTGTCTTGTCTTGTACTGTCTTGTCCTGTCTTGTTTCTTGTCTTGTTTCTTGTCTTGTCTAGTCTTGTTTCTTGTCTTGTTTCTTGTCTTGTTTCTTGTCTTGTTTCTTGTCTTGTTTCTTGTCTTGTTTCTTGTCTTGTTTCTTGTCTTGTTTCTTGTCTTGTTTCTTGTCTTGTTTCCTGTCTTGTCTGGTCTTGTTTCTTGTCTTGTTTATTGTCTTGTCTTGTCTTGTCTTGTTTCTTGTCGTGTTTCTTGTCTTGTTACTTGTCTTGTTTCTTGTCTTGTTTCTTGTCTTGTGTCTTGTCTTTTCTTGTCTTGTTTTATTTTATTTTTAATTTAATATTTATTGTAAGGCGCAGTTGAATATTTCTATAGAAACTGCGCGGTACAAATTTAAATTAATTATTATTATTATTATTATTATTATTATTATTATTATTATTAATTATTGTTTCTTGTCTTGTTTCTTGTCTTGTTTCTTGTCTTGTTTCTTGTCTTGTTTATTGCCTTGTTTCTTGTTCTTGTTTCTTTTCTTGTCTTGTCTTGTCTTGTCTCTTGTCTTGTTTCTTGTCTTCTTTAGTCTTGTTTCTTGTCTTGTTTCTTGTCTGGTTTCTTGTATTGTTGCTTGCCTTGTCTTGTTTCTTGTCTTGTTTCTTGTCTTGTTTGTTGTCTTGTTTGTTGTCTTGTTTGTTGTTTTGTTTCTTGTCTTGTCTAGTCTTGTTTCTTGTCTTGTTTCTTGTCTTGTTTCTTGTCTTGTTTCTTGTCTTGTTGCTTGCCTTCTCTTGTTTCTTGTCTTGTTTCTTGTCTTGTTTCTTGTCTTGTTTCTTGTCTTGTTTCTTGTCTTGTCTGGTCTTGTTTTTTGTCTTGTTTCTTGTCTTGCCCTGTCTTGTTTCTTGTCTTGTCTTGTCTTGTCTTGTCCTGTCTTGTTTCTTGTCTTTTTTCTTGTCTTGTTTGTTGTCTCGTTTCTTGTCTTGTTTCTTTTCTTGTCTAGTATTGTTTCTTGTCTTGTTTCTTGTCTTGTCTAGTCTTGTTTGTTGTCTGGTTTCTTGTCTTGTTTCTTGTTTTGTCTTGTCTTGTTTCTTGTCTTGTTTCTTGTCTTGTCTTGTCTTGTTTATTGTCTTGTGTGGTCTCGTTTCTTGTCTTGTTTCTTGTCTTGTTTCTTGTATTGTACTGTCTTGTCCGGTCTTGTTTCTTGTCCAGTTTCTTGTCTTGTTTCTTGTCTTGTTTCTGGTCTTGTTTCTTGTCTTGTTTATTGTCTTGTTTCTTGTCTTGTTTCTTGTCTGGTTTCTTGTCTTGTCTTGTCTTGTTTCTTGTCTTGTTTATTGTCTTGTCTGGTCTTGTTTCTTGTCTTGTTTCTTGTCTTGTTTCTTGTCTGTTTTCTTGTCGTGTTTCTTGTCGTGTTTCTTGTCTTGTTTCTTGTCTTGTTTCTTGTCTTGTTTCTTGTCTTGTCTTGTCTTTTTTCTTGTCTTGTTTCTTCTCTTGTTTCTTGTCTTGTTTCTTGTTTTGTCTTGTCTTGTTTCTTGTCTTGTCTGGTCTTGTTTCTTGTCGTGTTTCTTGTCTTGTTTCTTGTCTTGTTTCTTGTCTTGTTTATTGTCTTGTTTCTTGTCTTGTTTCTTGTCTTGTTTCTTGTCTTGTTTCTTGTCTCGTTTCTTGTCTTGTCTGGTCTTGTTTCTTGTCGTGTTTCTTGTCTTGGTTCTTGTCTTGTTTCTTGGCTTGTCTGGTCTTGTCTTGTCTTGTCTTGTCTTGTTCTGTCTTGTCCTGTCTTGTTTCTTGTCTTGTTTCTTGTCTTGTTTCTTGTCTTGTTTCTTGTCCTGTTTCTTGTCTTGTTTCTTGTCTTGTCTGGTCTTGTTTCTTGTCGTGTTTCTTGTCTTGTTTCTTGTCTTGTTTCTTGTCTTGTTTCCTGTCTTGTTTGGTCTTGTCTGGTCTTGTTTCTTGTCGTGTTTCTTGTCTTGGTTCTTGTCTTGGTTCTTGTCTTGTTTCTTGTCTTGTCTTGTCTTGTCTTGTCTTGTCTTGTACTGTCTTGTCCTGTCTTGTTTCTTGTCTTGTTTCTTGTCTTGTTTCTTGTCTTGTCTAGTCTTGTTTCTTGTCTTGTTTCTTGTCTTGTTTCTTGTCTTGTTTCTTGTCTTGTTTCTTGTCTTTTTTCTTGTCTTGTTTCTTGTCTTGTTTCTTGTCTTGTTTCTTGTCTTGTTTCTTGTCTTGTTTCTTGTCTTGTTTCTTGTCTTGTTTCTTGTCTTGTTTCTTGTCTTGTCTGGTCTTGTTTCTTGTCTTGTTTATTGTCTTGTCTTGTCTTGTTTCTTGTCGTGTTTCTTGTCTTGTTTCTTGTCTTGTTTCTTGTCTTGTTTCTTGTCTTTTCTTGTCTTGTTTTATTTTATTTTTAATTTAATATTTAGTGTAAGGCGCAGTTGAATATTTCTATAGAAACTGCGCGGTACAAATTTAAATTTATTATTATTATTATTATTATTATTATTATTATTAATTATTGTTTCTTGTCTTGTTTCTTGTCTTGTTTCTTGTCTTGTTTCTTGTCTTGTTTCTTGTCTTGTTTCTTGCCTTGTTTCTTGTTCTTGTTTCTTTTCTTGGCTTGTCTTGTCTTGTCTCTTGTCTTGTTTCTTGTCTTGTTTCTTGTCTGGTTTCTTGTATTGTTGCTTGCCTTGTCTTGTTTCTTGTCTTGTTTCTTGTCTCGTTTGTTGTCTTGTTTCTTGTCTTGTTTGTTGTTTTGTTTCTTGTCTTGTCTAGTCTTGTTTCTTGTCTTGTTTCTTGTCTTGTTTCTTGTCTTGTTTCTTGTCTTGTTGCTTGCCTTCTCTTGTTTCTTGTCTTGTTTCTTGTCTTGTTTCTTGTCTTGTTTCTTGTCTTGTTTCTTGTCTTGTCTGGTCTTGTTTTTTGTCTTGTTTCTTGTCTTGCCCTGTCTTGTTTCTTGTCTTGTCTTGTCTTGTCTTGTCCTGTCTTGTTTCTTGTCTTTTTTCTTGTCTTGTTTCTTGTCTTGTTTCTTGTCTTGTTTCTTTTCTTGTCTAGTATTGTTTCTTGTCTTGTTTCTTGTCTTGTCTAGTCTTGTTTGTTGTCTGGTTTCTTGTCTTGTTTCTTGTCTTGTTTCTTGTCTTGTCTTGTTTCTTGTCGTGTTTCTTGTCTTGTTTCTTGTCTTGTTTCTTGTCTTGTCTTGTCTTGTCTTGCCTTTTCTTGTACTGTCTTGTCCTGTCTTGTTTCTTGTTACTTGTCTTGTCTTGTTACTTGTCTTGTCTTGTCTTGTTTCTTGTCTTGTTTCTTGTCTTGTCTTGTCTTGTTTCTTGTCTTGCCTTTTCTTGTACTGTCTTTTCCTGTCTTGTTTCTTGTCTTGTCTTGTCTTGTTTCTTGTCTTGTCTTGTCTTGTTTCTTGTCGTGTTTCTTGTCTTGTTTCTTGTCTTGTCTTGTCTTGTTTCTTGTCGTGTTTCTTGTCTTGTTTCTTGTCTTGTTTGTTGTCTTGTTATGTCTTGTTTCTTGTCTTGTCTGGTCTTGTTTCTTGTCGTGTTTCTTGTCTTGGTTCTTGTCTTGTTTCTTGTCTTGTGTGGTCTTGTCTTGTCTTGTCTTGTCTTGTACTGTCTTGTACTGTCTTGTTTCTTGTCTTGTCTTGTTTCTTGTCTTGTCTTGTCTTGTTTCTTGTCTTGTTTCTTTCTTGTCTTGTCTTGTTTCTTCTCTTGTTTCTTGTCTTGTTTCGTGTCTTGTCTGGTCTCGTTTCTTGTCTTGTTTCTTGTCTTGTTTCTTGTCTTGTTTCTTGTCTTGTTTCTTGTCTTGTTTCTTGTCTTGTCTTGTATTGTTTCTTGTCTTGTTTCTTGTCTTGTTTCTTATCTTGTTTCTAGTCTTGTTTCTTGTCTTGTTTCTTGTCTTGTCTTGTCTTGACCTGTCTTGTTTCTTGTCTTGTCTTGTCTTGTTTCTTGTCTTGTCTTGTCTTGTCTTGTTTCTTGTCTTGTCTTGTCTTGTTTCTTGTCTTGTTTCTTGTCTTGTTTCTTGTCTTGTCTTGTCTTGTCTTGTTTCTTGTCTTGTCTTGTCTGGTTTCTTGTCTTGTTTCTTGTCTTGTTTATTGTCTTGTTTCTTGTCTTGTTTCTCGTCTTGTTTCTTGTCTTGTTTCTTGTCTCGTTTCTTGTCTTGTCTGGTCTTGTTTCTTGTCGTGTTTCTTGTCTTGTTTCTTGTCTTGTTTCTTGTCTTGTTTCCTGTCTTGTCTGGTCTTGTCTGTTCTTGTTTCTTGTCGTGTTTCTTGTCTTGGTTCTTGTCTTGTTTCTTGTCTTGTCTGGTCTTGTCTTGTCTTGTCTTGTACTGTCTTGTCCTGTCTTGTTTCTTGTCTTGTTTCTTGTCTTGTTTCTTGTCTTGTTTCCTGTCTTGGCTGGTCTTGTCTGGTCTTTTCATTTCTTGTTTCTTGTCGTGTTTCTTGTCTTGGTTCTTGTCTTGTTTCTTGTCTTGTCTGGTCTTGTCTTGTCTTGTCTTGTCTTGTACTGTCTTGTCTTGTCTTGTCTTGTCTTGTTTCTTGTCTTGTTTCTTGTCTTGTTTCTTGTCTTGTATGGTCTTGTTTCTTGTCTTGTCTTGTTTCTTGTCTTGTTTCTTGTCTTGTTTCTTGTCTTGTTTCTTGTCTTGTCTGGTCTTGTTTCTTGTCTTGTTTCTTGTCTTGTTTCTTGTCTTGTTTCTTGTCTTGTTTCTTGTCATATCTGGTCTTGTTTCTTGTCTTGTTTCTTGTCTTGTTTCTTGTGTTGTTTCTTGTCTTCTTTCTTGTTCTTGTTTCTTTTCTTGTCTTGTCTTGTCTTGTTTCTTGTCTTGTTTCTTGTCTTGTTTCTTGTCATGTTTCTTGTCTTGTTTCTTGTCTTGTTTCTTGTCTTGTTTCCTGTCTTGTCTGGTCTTGTTTGGTCTTGTTTCTTGTCGTGTTTCTTGTCTTGGTTCTTGTCTTGTTTCCTGTCTTGTCTGGTCTTGTCTTGTCTTGTCTTGTACTGTCTTGTCCTGTCTTGTTTCTTGTCTTGTTTCTTGTTTTGTTTCTTGTCTTGTTTCTTGTCTTGTTTCTTGTCATATCTGGTCTTGTTTCTTGTCTTGTTTCTTGTCTTGTTTCTTGTCTTGTTTCTTGTTCTTGTTTCTTTTCTTGTCTTGTCTTGTCTTGTTTCTTGTCTTGTTTCTTGTCTTGTCTAGTCTTGTTTCTTGTCTTGTTTCTTGTCTTGTTTCTTGTCTTGTTTCTTGTCTTGTTTCTTGTCTTGTTTTTTGTCCTGTTTCTTGTCTTGTTTCTTGTCTTGTCTTGTCTTGTTTCTTGTCTTGTTTCTTGTCTTGTTTCTTGTCTTGTTTCTTGTCTTGGTTCTTGTCTTGTTTCTTGTCTTGTTTCTTGTCTTGTTTCTTGTCTTGTCTGGTCTTGTTTCTTGTCGTGTTTTTTGTCTTGTTTCTTGTCTTGTTTCTTGTCTTGTCTTGCCTTGTTTATTGTCTTGTGTGGTCTCGTTTCTTGTCTTGTTTCTTGTCTTGTTTCTTGTATTGTTTTGTCTTCTCCGGTCTTGTTTCTTGTCCAGTTTCTTGTCTTGTTTCTTGTCTTGTTTCTGGTCTTGTTTCTTGTCTTGTTTATTGTCTTGTTTCTTGTATTGTTTCTTGTCTTGTTTATTGTCTTGGTTCTTGTCTTGTTTCTTGTCTTGTCTGGTCTTGTCTTGTCTTGTCTTGTCTTGTTTCTTGTCTTGTTTCTTGTCTTGTTTCTTGTCTTGTCTGGTCTTGTTTCTTGTCTTGTTTCTTGTCTTGCTTCTTGTCTTGTTTCTTGTCTTGTTTCTTGTCTTGTTTCTTGTCTTGTTTCTTGTCTTGTTTCTTGTCTTGTTTCTTGTCATATCTGGTCTTGTTTCTTGTCTTATTTCTTGTCTTGTTTCTTGTCTTGTTTCTTGTTCTTGTTTCTTTTCTTGTCTTGTGTTGTCTTGTTTCTTGTCTTGTTTCTTGTCTTGTTTCTTGTCGTGTTTCTTGTCTTTTTTCTTGTCTTGTTTCTTGTCTTGTTTCCTGTCTTGTCTGGTCTTGTTTGGTCTTGTTTCTTGTCGTGTTTCTTGTCTTGGTTCTTGTCTTGTTTCCTGTCCTGTCTGGTCTTGTCTTGTCTTGTCTTGTCTTGTGCTGTCTTGTTTCTTGTCTTGTTTCTTGTCTTGTTTCTTGTCTTGTTTCTTGTCATATCTGGTCTTGTTTCTTGTGTTGTTTCTTGAGTTGTTTCTTGTCTTGTTTCTTGTTCTTGTTTCTTTTCTTGTCTTGTCTTGTCTTGTTTCTTCTTTGTTTCTTGTCTTGTCTAGTCTTGTTTCTTGTCTTGTTTCTTGTCTTGTTTCTTGTCTTGTTTCTTGCCTTGTTTTTTGTCCTGTTTCTTGTCTTTTTTCTTGTCTTGTCTTGTCTTGTTTCTTGTCTTGTCTTGTCTTTTTTCTTGTTGTGTTTCTTGTCTTGTTTCTTGTCTTGTCTTGTTTCTTGTCTTGTTTCTTGTCTTGTTTGTTGTCTTGTTTCTTGTCTTGTCTTGTCTTGTTTCTTGTCTTGTCTGGTCTTGTTTCTTGTCGTGTTTCTTGTCTTGTTTCTTGTCTTGTTTCTTGTCTTGTTTCTTGTCTTGTCTTGTATTTTTTCTTGTCTTGTTTCTTGTCTTGTTTCTTATCTTGTTTCTTGTCTTGTTTCTTGTGTTGTTTCTTGTCTTGTCTTGTCTTGTCCTGTCTTGTTTCTTGTCTTGTCTTGTCTTTTTTCTTGTCTTGCCTTGTCTTGTTTCTTGTCTTGTTTATTGTCTTGTTTCTTGTCTTGTTTCTTGTCTTGTTTCTTGTCTTGTTTGTTGTCTCGTTTCTTGTCTTGTCTGGTCTTGTTTCTTGTCGTGTTTCTTGTCTTGTTTCTTTTCCTGTTTCTTGTCTTGTTTCCTGTCTTGTCTGGTCTTGTCTGTTCTTGTTTCTTGTCGTGTTTCTTGTCTTGGTTCTTGTCTTGTTTCTTGTCTTGTCTGGTCTTGTCTTGTACTGTTTTGTCTTGTCTTGTCTTGTCTTGTTTCTTGTCTTGTTTCTTGTCTTGTTTCTTGTCTTGTATGGTCTTCTTTCTTGTCTTGTTTCTTGTCTTGTTTCTTGTCTTATCTGGTCTTGTTTCTTGTCTTTTTTCTTGTCTTGTTTCTTGTTCTTGTTTCTTTTGTTGTCTTGTTTTGTCTTGTTTCTTGTCTTGTTTCTTGTCTTGTTTCTTGTCTTGTTTCTTGTCTTGTTTCCTGTCTTGTCTGGTCTTGTCTGGTCTTGTTTCTTGTCGTGTTTCTTGTCTTGGTTCTTGTCTTGTTTCTTGTCTTGTCTGGTCTTGTCTTGTCTTGCCTTGTCTTGTACTGCCTTGTCCTGTCTTGTTTCTTGTCTTGTCTTTTTTCTTGTCTTGTTTCTTGTCTTGTTTCTTGTCTTGTTTCTTGTCTTGCTTCTTGTCTTGTTTCTTGTCTTGTTTCTTGTCTTTTTTCTTGTTCTTGTTTCTTTTCTTGTCTTGTCTTGTCTTGTCTTGTTTCTTGTCTTGTTTCTTGTCATATCTGGTCTTGTTTCTTGTCTTATTTCTTGTCTTGTTTCTTGTCTTGTTTCTTGTTCTTGTTTCTTTTCTTGTCTTGTGTTGTCTTGTTTCTTGTCTTGTTTCTTGTCTTGTTTCTTGTCGTGTTTCTTGTCTTGTTTCTTGTCTTGTTTCCTGTCTTGTCTGGTCTTGTTTGGTCTTGTTTCTTGTCGTGTTTCTTGTCTTGGTTCTTGTCTTGTTTCCTGTCCTGTCTGGTCTTGTCTTGTCTTGTCTTGTCTTGTGCTGTCTTGTTTCTTGTCTTGTTTCTTGTCTTGTTTCTTGTCTTGTTTCTTGTCATATCTGGTCTTGTTTCTTGTGTTGTTTCTTGAGTTGTTTCTTGTCTTGTTTCTTGTTCTTGTTTCTTTTCTTGTCTTGTCTTGTCTTGTTTCTTCTTTGTTTCTTGTCTTGTCTAGTCTTGTTTCTTGTCTTGTTTCTTGTCTTGTTTCTTGTCTTGTTTCTTGCCTTGTTTTTTGTCCTGTTTCTTGTCTTTTTTCTTGTCTTGTCTTGTCTTGTTTCTTGTCTTGTCTTGTCTTTTTTCTTGTTGTGTTTCTTGTCTTGTTTCTTGTCTTGTCTTGTTTCTTGTCTTGTTTCTTGTCTTGTTTGTTGTCTTGTTTCTTGTCTTGTCTTGTCTTGTTTCTTGTCTTGTCTGGTCTTGTTTCTTGTCGTGTTTCTTGTCTTGTTTCTTGTCTTGTTTCTTGTCTTGTTTCTTGTCTTGTCTTGTATTTTTTCTTGTCTTGTTTCTTGTTATGTTTCTTATCTTGTTTCTTGTCTTGTTTCTTGTGTTGTTTCTTGTCTTGTCTTGTCTTGTCCTGTCTTGTTTCTTGTCTTGTCTTGTCTTTTTTCTTGTCTTGCCTTGTCTTGTTTCTTGTCTTGTTTATTGTCTTGTTTCTTGTCTTGTTTCTTGTCTTGTTTCTTGTCTTGTTTGTTGTCTCGTTTCTTGTCTTGTCTGGTCTTGTTTCTTGTCGTGTTTCTTGTCTTGTTTCTTTTCCTGTTTCTTGTCTTGTTTCCTGTCTTGTCTGGTCTTGTCTGTTCTTGTTTCTTGTCGTGTTTCTTGTCTTGGTTCTTGTCTTGTTTCTTGTCTTGTCTGGTCTTGTCTTGTACTGTTTTGTCTTGTCTTGTCTTGTCTTGTTTCTTGTCTTGTTTCTTGTCTTGTTTCTTGTCTTGTATGGTCTTCTTTCTTGTCTTGTTTCTTGTCTCTTTTCTTGTCTTATCTGGTCTTGTTTCTTGTCTTTTTTCTTGTCTTGTTTCTTGTTCTTGTTTCTTTTGTTGTCTTGTTTTGTCTTGTTTCTTGTCTTGTTTCTTGTCTTGTTTCTTGTCTTGTTTCTTGTCTTGTTTCTTGTCTTGTTTCCTGTCTTGTCTGGTCTTGTCTGGTCTTGTTTCTTGTCGTGTTTCTTGTCTTGGTTCTTGTCTTGTTTCTTGTCTTGTCTGGTCTTGTCTTGTCTTGCCTTGTCTTGTACTGCCTTGTCCTGTCTTGTTTCTTGTCTTGTCTTTTTTCTTGTCTTGTTTCTTGTCTTGTTTCTTGTCTTGTTTCTTGTCTTGCTTCTTGTCTTGTTTCTTGTCTTGTTTCTTGTCTTTTTTCTTGTTCTTGTTTCTTTTCTTGTCTTGTCTTGTCTTGTCTTGTTTCTTGTCTTGTTTCTTGTCGTGTTTCTTGTCTTGTTTCTTGTCTTTTTTCTTGTCTTGTTTCCTGTCTTGTCTGGTCTTGTCTGGTCTTGTTTCTTGTCGTGTTTCTTTTCTTGGTTCTTGTCTTGTTTCCTGTCTTGTCTGGTCTTGTCTTGTCTTGTCTTGTCTTGTACTGTCTTGTCCTGCCTTGTTTCTTGTCTTGTCTTGTCTTGTTACTTATCTTGTCTTGTCTTGTTTCTTGTCTTGTTTCTTGTCTTGTCTTGTCTAGTTTCTTGTCTTGCCTTTTCTTGTACTGTCTTGTCCTGTCTTGTTTCTTGTCTTGTCTTGTCTTGTTTCTTGTCTTGTCTTGTCTTGTTTCTTGTCGTGTTTCTTGTCTTTTTTCTTGTCTTGTCTTCTTTCTTGCCTTTTTTCTTGTCTTGTTTGTTGTCTTGTTTCTTGTCTTGTCTTGTCTTGTTTCTTGTCTTGTCTGGTCTTGTTTCTTTTCGTGTTTCTTGTCTTGTTTCTTGTCTTGTTTCTTGTCTTGTCTTGTCTTGTTTCTTGTCTTGTTTCTTGTCTTGTCTTGTCTTGTCTTGTCTTGTCTTGCCTTGTCTTGTACTGTCTTGTCCTGTCTTTTTTCTTGTCTTGTCTTGTCTTGTTTCTTGTCTTATTTATTGTCTTGTTTCTTGCCTTGTTTCTTGTCTTGTTTCTTGTCTTGTTTGTTGTCTTGTTTGTTGTCTTGTTTCTTGTCTTGTTTGTTGTCTTGTTTCTTGTCTCGTTTCTTGTCTTGTCTGGTCTTGTTTCTTGTCGTGTTTCTTGTCTTGTTTCTTGTCTTGTTTCTTGTCTTGTTTCTTGTCTTGTTTCCTGTCTTGTCTGGTCTTGTGAGGTCTTGTTACTTGTCGTGTTTCTTGTCTTGGTTCTTGTCTTGTTTCTTGTCTTGTCTGGTCTTGTCTTGTCTTGTCTTGTCTTGTACTGTCTTGTCCTGTCTTGTTTCTTTTCTTGTCTTGTTTCTTGTCTTTTCTTGTCTTGTTTCTTGTCTTGTTTCTTGTCTTTTCTTGTCTTGTTTCTTGTCTTGTTTCTTGTCTTGTTTCTTGTCTTTTTTCTTGTCTTGTTTCTTGTCTTGTTTCTTGTTTTGTCTTGTCTTGTTTCTTGTCTTGTCTGGTCTTGTTTCTTGTCGTGTTTCTTGTCTTGTTTCTTGTCTTGTTTCTTGTCTTGTCTTGTCTTGTTTATTGTCTTGTGTGGTCTCGTTTCTTGTCTTGTTTCTTGTCTTGTTTCTTGTATTGTACTGTCTTGTCCGGTCTTGTTTCTTGTCCAGTTTCTTGTCTTGTTTCTTGTCTTGTTTCTGGTCTTGTTTCTTGTCTTGTTTATTGTCTTGTTTCTTGTCTTGTTTCTTGTCTGGTTTCTTGTCTTGTCTTGTCTTGTTTCTTGTCTTGTTTGTTGTCTTGTCTGGTCTTGTTTCTTGTCTTGTTTTTTGTCTTGTTTCTTGTCTGTTTTCTTGTCGTGTTTCTTGTCGTGTTTCTTGTCTTGTTTCTTGTCTTGTTTCTTGTCTTGTTTCTTGTCTTGTTTCTTGTCTTGTTTCTTGTCTTGTCTTGTCTTTTTTCTTGTCTTGTTTCTTGTCTTGTTTCTTGTCTTGTTTCTTGTCTTGTTTCTTGTTTTGTCTTGTCTTGTTTCTTGTCTTGTCTGGTCTTGTTTCTTGTCGTGTTTCTTGTCTTGTTTCTTGTCTTGTTTCTTGTCTTGTTTATTGTCTTGTTTCTTGTCTTGTTTCTTGTCTTGTTTCTTGTCTTGTTTCTTGTCTCGTTTCTTGTCTTGTCTGGTCTTGTTTCTTGTCGTTTTTCTTGTCTTGGTTCTTGTCTTGTTTCTTGGCTTGTCTGGTCTTGTCTTGTCTTGTCTTGTCTTGTTCTGTCTTGTCCTGTCTTGTTTTTTGTCTTGTTTCTTGTCTTGTTTCTTGTCTTGTTTCTTCTCCTGTTTCTTGTCTTGTCTGGTCTTGTTTCTTGTCGTGTTTCTTGTCTTGTTTCTTGTCTTGTTTCTTGTCTTGTTTCCTGTCTTGTTTGGTCTTGTCTGGTCTTGTTTCTTGTCGTGTTTCTTGTCTTGGTTCTTGTCTTGGTTCTTGTCTTGTTTCTTGTCTTGTCTTGTCTTGTCTTGTCTTGTCTTGTACTGTCTTGTCCTGTCTTGTTTCTTGTCTTGTTTCTTGTCTTGTCTAGTCTTGTTTCTTGTCTTGTTTCTTGTCTTGTTTCTTGTCTTGTTTCTTGTCTTGTTTCTTGTCTTGTTTCTTGTCTTGTTTCTTGTCTTGTTTCTTGTCTTGTTTCTTGTCTTGTTTCTTGTCTTGTTTCTTGTCTTGTTTCTTGTCTTGCTTCTTGTCTTGTTTCTTGTCTTGTTTCTTGTCTTTTTTCTTGTTCTTGTTTCTTTTCTTGTCTTGTCTTGTCTTGTCTTGTTTCTTGTCTTGTTTCTTGTCATATCTGGTCTTGTTTCTTGTCTTATTTCTTGTCTTGTTTCTTGTCTTGTTTCTTGTTCTTGTTTCTTTTCTTGTCTTGTGTTGTCTTGTTTCTTGTCTTGTTTCTTGTCTTGTTTCTTGTCGTGTTTCTTGTCTTGTTTCTTGTCTTGTTTCCTGTCTTGTCTGGTCTTGTTTGGTCTTGTTTCTTGTCGTGTTTCTTGTCTTGGTTCTTGTCTTGTTTCCTGTCCTGTCTGGTCTTGTCTTGTCTTGTCTTGTCTTGTGCTGTCTTGTTTCTTGTCTTGTTTCTTGTCTTGTTTCTTGTCTTGTTTCTTGTCATATCTGGTCTTGTTTCTTGTGTTGTTTCTTGAGTTGTTTCTTGTCTTGTTTCTTGTTCTTGTTTCTTTTCTTGTCTTGTCTTGTCTTGTTTCTTCTTTGTTTCTTGTCTTGTCTAGTCTTGTTTCTTGTCTTGTTTCTTGTCTTGTTTCTTGTCTTGTTTCTTGCCTTGTTTTTTGTCCTGTTTCTTGTCTTTTTTCTTGTCTTGTCTTGTCTTGTTTCTTGTCTTGTCTTGTCTTTTTTCTTGTTGTGTTTCTTGTCTTGTTTCTTGTCTTGTCTTGTTTCTTGTCTTGTTTCTTGTCTTGTTTGTTGTCTTGTTTCTTGTCTTGTCTTGTCTTGTTTCTTGTCTTGTCTGGTCTTGTTTCTTGTCGTGTTTCTTGTCTTGTTTCTTGTCTTGTTTCTTGTCTTGTTTCTTGTCTTGTCTTGTATTTTTTCTTGTCTTGTTTCTTGTTATGTTTCTTATCTTGTTTCTTGTCTTGTTTCTTGTGTTGTTTCTTGTCTTGTCTTGTCTTGTCCTGTCTTGTTTCTTGTCTTGTCTTGTCTTTTTTCTTGTCTTGCCTTGTCTTGTTTCTTGTCTTGTTTATTGTCTTGTTTCTTGTCTTGTTTCTTGTCTTGTTTCTTGTCTTGTTTGTTGTCTCGTTTCTTGTCTTGTCTGGTCTTGTTTCTTGTCGTGTTTCTTGTCTTGTTTCTTTTCCTGTTTCTTGTCTTGTTTCCTGTCTTGTCTGGTCTTGTCTGTTCTTGTTTCTTGTCGTGTTTCTTGTCTTGGTTCTTGTCTTGTTTCTTGTCTTGTCTGGTCTTGTCTTGTACTGTTTTGTCTTGTCTTGTCTTGTCTTGTTTCTTGTCTTGTTTCTTGTCTTGTTTCTTGTCTTGTATGGTCTTCTTTCTTGTCTTGTTTCTTGTCTTGTTTCTTGTCTTATCTGGTCTTGTTTCTTGTCTTTTTTCTTGTCTTGTTTCTTGTTCTTGTTTCTTTTGTTGTCTTGTTTTGTCTTGTTTCTTGTCTTGTTTCTTGTCTTGTTTCTTGTCTTGTTTCTTGTCTTGTTTCTTGTCTTGTTTCCTGTCTTGTCTGGTCTTGTCTGGTCTTGTTTCTTGTCGTGTTTCTTGTCTTGGTTCTTGTCTTGTTTCTTGTCTTGTCTGGTCTTGTCTTGTCTTGCCTTGTCTTGTACTGCCTTGTCCTGTCTTGTTTCTTGTCTTGTCTTTTTTCTTGTCTTGTTTCTTGTCTTGTTTCTTGTCTTGTTTCTTGTCTTGCTTCTTGTCTTGTTTCTTGTCTTGTTTCTTGTCTTTTTTCTTGTTCTTGTTTCTTTTCTTGTCTTGTCTTGTCTTGTCTTGTTTCTTGTCTTGTTTCTTGTCGTGTTTCTTGTCTTGTTTCTTGTCTTTTTTCTTGTCTTGTTTCCTGTCTTGTCTGGTCTTGTCTGGTCTTGTTTCTTGTCGTGTTTCTTTTCTTGGTTCTTGTCTTGTTTCCTGTCTTGTCTGGTCTTGTCTTGTCTTGTCTTGTCTTGTACTGTCTTGTCCTGCCTTGTTTCTTGTCTTGTCTTGTCTTGTTACTTATCTTGTCTTGTCTTGTTTCTTGTCTTGTTTCTTGTCTTGTCTTGTCTAGTTTCTTGTCTTGCCTTTTCTTGTACTGTCTTGTCCTGTCTTGTTTCTTGTCTTGTCTTGTCTTGTTTCTTGTCTTGTCTTGTCTTGTTTCTTGTCGTGTTTCTTGTCTTTTTTCTTGTCTTGTCTTCTTTCTTGCCTTTTTTCTTGTCTTGTTTGTTGTCTTGTTTCTTGTCTTGTCTTGTCTTGTTTCTTGTCTTGTCTGGTCTTGTTTCTTTTCGTGTTTCTTGTCTTGTTTCTTGTCTTGTTTCTTGTCTTGTCTTGTCTTGTTTCTTGTCTTGTTTCTTGTCTTGTCTTGTCTTGTCTTGTCTTGTCTTGCCTTGTCTTGTACTGTCTTGTCCTGTCTTTTTTCTTGTCTTGTCTTGTCTTGTTTCTTGTCTTATTTATTGTCTTGTTTCTTGCCTTGTTTCTTGTCTTGTTTCTTGTCTTGTTTGTTGTCTTGTTTGTTGTCTTGTTTCTTGTCTTGTTTGTTGTCTTGTTTCTTGTCTCGTTTCTTGTCTTGTCTGGTCTTGTTTCTTGTCGTGTTTCTTGTCTTGTTTCTTGTCTTGTTTCTTGTCTTGTTTCTTGTCTTGTTTCCTGTCTTGTCTGGTCTTGTGAGGTCTTGTTACTTGTCGTGTTTCTTGTCTTGGTTCTTGTCTTGTTTCTTGTCTTGTCTGGTCTTGTCTTGTCTTGTCTTGTCTTGTACTGTCTTGTCCTGTCTTGTTTCTTTTCTTGTCTTGTTTCTTGTCTTTTCTTGTCTTGTTTCTAGTCTTGTTTCTTGTCTTTTCTTGTCTTGTTTCTTGTCTTGTTTCTTGTCTTGTTTCTTGTCTTTTTTCTTGTCTTGTTTCTTGTCTTGTTTCTTGTTTTGTCTTGTCTTGTTTCTTGTCTTGTCTGGTCTTGTTTCTTGTCGTGTTTCTTGTCTTGTTTCTTGTCTTGTTTCTTGTCTTGTCTTGTCTTGTTTATTGTCTTGTGTGGTCTCGTTTCTTGTCTTGTTTCTTGTCTTGTTTCTTGTATTGTACTGTCTTGTCCGGTCTTGTTTCTTGTCCAGTTTCTTGTCTTGTTTCTTGTCTTGTTTCTGGTCTTGTTTCTTGTCTTGTTTATTGTCTTGTTTCTTGTCTTGTTTCTTGTCTGGTTTCTTGTCTTGTCTTGTCTTGTTTCTTGTCTTGTTTGTTGTCTTGTCTGGTCTTGTTTCTTGTCTTGTTTTTTGTCTTGTTTCTTGTCTGTTTTCTTGTCGTGTTTCTTGTCGTGTTTCTTGTCTTGTTTCTTGTCTTGTTTCTTGTCTTGTTTCTTGTCTTGTTTCTTGTCTTGTTTCTTGTCTTGTCTTGTCTTTTTTCTTGTCTTGTTTCTTGTCTTGTTTCTTGTCTTGTTTCTTGTCTTGTTTCTTGTTTTGTCTTGTCTTGTTTCTTGTCTTGTCTGGTCTTGTTTCTTGTCGTGTTTCTTGTCTTGTTTCTTGTCTTGTTTCTTGTCTTGTTTACTGTCTTGTTTCTTGTCTTGTTTCTTGTCTTGTTTCTTGTCTTGTTTCTTGTCTCGTTTCTTGTCTTGTCTGGTCTTGTTTCTTGTCGTTTTTCTTGTCTTGGTTCTTGTCTTGTTTCTTGGCTTGTCTGGTCTTGTCTTGTCTTGTCTTGTCTTGTTCTGTCTTGTCCTGTCTTGTTTTTTGTCTTGTTTCTTGTCTTGTTTCTTGTCTTGTTTCTTCTCCTGTTTCTTGTCTTGTCTGGTCTTGTTTCTTGTCGTGTTTCTTGTCTTGTTTCTTGTCTTGTTTCTTGTCTTGTTTCCTGTCTTGTTTGGTCTTGTCTGGTCTTGTTTCTTGTCGTGTTTCTTGTCTTGGTTCTTGTCTTGGTTCTTGTCTTGTTTCTTGTCTTGTCTTGTCTTGTCTTGTCTTGTCTTGTACTGTCTTGTCCTGTCTTGTTTCTTGTCTTGTTTCTTGTCTTGTCTAGTCTTGTTTCTTGTCTTGTTTCTTGTCTTGTTTCTTGTCTTGTTTCTTGTCTTGTTTCTTGTCTTGTTTCTTGTCTTGTTTCTTGTCTTGTTTCTTGTCTTGTTTCTTGTCTTGTTTCTTGTCTTGTTTCTTGTCTTGTTTCCTGTCTTGTCTGGTCTTGTTTCTTGTCTTGTTTATTGGCTTGTCTTGTCTTGTCTTGTTTCTTGTCGTGTTTCTTGTCTTGTTACTTGTCTTGTTTCTTGTCTTGTTTCTTGTCTTGTGTCTTGTCTTTTTTTGTTTTGTTTTATTTTATTTTTAATTTAATATTTATTGTAAGGCGCAGTTGAATATTTCTATAGAAACTGCGCGGTACAAATTTAAATTAATTATTATTATTATTATTATTATTATTATTATTATTAATTATTGTTTCTTGTCTTGTTTCTTGTCTTGTTTCTTGTCTTGTTTCTTGTCTTGTTTATTGCCTTGTTTCTTGTTCTTGTTTCTTTTCTTGTCTTGTCTTGTCTTGTCTCTTGTCTTGTTTCTTGTCTTCTTTAGTCTTGTTTCTTGTCTTGTTTCTTGTCTGGTTTCTTGTATTGTTGCTTGCCTTGTCTTGTTTCTTGTCTTGTTTCTTGTCTCGTTTGTTGTCTTGTTTCTTGTCTTGTTTGTTGTTTTGTTTCTTGTCTTGTCTAGTCTTGTTTCTTGTCTTGTTTCTTGTCTTGTTTCTTGTCTTGTTTCTTGTCTTGTTGCTTGCCTTCTCTTGTTTCTTGTCTTGTTTCTTGTCTTGTTTCTTGTCTTGTTTCTTGTCTTGTTTCTTGTCTTGTTTCTTGTCTTGTCTGGTCTTGTTTTTTGTCTTGTTTCTTGTCTTGCCCTGTCTTGTTTCTTGTCTTGTCTTGTCTTGTCTTGTCCTGTCTTGTTTCTTGTCTTTTTTCTTGTCTTGTTTCTTATCTTGTTTCTTGTCTTGTTTCTTTTCTTGTCTAGTATTGTTTCTTGTCTTGTTTCTTGTCTTGTCTAGTCTTGTTTGTTGTCTGGTTTCTTGTCTTGTTTCTTGTTTTGTCTTGTCTTGTTTCTTGTCTTGTCTGGTCTTGTTTCTTGTCGTGTTTCTTGTCTTGTTTCTTGTCTTGTTTCTTGTCTTGTCTTGTCTTGTTTATTGTCTTGTGTGGTCTCGTTTCTTGTCTTGTTTCTTGTCTTGTTTCTTGTATTGTACTGTCTTGTCCGGTCTTGTTTCTTGTCCAGTTTCTTGTCTTGTTTCTTGTCTTGTTTCTGGTCTTGTTTCTTGTCTTGTTTATTGTCTTGTTTCTTGTCTTGTTTCTTGTCTGGTTTCTTGTCTTGTCTTGTCTTGTTTCTTGTCTTGTTTATTGTCTTGTCTGGTCTTGTTTCTTGTCTTGTTTCTTGTCTTGTTTCTTGTCTGTTTTCTTGTCGTGTTTCTTGTCGTGTTTCTTGTCTTGTTTCTTGTCTTGTTTCTTGTCTTGTTTCTTGTCTTGTTTCTTGTCTTGTTTCTTGTCTTGTTTCTTGTCTTGTCTTGTCTTTTTTCTTGTCTTGTTTCTTCTCTTGTTTCTTGTCTTGTTTCTTGTTTTGTCTTGTCTTGTTTCTTGTCTTGTCTGGTCTTGTTTCTTGTCGTGTTTCTTGTCTTGTTTCTTGTCTTGTTTCTTGTCTTGTTTATTGTCTTGTTTCTTGTCTTGTTTCTTGTCTTGTTTCTTGTCTTGTTTCTTGTCTCGTTTCTTGTCTTGTCTGGTCTTGTTTCTTGTCGTGTTTCTTGTGTTGGTTCTTGTCTTGTTTCTTGGCTTGTCTGGTCTTGTCTTGTCTTGTCTTGTCTTGTTCTGTCTTGTCCTGTCTTGTTTCTTGTCTTGTTTCTTGTCTTGTTTCTTGTCTTGTTTCTTGTCCTGTTTCTTGTCTTTTTTCTTGTCTTGTCTGGTCTTGTTTCTTGTCGTGTTTCTTGTCTTGTTTCTTGTCTTGTTTCTTGTCTTGTTTCCTGTCTTGTTTGGTCTTGTCTGGTCTTGTTTCTTGTCGTGTTTCTTGTCTTGGTTCTTGTCTTGGTTCTTGTCTTGTTTCTTGTCTTGACTTGTCTTGTCTTGTCTTGTCTTGTACTGTCTTGTCCTGTCTTGTTTCTTGTCTTGTTTCTTGTCTTGTTTCTTGTCTTGTCTAGTCTTGTTTCTTGTCTTGTTTCTTGTCCTGTTTCTTGTCTTGTTTCTTGTCTTGTTTCTTGTCTTTTTTCTTGTCTTGTTTCTTGTCTTGTTTCTTGTCTTGTTTCTTGTCTTGTTTCTTGTCTTGTTTCTTGTCTTGTTTCTTGTCTTGTCTGGTCTTGTTTCTTGTCTTGTTTATTGTCTTGTCTTGTCTTGTTTCTTGTCGTGTTTCTTGTCTTGTTTCTTGTCTTGTTTCTTGTCTTGTTTCTTGTCTTTTCTTGTCTTGTTTTATTTTATTTTTAATTTAATATTTAGTGTAAAGCGCAGTTGAATATTTCTATAGAAACTGCGCGGTACAAATTTAATTTTATTATTATTATTATTATTATTATTATTATTATTAGTAATTATTGTTTCTTGTCTTTTTTCTTGTCTTGTTTCTTGTCTTGTTTCTTGTCTTGTTTCTTGCCTTGTTTCTTGTTCTTGTTTCTTTTCTTGTCTTGTCTTGTCTTGTCTCTTGTCTTGTTTCTTGTCTTGTTTCTTGTCTGGTTTCTTGTATTGTTGCTTGCCTTGTCTTGTTTCTTGTCTTGTTTCTTGTCTCGTTTGTTGTCTTGTTACTTGTCTTGTTTGTTGTTTTGTTTCTTGTCTTGTCTAGTCTTGTTTCTTGTTTTGTTTCTTGTCTCTTTTCTTGTCTTGTTTCTTGTCTTGTTGCTTGCCTTCTCTTGTTTCTTGTCTTGTTTCTTGTCTTGTTTCTTGTCTTGTTTCTTGTCTTGTTTCTTGTCTTGTTTCTTGTCTTGTCTGGTCTTGTTTTTTGTCTTGTTTCTTGTCTTGCCCTGTCTTGTTTCTTGTCTTGTCTTGTCTTGTCTTGTCCTGTCTTGTTTCTTGTCTTTTTTCTTGTCTTGTTTCTTGTCTTGTTTCTTGTCTTGTTTCTTTTCTTGTCTAGTATTGTTTCTTGTCTTGTTTCTTGTCTTGTCTAGTCTTGTTTGTTGTCTGGTTTCTTGTCTTGTTTCTTGTCTTGTTTCTTGTCTTGTCTTGTTTCTTGTCGTGTTTCTTGTCTTGTTTCTTGTCTTGTTTCTTGTCTTGTCTTGTCTTGTCTTGCCTTTTCTTGTACTGTCTTGTCCTGTCTTGTTTCTTGTTACTTGTCTTGTCTTGTTACTTGTCTTGTCTTGTCTTGTTTCTTGTCTTGTTTCTTGTCTTGTCTTGTCTTGTTTCTTGTCTTGTCTGGTCTTGTTTCTTTTCGTGTTTCTTGTCTTGTTTCTTGTCTTGTTTCTTGTCTTGTCTTGTCTTGTTTCTTGTCTTGTTTCTTGTCTTGTCTTGTCTTGTCTTGTCTTGTCTTGCCTTGTCTTATACTGTCTTGTCCTGTCTTTTTTCTTGTCTTGTCTTGTCTTGTTTCTTGTCTTGTTTCTTGTCTTGTTTCTTGCCTTGTTTCTTGTCTTGTTTCTTGTCTTGTTTGTTGTCTTGTTTGTTGTCTTGTTTCTTGTCTTGTTTGTTGTCTTGTTTCTTGTCTCGTTTCTTGTCTTGTCTGGTCTTGTTTCTTGTCGTGTTTCTTGTCTTGTTTCTTGTCTTGTTTCTTGTCTTGTTTCTTGTCTTGTTTCCTGTCTTGTCTGGTCTTGTGAGGTCTTGTTACTTGTCGTGTTTCTTGTCTTGGTTCTTGTCTTGTTTCTTGTCTTGTCTGGTCTTGTCTTGTCTTGTCTTGTCTTGTACTGTCTTGTCCTGTCTTGTTTCTTTTCTTGTCTTGTTTCTTGTCTTTTCTTGTCTTGTTTCTTGTCTTGTTTCTTGTCTTTTCTTGTCTTGTTTCTTGTCTTGTTTCTTGTCTTGTTTCTTGTCTTTTTTCTTGTCTTGTTTCTTGTCTTGTTTCTTGTCTTGTTTCTTGTCTTGTTTCTTGTCTTGTCTGGTCTTGTTTCTTGTCGTGTTTCTTGTCTTGTTTCTTGTCTTGTTTCTTGTCTTGTCTTGTCTTGTTTATTGTCTTGTGTGGTCTCGTTTCTTGTCTTGTTTCTTGTCTTGTTTCTTGTATTGTACTGTCTTGTCCGGTCTTGTTTCTTGTCCAGTTTCTTGTCTTGTTTCTTGTCTTGTTTCTGGTCTTGTTTCTTGTCTTGTTTATTGTCTTGTTTCTTGTCTTGTTTCTTGTCTGGTTTCTTGTCTTGTCTTGTCTTGTTTCTTGTCTTGTTTGTTGTCTTGTCTGGTCTTGTTTCTTGTCTTGTTTTTTGTCTTGTTTCTTGTCTGTTTTCTTGTCGTGTTTCTTGTCGTGTTTCTTGTCTTGTTTCTTGTCTTGTTTCTTGTCTTGTTTCTTGTCTTGTTTCTTGTCTTGTTTCTTGTCTTGTCTTGTCTTTTTTCTTGTCTTGTTTCTTGTCTTGTTTCTTGTCTTGTTTCTTGTCTTGTTTCTTGTTTTGTCTTGTCTTGTTTCTTGTCTTGTCTGGTCTTGTTTCTTGTCGTGTTTCTTGTCTTGTTTCTTGTCTTGTTTCTTGTCTTGTTTATTGTCTTGTTTCTTGTCTTGTTTCTTGTCTTGTTTCTTGTCTTGTTTCTTGTCTCGTTTCTTGTCTTGTCTGGTCTTGTTTCTTGTCGTTTTTCTTGTCTTGGTTCTTGTCTTGTTTCTTGGCTTGTCTGGTCTTGTCTTGTCTTGTCTTGTCTTGTTCTGTCTTGTCCTGTCTTGTTTTTTGTCTTGTTTCTTGTCTTGTTTTTTGTCTTGTTTCTTGTCCTGTTTCTTGTCTTGTCTGGTCTTGTTTCTTGTCGTGTTTCTTGTCTTGTTTCTTGTCTTGTTTCTTGTCTTGTTTCCTGTCTTGTTTGGTCTTGTCTGGTCTTGTTTCTTGTCGTGTTTCTTGTCTTGGTTCTTGTCTTGGTTCTTGTCTTGTTTCTTGTCTTGTCTTGTCTTGTCTTGTCTTGTCTTGTACTGTCTTGTCCTGTCTTGTTTCTTGTCTTGTTTCTTGTCTTGTCTAGTCTTGTTTCTTGTCTTGTTTCTTGTCTTGTTTCTTGTCTTGTTTCTTGTCTTGTTTCTTGTCTTGTTTCTTGTCTTGTTTCTTGTCTTGTTTCTTGTCTTGTTTCTTGTCTTGTTTCCTGTCTTGTCTGGTCTTGTTTCTTGTCTTGTTTATTGGCTTGTCTTGTCTTGTCTTGTTTCTTGTCGTGTTTCTTGTCTTGTTACTTGTCTTGTTTCTTGTCTTGTTTCTTGTCTTGTGTCTTGTCTTTTTTTGTTTTGTTTTATTTTATTTTTAATTTAATATTTATTGTAAGGCGCAGTTGAATATTTCTATAGAAACTGCGCGGTACAAATTTAAATTAATTATTATTATTATTATTATTATTATTATTAATTATTGTTTCTTGTCTTGTTTCTTGTCTTGTTTCTTGTCTTGTTTCTTGTCTTGTTTATTGCCTTGTTTCTTGTTCTTGTTTCTTTTCTTGTCTTGTCTTGTCTTGTCTCTTGTCTTGTTTCTTGTCTTCTTTAGTCTTGTTTCTTGTCTTGTTTCTTGTCTGGTTTCTTGTATTGTTGCTTGCCTTGTCTTGTTTCTTGTCTTGTTTCTTGTCTCGTTTGTTGTCTTGTTTCTTGTCTTGTTTGTTGTTTTGTTTCTTGTCTTGTCTAGTCTTGTTTCTTGTCTTGTTTCTTGTCTTGTTTCTTGTCTTGTTTCTTGTCTTGTTGCTTGCCTTCTCTTGTTTCTTGTCTTGTTTCTTGTCTTGTTTCTTGTCTTGTTTCTTGTCTTGTTTCTTGTCTTGTCTGGTCTTGTTTTTTGTCTTGTTTCTTGTCTTGCCCTGTCTTGTTTCTTGTCTTGTCTTGTCTTGTCTTGTCCTGTCTTGTTTCTTGTCTTTTTTCTTGTCTTGTTTCTTGTCTTGTTTCTTGTCTTGTTTCTTTTCTTGTCTAGTATTGTTTCTTGTCTTGTTTCTTGTCTTGTCTAGTCTTGTTTGTTGTCTGGTTTCTTGTCTTGTTTCTTGTTTTGTCTTGTCTTGTTTCTTGTCTTGTCTGGTCTTGTTTCTTGTCGTGTTTCTTGTCTTGTTTCTTGTCTTGTTTCTTGTCTTGTCTTGTCTTGTTTATTGTCTTGTGTGGTCTCGTTTCTTGTCTTGTTTCTTGTCTTGTTTCTTGTATTGTACTGTCTTGTCCGGTCTTGTTTCTTGTCCAGTTTCTTGTCTTGTTTCTTGTCTTGTTTCTGGTCTTGTTTCTTGTCTTGTTTATTGTCTTGTTTCTTGTTTTGTTTCTTGTCTGGTTTCTTGTCTTGTCTTGTCTTGTTTCTTGTCTTGTTTATTGTCTTGTCTGGTCTTGTTTCTTGTCTTGTTTCTTGTCTTGTTTCTTGTCTGTTTTCTTGTCGTGTTTCTTGTCGTGTTTCTTGTCTTGTTTCTTGTCTTGTTTCTTGTCTTGTTTCTTGTCTTGTTTCTTGTCTTGTTTCTTGTCTTGTCTTGTCTTTTTTCTTGTCTTGTTTCTTCTCTTGTTTCTTGTCTTGTTTCTTGTTTTGTCTTGTCTTGTTTCTTGTCTTGTCTGGTCTTGTTTCTTGTCGTGTTTCTTGTCTTGTTTCTTGTCTTGTTTCTTGTCTTGTTTATTGTCTTGTTTCTTGTCTTGTTTCTTGTCTTGTTTCTTGTCTTGTTTCTTGTCTCGTTTCTTGTCTTGTCTGGTCTTGTTTCTTGTCGTGTTTCTTGTGTTGGTTCTTGTCTTGTTTCTTGGCTTGTCTGGTCTTGTCTTGTCTTGTCTTGTCTTGTTCTGTCTTGTCCTGTCTTGTTTCTTGTCTTGTTTCTTGTCTTGTTTCTTGTCTTGTTTCTTGTCCTGTTTCTTGTCTTGTTTCTTGTCTTGTCTGGTCTTGTTTCTTGTCGTGTTTCTTGTCTTGTTTCTTGTCTTGTTTCTTGTCTTGTTTCCTGTCTTGTTTGGTCTTGTCTGGTCTTGTTTCTTGTCGTGTTTCTTGTCTTGGTTCTTGTCTTGGTTCTTGTCTTGTTTCTTGTCTTGACTTGTCTTGTCTTGTCTTGTCTTGTACTGTCTTGTCCTGTCTTGTTTCTTGTCTTGTTTCTTGTCTTGTTTCTTGTCTTGTCTAGTCTTGTTTCTTGTCTTGTTTCTTGTCCTGTTTCTTGTCTTGTTTCTTGTCTTGTTTCTTGTCTTTTTTCTTGTCTTGTTTCTTGTCTTGTTTCTTGTCTTGTTTCTTGTCTTGTTTCTTGTCTTGTTTCTTGTCTTGTTTCTTGTCTTGTTTCTTGTCTTGTCTGGTCTTGTTTCTTGTCTTGTTTATTGTCTTGTCTTGTCTTGTTTCTTGTCGTGTTTCTTGTCTTGTTTCTTGTCTTGTTTCTTGTCTTGTTTCTTGTCTTTTCTTGTCTTGTTTTATTTTATTTTTAATTTAATATTTAGTGTAAAGCGCAGTTGAATATTTCTATAGAAACTGCGCGGTACAAATTTAAATTTATTATTATTATTATTATTATTATTATTATTAGTAATTATTGTTTCTTGTCTTTTTTCTTGTCTTGTTTCTTGTCTTGTTTCTTGTCTTGTTTCTTGCCTTGTTTCTTGTTCTTGTTTCTTTTCTTGTCTTGTCTTGTCTTGTCTCTTGTCTTGTTTCTTGTCTTGTTTCTTGTCTGGTTTCTTGTATTGTTGCTTGCCTTGTCTTGTTTCTTGTCTTGTTTCTTGTCTCGTTTGTTGTCTTGTTACTTGTCTTGTTTGTTGTTTTGTTTCTTGTCTTGTCTAGTCTTGTTTCTTGTCTTGTTTCTTGTCTCTTTTCTTGTCTTGTTTCTTGTCTTGTTGCTTGCCTTCTCTTGTTTCTTGTCTTGTTTCTTGTCTTGTTTCTTGTCTTGTTTCTTGTCTTGTCTGGTCTTGTTTTTTGTCTTGTTTCTTGTCTTGCCCTGTCTTGTTTCTTGTCTTGTCTTGTCTTGTCTTGTCCTGTCTTGTTTCTTGTCTTTTTTCTTGTCTTGTTTCTTGTCTTGTTTCTTGTCTTGTTTCTTTTCTTGTCTAGTATTGTTTCTTGTCTTGTTTCTTGTCTTGTCTAGTCTTGTTTGTTGTCTGGTTTCTTCTCTTGTTTCTTGTCTTGTTTCTTGTCTTGTCTTGTTTCTTGTCGTGTTTCTTGTCTTGTTTCTTGTCTTGTTTCTTGTCTTGTCTTGTCTTGTCTTGCCTTTTCTTGTACTGTCTTGTCCTGTCTTGTTTCTTGTTACTTGTCTTGTCTTGTTACTTGTCTTGTCTTGTCTTGTTTCTTGTCTTGTTTCTTGTCTTGTCTTGTCTTGTTTCTTGTCTTGCCTTTTCTTGTACTGTCTTTTCCTGTCTTGTTTCTTGTCTTGTCTTGTCTTGTTTCTTGTCTTGTCTTGTCTTGTTTCTTGTCGTGTTTCTTGTCTTGTTTCTTGTCTTGTCTTGTCTTGTTTCTTGTCGTGTTTCTTGTCTTGTTTCTTGTCTTGTTTGTTGTCTTGTTATGTCTTGTTTCTTGTCTTGTCTGGTCTTGTTTCTTGTCGTGTTTCTTGTCTTGGTTCTTGTCTTGTTTCTTGTCTTGTGTGGTCTTGTCTTGTCTTGTCTTGTCTTGTACTGTCTTGTACTGTCTTGTTTCTTGTCTTGTCTTGTTTCTTGTCTTGTCTTGTCTTGTTTCTTGCCTTGTTTCTTTCTTGTCTGGTCTTGTTTCTTCTCTTGTTTCTTGTCTTGTTTCGTGTCTTGTCTGGTCTCGTTTCTTGTCTTGTTTCTTGTCTTGTTTCTTGTCTTGTTTCTTGTCTTGTGTCTTGTCTTGTTTCTTGTCTTGTCTTGTATTGTTTCTTGTCTTGTTTCTTGTCTTGTTTCTTATCTTGTTTCTAGTCTTGTTTCTTGTCTTGTTTCTTGTCTTGTCTTGTCTTGACCTGTCTTGTTTCTTGTCTTGTCTTGTCTTGTTTCTTGTCTTGTCTTGTCTTGTCTTGTTTCTTGTCTTGTCTTGTCTTGTTTCTTGTCTTGTTTCTTGTCTTGTT
Source organism: Blastomussa wellsi (assembly GCA_947652115.1). NCBI lineage: Eukaryota > Metazoa > Cnidaria > Anthozoa > Scleractinia > Plerogyridae > Blastomussa > Blastomussa wellsi. The sequence goes on from OX393574.1 coordinate 13,139,891, forward strand.
TCTTGTCTTGTCTTGTCTTGTCTTGTTTCTTGTCTTGTCTTGTCTTGTTTCTTGTCTTGTTTCTTGTCTTGTTTATTGTCTTGTTTCTTGTCTTGTTTCTCGTCTTGTTTCTTGTCTTGTTTCTTGTCTCGTTTCTTGTCTTGTCTGGTCTTGTTTCTTGTCGTGTTTCTTGTCTTGTTTCTTGTCTTGTTTCTTGTCTTGTTTCCTGTCTTGTCTGGTCTTGTCTGTTCTTGTTTCTTGTCGTGTTTCTTGTCTTGGTTCTTGTCTTGTTTCTTGTCTTGTCTGGTCTTGTCTTGTCTTGTCTTGTACTGTCTTGTCCTGTCTTGTTTCTTGTCTTGTTTCCTGTCTTGGCTGGTCTTGTCTGGTCTTTTCATTTCTTGTTTCTTGTCGTGTTTCTTGTCTTGGTTCTTGTCTTGTTTCTTGTCTTGTCTGGTCTTGTCTTGTCTTGTCTTGTCTTGTACTGTCTTGTCTTGTCTTGTCTTGTCTTGTTTCTTGTCTTGTTTCTTGTCTTGTTTCTTGTCTTGTATGGTCTTGTTTCTTGTCTTGTCTTGTTTCTTGTCTTGTTTCTTGTCTTGTTTCTTGTCTTGTCTGGTCTTGTTTCTTGTCTTGTTTCCTGTCTTGTTTCTTGTCTTGTTTCTTGTCTTGTTTCTTGTCATATCTGGTCTTGTTTCTTGTCTTGTTTCTTGTCTTGTTTCTTGTCTTGTTTCTTGTCTTGTTTCTTGTTCTTGTTTCTTTTCTTGTCTTGTCTTGTCTTGTTTCTTGTCTTGTTTCTTGTCTTGTTTCTTGTCATGTTTCTTGTCTTGTTTCTTGTCTTGTTTCTTGTCTTGTTTCCTGTCTTGTCTGGTCTTGTTTGGTCTTGTTTCTTGTCGTGTTTCTTGTCTTGGTTCTTGTCTTGTTTCCTGTCTTGTCTGGTCTTGTCTTGTCTTGTCTTGTACTGTCTTGTCCTGTCTTGTTTCTTGTCTTGTTTCTTGTTTTGTTTCTTGTCTTGTTTCTTGTCTTGTTTCTTGTCATATCTGGTCTTGTTTCTTGTCTTGTTTCTTGTCTTGTTTCTTGTCTTGTTTCTTGTTCTTGTTTCTTTTCTTGTCTTGTCTTGTCTTGTTTCTTGTCTTGTTTCTTGTCTTGTCTAGTCTTGTTTCTTGTCTTGTTTCTTGTCTTGTTTCTTGTCTTGTTTCTTGTCTTGTTTCTTGTCTTGTTTTTTGTCCTGTTTCTTGTCTTGTTTCTTGTCTTGTCTTGTCTTGTTTCTTGTCTTGTCTTGTCTTTTTTCTTGTTGTGTTTCTTGTCTTGTTTCTTGTCTTGTCTTGTTTCTTGTCTTGTTTGTTGTCTTGTTTCTTGTCTTGTCTTGTCTTGTTTCTTGCCTTGTCTGGTCTTGTTTCTTGTCGTGTTTCTTGTCTTGTTTCTTGTCTTGTTTCTTGTCTTGTTTCTTGTCTTGTTTCTTGTCTTGTCTTTTATTGTTTCTTGTCGTGTTTCTTGTCTTGTTTCTTATCTTGTTTCTTGTCTTGTTTCTTGTGTTGTTTCTTGTCTTGTCTTGTCTTGTCCTGTCTTGTTTCTTGTCTTGTTTCCTGTCTTGTTTCTTGTCTTGTCTGGTCTTGTTTCTTGTCGTGTTTCTTGTCTTGGTTCTTGTCTTGTTTCTTGTCTTGTGTGGTCTTGTCTTGTCTTGTCTTGTCTTGTGCTGTCTTGTCCTGTCTTGTTTCTTGTCTTGTCTTGTTTCTTGTCTTGTCTTGTCTTGTTTCTTGTCTTGTTTCTTGTCTTGTTTCTTTCTTGTCTGGTCTTGTTTCTTGTCTTGTTTCTTGTCTTGTTTCGTGTCTTGTCTGGTCTCGTTTCTTGTCTTGTTTCTTGTCTTGTTTCTTGTCTTGTTTCTTGTCTTGTTTCTTGTCTTGTCTTGTATTGTTTCTTGTCTTGTTTCTTGTCTTGTTTCTTATCTTGTTTCTAGTCTTGTTTCTTGTCTTGTTTCTTGTCTTGTCTTGTCTTGTCCTGTCTTGTTTCTTGTCTTGTCTTGTCTTGTTTCTTGTCTTGTCTTGTCTTGTCTTGTTTCTTGTCTTGTCTTGTCTTGTTTCTTGTCTTGTTTCTTGTCTTGTTTCTTGTCTTGTTTCTTGTCTTGCTTCTTGTCTTGTTTCTTGTCTTGTTTCTTGTCTCGTTTCTTGTCTTGTCTGGTCTTGTTTCTTGTCGTGTTTCTTGTCTTGTTTCTTGTCTTGTTTCTTGTCTTGTTTCCTGTCTTGTCTGGTCTTGTCTGTTCTTGTTTCTTGTCGTGTTTCTTGTCTTGGTTCTTGTCTTGTTTCTTGTCTTGTCTGGTCTTGTCTTGTCTTGTCTTGTACTCTCTTGGCCTGTCTTGTTTCTTGTCTTGTTTTTTGTCTTGTTTCTTGTCTTGTTTCTTGTCTTGTTTCCTGTCTTGTCTGGTCTTGTCTGGTCTTTTCTTTTCTTGTTTCTTGTCGTGTTTCTTGTCTTGGTTCTTGTCTTGTTTCTTGTCTTTTCTGGTCTTGTCTTGTCTTGTCTTGTCTTGTACTGTCTTGTCTTGTCTTGTCTTGTCTTGTTTCTTGTCTTGTTTCTTGTCTTGTTTCTTGTCTTTTCTTGTTTGTTGTCTTGTTTCTTGTCTTGTTTCTTGTCTTGTCTGGTCTTGTTTCTGGTCTTGTTTCTTGTCTTGTTTCTTGTCTTGTTTCTTGTCTTGTTTCTTGTCTTGTGTCTTGTCTTGTTTCTTGTCTTGTCTGGTCTTGTTTCTTGTCTTGTTTCTTGTCTTGCCCTGTCTTGTTTCTTGTCTTGTCTTGTCCTTTTTTTGTTTGTTGTCTTTTTTCTTGTCTTGTTTCTTGTCTTGTTTCTTGTCTTGTTTCTTGTCTTGTTTCTTTTCTTGTCTAGTCTTGTTTCTTGTCTTGTTTCTTGTCTTGTCTAGTCTTGTTTGTTGTCTTGTTTCTTGTCTTGTTTCTTGTCTTGTCTTGTTTCTTGTCGTTTTTCTTGTCTTGTTTCTTGTCTTGTTTCTTGTCTTGTTTCTTGTCTTGTCTGGTCTTGTTTCTTGTCTTGTTTCTTGTCTTGTTTCTTGTCTTGTCTTGTCTTGCCTTGCCTTTTCTTGTACTGTCTTGTCCTGTCTTGTTTCTTGTTACTTGTCTTGTCTTGTTACTTGTCTTGTCTTGTCTTGTTTCTTGTCTTGTTTCTTGTCTTGTCTTGTCTTTTTTCTTGTCTTGTCTTGTCTTGTTTCTTGTCTTGCCTTTTCTTGTACTGTCTTTTCCTGTCTTGTTTCTTGTCTTGTCTTGTCTTGTTTCTTGTCTTGTCTTGTCTTGTTTCTTGTCGTGTTTCTTGTCTTGTTTCTTGTCTTGTCTTGTTTCTTGTCTTGTTATGTCTTGTTTCTTGTCTTGTCTGGTCTTGTTTGTTGTCGTGTTTCTTGTCTTGTTTCTTGTCTTGTTTCTTGTCTTGTTTCTTCTTCTTGTTTCTTTTCTTGTCTTGTCCTGTCTTGTTTCTTGTCTTGTTTCTTGTCTTGTCTGGTCTTGTTTCTTGTCGTGTTTCTTGTCTTGGTTCTTGTCTTGTTTCTTGTCTTGTGTGGTCTTGTCTTGTCTTGTCTTGTCTTGTGCTGTCTTGTCCTGTCTTGTTTCTTGTCTTGTCTTGTTTCTTGTCTTGTCTTGTCTTGTTTCTTGTCTTGTTTCTTGTCTTATTTCTTTCTTGTCTGGTCTTGTTTCTTGTCTTGTTTCTTGTCTTGTTTCGTGTCTTGTCTGGTCTCGTTTCTTGTCTTGTTTCTTGTCTTGTTTCTTGTCTTGTTTCTTGTCTTGTCTTGTATTGTTTCTTGTCTTGTTTCTTGTCTTGTTTCTTATCTTGTTTCTAGTCTTGTTTCTTGTCTTGTTTCTTGTCTTGTCTTGTCTTGTCCTGTCTTGTTTCTTGTCTTGTCTTGTCTTGTTTCTTGTCTTGTCTTGTCTTGTCTTGTTTCTTGTCTTGTCTTGTCTTGTTTCTTGTCTTGTTTCTTGTCTTGTTTCTTGTCTTGTTTCTTGTCTTGCTTCTTGTCTTGTTTCTTGTCTTGTTTCTTGTCTCGTTTCTTGTCTTGTCTGGTCTTGTTTCTTGTCGTGTTTCTTGTCTTGTTTCTTGTCTTGTTTCTTGTCTTGTTTCCTGTCTTGTCTGGTCTTGTCTGTTCTTGTTTCTTGTCGTGTTTCTTGTCTTGGTTCTTGTCTTGTTTCTTGTCTTGTCTGGTCTTGTCTTGTCTTGTCTTGTACTCTCTTGGCCTGTCTTGTTTCTTGTCTTGTTTTTTGTCTTGTTTCTTGTCTTGTTTCTTGTCTTGTTTCCTGTCTTGTCTGGTCTTGTCTGGTCTTTTCTTTTCTTGTTTCTTGTCGTGTTTCTTGTCTTGGTTCTTGTCTTGTTTCTTGTCTTTTCTGGTCTTGTCTTGTCTTGTCTTGTCTTGTACTGTCTTGTCTTGTCTTGTCTTGTCTTGTTTCTTGTCTTGTTTCTTGTCTTTTCTTGTTTGTTGTCTTGTTTCTTGTTTTGTTTCTTGTCTTGTTTCTTGTCTTGTCTGGTCTTGTTTCTGGTCTTGTTTCTTGTCTTGTTTCTTGTCTTGTTTCTTGTCTTGTTTCTTGTCTTGTGTCTTGTCTTGTTTCTTGTCTTGTCTGGTCTTGTTTCTTGTCTTGTTTCTTGTCTTGCCCTGTCTTGTTTCTTGTCTTGTCTTGTCCTTTTTTTGTTTGTTGTCTTTTTTCTTGTCTTGTTTCTTGTCTTGTTTCTTGTCTTGTTTCTTGTCTTGTTTCTTTTCTTGTCTAGTCTTGTTTCTTGTCTTGTTTCTTGTCTTGTCTAGTCTTGTTTGTTGTCTTGTTTCTTGTCTTGTTTCTTGTCTTGTCTTGTTTCTTGTCGTTTTTCTTGTCTTGTTTCTTGTCTTGTTTCTTGTCTTGTTTCTTGTCTTGTCTGGTCTTGTTTCTTGTCTTGTTTCTTGTCTTGTTTCTTGTCTTGTCTTGTCTTGCCTTGCCTTTTCTTGTACTGTCTTGTCCTGTCTTGTTTCTTGTTACTTGTCTTGTCTTGTTACTTGTCTTGTCTTGTCTTGTTTCTTGTCTTGTTTCTTGTCTTGTCTTGTCTTTTTTCTTGTCTTGTCTTGTCTTGTTTCTTGTCTTGCCTTTTCTTGTACTGTCTTTTCCTGTCTTGTTTCTTGTCTTGTCTTGTCTTGTTTCTTGTCTTGTCTTGTCTTGTTTCTTGTCGTGTTTCTTGTCTTGTTTCTTGTGGTGTTTCTTGTCTTGTTTCTTGTCTTGTCTTGTTTCTTGTCTTGTTATGTCTTGTTTCTTGTCTTGTCTGGTCTTGTTTGTTGTCGTGTTTCTTGTCTTGTTTCTTGTCTTGTTTCTTGTCTTGTTTCTTCTTCTTGTTTCTTTTCTTGTCTTGTCTTGTCTTGTTTCTTGTCTTGTTTCTTGTCTTGTTTCTTGTCTTGTTTCTTGTCTTGTTTCCTGTCTTGTCTGGTCTTGTTTCTTGTGTTGTTTCTTGTCTTGGTTCTTGTCTTGTTTCTTGTCTTGTGTGGTCTTGTCTTGTCTTGTCTTGTCTTGTCTTGTCTTGTACTGTCTTGTCCTGTCTTGTTTCTTGTCTTGTCTTGTTTCTTGTCCTTTCTTGTCTTGTTTCTTGTCTTGTTTCTTGTCTTTTCTTGTCTTGTTTCTTGTCTTGTTTGCTGTCTTGTTTCTTGTCTTGTTTCCTGTCTTGTTTCTTGTCTTGTTTCTTGTCTTGTTTCTTGTCTTGTTTCTTGTCTTGTTTCTTGTCTTGTTTCTTGTTTTGTCTTGTCTTGTTTCTTGTCTTGTCTGGTCTTGTTTCTTGTCATGTTTCTTGTCTCGTTTCTTGTCTTGTTTCTTGTCTTGTCTTGTCTTGTTTCTTGTCTTGTCTGGTCTTGTTTCTTGTCTTGGTTCTTGTCTTGTTTCTTGTATTGTACTGTCTTGTCCGGTCTTGTTTCTTATCTAGTTTCTTGTCTTGTTTCTTGTCGTGTTTGTGGTCTTGTTTCCTGTCTTGTTTATTGTCTTGTTTGTTGTCTTGTTTCCTGTCTTGTCTGGTCTTGTCTGGTCTTGTTTCTTGTCGTGTCCTGTCTTGTTTCTTGTCTTGTTTCTTGTCTTGTTTCTTGTCTTGTTTCTTGTCCTGTTTCTTGTCTTTTTTCTTGTCTTGTCTGGTCTTGTTTCTTGTCTTGTTTCTTGTCTTGTTTCTTGTCTTGTCTAGTCTTGTTTCTTGTCTTGTTTGCTGTCTTGTTTCTTGTCTTGTCTTGTCTGGTTTCTTGTCTTGTTTCTTGTCTTGTTTCTTGTCCTGTTTCTTGTCTTGTTTCTTGTCTTGTTTCTTGTCTTGTTTCTTGTCTTGTCTTGTCTTGTTTCTTGTCTTTTGTTGTCTTGTCTTGCCTTGTCTTGTACTGTCTTGTCCTGTGTTGTTCCTTGTCTTGTCTTGTCTTGTTTCTTGTCTTGTTTCTTGTCTTGTTTATTGTCTTTTTTGTTGTCTTGTTTCTTGTCTTGTTTGTTGTCTTGTCTGGTCTTGTTTCTTGTCTTGTTTCTTGTCTTGTCTGGTCTTGTTTCTTGTCTTGTTTCTTGTCTTGTCTGGTCTTGTTTCTTGTCTTGTTTCTTGTCTTGTTTCTTGTCTTGTCTGCTCTTGTTTCTTGTCTTGTTTCTTGTCTTGTTTCTTGTCTTGTTTCTTGTCTTGTTTCTTGTCTTGTTTCTTGTCTTGTCTTTTATTGTTTCTTGTCGTGTTTCTTGTCTTGTTTCTTATCTTGTTTCTTGTCTTGTTTCTTGTGTTGTTTCTTGTCTTGTCTTGTCTTGTCCTGTCTTGTTTCTTGTCTTGTTTCCTGTCTTGTTTCTTGTCTTGTCTGGTCTTGTTTCTTGTCGTGTTTCTTGTCTTGGTTCTTGTCTTGTTTCTTGTCTTGTGTGGTCTTGTCTTGTCTTGTCTTGTCTTGTGCTGTCTTGTCCTGTCTTGTTTCTTGTCTTGTCTTGTTTCTTGTCTTGTCTTGTCTTGTTTCTTGTCTTGTTTCTTGTCTTGTTTCTTTCTTGTCTGGTCTTGTTTCTTGTCTTGTTTCTTGTCTTGTTTCGTGTCTTGTCTGGTCTCGTTTCTTGTCTTGTTTCTTGTCTTGTTTCTTGTCTTGTTTCTTGTCTTGTTTCTTGTCTTGTCTTGTATTGTTTCTTGTCTTGTTTCTTGTCTTGTTTCTTATCTTGTTTCTAGTCTTGTTTCTTGTCTTGTTTCTTGTCTTGTCTTGTCTTGTCCTGTCTTGTTTCTTGTCTTGTCTTGTCTTGTTTCTTGTCTTGTCTTGTCTTGTCTTGTTTCTTGTCTTGTCTTGTCTTGTTTCTTGTCTTGTTTCTTGTCTTGTTTCTTGTCTTGTTTCTTGTCTTGCTTCTTGTCTTGTTTCTTGTCTTGTTTCTTGTCTCGTTTCTTGTCTTGTCTGGTCTTGTTTCTTGTCGTGTTTCTTGTCTTGTTTCTTGTCTTGTTTCTTGTCTTGTTTCCTGTCTTGTCTGGTCTTGTCTGTTCTTGTTTCTTGTCGTGTTTCTTGTCTTGGTTCTTGTCTTGTTTCTTGTCTTGTCTGGTCTTGTCTTGTCTTGTCTTGTACTCTCTTGGCCTGTCTTGTTTCTTGTCTTGTTTTTTGTCTTGTTTCTTGTCTTGTTTCTTGTCTTGTTTCCTGTCTTGTCTGGTCTTGTCTGGTCTTTTCTTTTCTTGTTTCTTGTCGTGTTTCTTGTCTTGGTTCTTGTCTTGTTTCTTGTCTTTTCTGGTCTTGTCTTGTCTTGTCTTGTCTTGTACTGTCTTGTCTTGTCTTGTCTTGTCTTGTTTCTTGTCTTGTTTCTTGTCTTGTTTCTTGTCTTTTCTTGTTTGTTGTCTTGTTTCTTGTCTTGTTTCTTGTCTTGTTTCTTGTCTTGTCTGGTCTTGTTTCTGGTCTTGTTTCTTGTCTTGTTTCTTGTCTTGTTTCTTGTCTTGTTTCTTGTCTTGTGTCTTGTCTTGTTTCTTGTCTTGTCTGGTCTTTTTTCTTGTCTTGTTTCTTGTCTTGCCCTGTCTTGTTTCTTGTCTTGTCTTGTCCTTTTTTTGTTTGTTGTCTTTTTTCTTGTCTTGTTTCTTGTCTTGTTTCTTGTCTTGTTTCTTGTCTTGTTTCTTTTCTTGTCTAGTCTTGTTTCTTGTCTTGTTTCTTGTCTTGTCTAGTCTTGTTTGTTGTCTTGTTTCTTGTCTTGTTTCTTGTCTTGTCTTGTTTCTTGTCGTTTTTCTTGTCTTGTTTCTTGTCTTGTTTCTTGTCTTGTTTCTTGTCTTGTCTGGTCTTGTTTCTTGTCTTGTTTCTTGTCTTGTTTCTTGTCTTGTCTTGTCTTGCCTTGCCTTTTCTTGTACTGTCTTGTCCTGTCTTGTTTCTTGTTACTTGTCTTGTCTTGTTACTTGTCTTGTCTTGTCTTGTTTCTTGTCTTGTTTCTTGTCTTGTCTTGTCTTTTTTCTTGTCTTGTCTTGTCTTGTTTCTTGTCTTGCCTTTTCTTGTACTGTCTTTTCCTGTCTTGTTTCTTGTCTTGTCTTGTCTTGTTTCTTGTCTTGTCTTGTCTTGTTTCTTGTCGTGTTTCTTGTCTTGTTTCTTGTCTTGTCTTGTTTCTTGTCTTGTTATGTCTTGTTTCTTGTCTTGTCTGGTCTTGTTTGTTGTCGTGTTTCTTGTCTTGTTTCTTGTCTTGTTTCTTGTCTTGTTTCTTCTTCTTGTTTCTTTTCTTGTCTTGTCTTGTCTTGTTTCTTGTCTTGTTTCTTGTCTTGTCTGGTCTTGTTTCTTGTCGTGTTTCTTGTCTTGGTTCTTGTGTTGTTTCTTGTCTTGTGTGGTCTTGTCTTGTCTTGTCTTGTGCTGTCTTGTCCTGTCTTGTTTCTTGTCTTGTCTTGTTTCTTGTCTTGTCTTGTCTTGTTTCTTGTCTTGTTTCTTGTCTTGTTTCTTTCTTGTCTGGTCTTGTTTCTTGTCTTGTTTCTTGTCTTGTTTCGTGTCTTGTCTGGTCTCGTTTCTTGTCTTGTTTCTTGTCTTGTTTCTTGTCTTGTTTCTTGTCTTGTCTTGTATTGTTTCTTGTCTTGTTTCTTGTCTTGTTTCTTATCTTGTTTCTAGTCTTGTTTCTTGTCTTGTTTCTTGTCTTGTCTTGTCTTGTCCTGTCTTGTTTCTTGTCTTGTCTTGTCTTGTTTCTTGTCTTGTCTTGTCTTGTCTTGTTTCTTGTCTTGTCTTGTCTTGTTTCTTGTCTTGTTTCTTGTCTTGTTTCTTGTCTTGTTTCTTGTCTTGCTTCTTGTCTTGTTTCTTGTCTTGTTTCTTGTCTCGTTTCTTGTCTTGTCTGGTCTTGTATCTTGTCGTGTTTCTTGTCTTGTTTCTTGTCTTGTTTCTTGTCTTGTTTCCTGTCTTGTCTGGTCTTGTCTGTTCTTGTTTCTTGTCGTGTTTCTTGTCTTGGTTCTTGTCTTGTTTCTTGTCTTGTCTGGTCTTGTCTTGTCTTGTCTTGTACTCTCTTGGCCTGTCTTGTTTCTTGTCTTGTTTTTTGTCTTGTTTCTTGTCTTGTTTCTTGTCTTGTTTCCTGTCTTGTCTGGTCTTGTCTGGTCTTTTCTTTTCTTGTTTCTTGTCGTGTTTCTTGTCTTGGTTCTTGTCTTGTTTCTTGTCTTTTCTGGTCTTGTCTTGTCTTGTCTTGTCTTGTACTGTCTTGTCTTGTCTTGTCTTGTCTTGTTTCTTGTCTTGTTTCTTGTCTTTTCTTGTTTGTTGTCTTGTTTCTTGTCTTGTTTCTTGTCTTGTTTCTTGCTTGTCTGGTCTTGTTTCTGGTCTTGTTTCTTGTCTTGTTTCTTGTCTTGTTTCTTGTCTTGTTTCTTGTCTTGTGTCTTGTCTTGTTTCTTGTCTTGTCTGGTCTTGTTTCTTGTCTTGTTTCTTGTCTTGCCCTGTCTTGTTTCTTGTCTTGTCTTGTCCTTTTTTTGTTTGTTGTCTTTTTTCTTGTCTTGTTTCTTGTCTTGTTTCTTGTCTTGTTTCTTGTCTTGTTTCTTTTCTTGTCTAGTCTTGTTTCTTGTCTTGTTTCTTGTCTTGTCTAGTCTTGTTTGTTGTCTTGTTTCTTGTCTTGTTTCTTGTCTTGTCTTGTTTCTTGTCGTTTTTCTTGTCTTGTTTCTTGTCTTGTTTCTTGTCTTGTTTCTTGTCTTGTCTGGTCTTGTTTCTTGTCTTGTTTCTTGTCTTGTTTCTTGTCTTGTCTTGTCTTGCCTTGCCTTTTCTTGTACTGTCTTGTCCTGTCTTGTTTCTTGTTACTTGTCTTGTCTTGTTACTTGTCTTGTCTTGTCTTGTTTCTTGTCTTGTTTCTTGTCTTGTCTTGTCTTTTTTCTTGTCTTGTCTTGTCTTGTTTCTTGTCTTGCCTTTTCTTGTACTGTCTTTTCCTGTCTTGTTTCTTGTCTTGTCTTGTCTTGTTTCTTGTCTTGTCTTGTCTTGTTTCTTGTCGTGTTTCTTGTCTTGTTTCTTGTGGTGTTTCTTGTCTTGTTTCTTGTCTTGTCTTGTTTCTTGTCTTGTTATGTCTTGTTTCTTGTCTTGTCTGGTCTTGTTTGTTGTCGTGTTTCTTGTCTTGTTTCTTGTCTTGTTTCTTGTCTTGTTTCTTCTTCTTGTTTCTTTTCTTGTCTTGTCTTGTCTTGTTTCTTGTCTTGTTTCTTGTCTTGTTTCTTGTCTTGTTTCTTGTCTTGTTTCCTGTCTTGTCTGGTCTTGTTTCTTGTGTTGTTTCTTGTCTTGGTTCTTGTCTTGTTTCTTGTCTTGTGTGGTCTTGTCTTGTCTTGTCTTGTCTTGTCTTGTCTTGTACTGTCTTGTCCTGTCTTGTTTCTTGTCTTGTCTTGTTTCTTGTCCTTTCTTGTCTTGTTTCTTGTCTTGTTTCTTGTCTTGTCTTGTCTTGTTTCTTGTCTTGTTTCTTGTCTTGTTTCTTGTCTTGTTTCTTGTCTTGCTTCTTGTCTTGTTTCTTGTCTTGTTTCTTGTCTCGTTTCTTGTCTTGTCTGGTCTTGTTTCTTGTCGTGTTTCTTGTCTTGTTTCTTGTCTTGTTTCTTGTCTTGTTTCCTGTCTTGTCTGGTCTTGTCTGTTCTTGTTTCTTGTCGTGTTTCTTGTCTTGGTTCTTGTCTTGTTTCTTGTCTTGTCTGGTCTTGTCTTGTCTTGTCTTGTACTCTCTTGGCCTGTCTTGTTTCTTGTCTTGTTTTTTGTCTTGTTTCTTGTCTTGTTTCTTGTCTTGTTTCCTGTCTTGTCTGGTCTTGTCTGGTCTTTTCTTTTCTTGTTTCTTGTCGTGTTTCTTGTCTTGGTTCTTGTCTTGTTTCTTGTCTTTTCTGGTCTTGTCTTGTCTTGTCTTGTCTTGTACTGTCTTGTCTTGTCTTGTCTTGTCTTGTTTCTTGTCTTGTTTCTTGTCTTGTTTCTTGTCTTTTCTTGTTTGTTGTCTTGTTTCTTGTCTTGTTTCTTGTCTTGTTTCTTGTCTTGTCTGGTCTTGTTTCTGGTCTTGTTTCTTGTCTTGTTTCTTGTCTTGTTTCTTGTCTTGTTTCTTGTCTTGTGTCTTGTCTTGTTTCTTGTCTTGTCTGGTCTTGTTTCTTGTCTTGTTTCTTGTCTTGCCCTGTCTTGTTTCTTGTCTTGTCTTGTCCTTTTTTTGTTTGTTGTCTTTTTTCTTGTCTTGTTTCTTGTCTTGTTTCTTGTCTTGTTTCTTGTCTTGTTTCTTTTCTTGTCTAGTCTTGTTTCTTGTCTTGTTTCTTGTCTTGTCTAGTCTTGTTTGTTGTCTTGTTTCTTGTCTTGTTTCTTGTCTTGTCTTGTTTCTTGTCGTTTTTCTTGTCTTGTTTCTTGTCTTGTTTCTTGTCTTGTTTCTTGTCTTGTCTGGTCTTGTTTCTTGTCTTGTTTCTTGTCTTGTTTCTTGTCTTGTCTTGTCTTGCCTTGCCTTTTCTTGTACTGTCTTGTCCTGTCTTGTTTCTTGTTACTTGTCTTGTCTTGTTACTTGTCTTGTCTTGTCTTGTTTCTTGTCTTGTTTCTTGTCTTGTCTTGTCTTTTTTCTTGTCTTGTCTTGTCTTGTTTCTTGTCTTGCCTTTTCTTGTACTGTCTTTTCCTGTCTTGTTTCTTGTCTTGTCTTGTCTTGTTTCTTGTCTTGTCTTGTCTTGTTTCTTGTCGTGTTTCTTGTCTTGTTTCTTGTCTTGTCTTGTTTCTTGTCTTGTTATGTCTTGTTTCTTGTCTTGTCTGGTCTTGTTTGTTGTCGTGTTTCTTGTCTTGTTTCTTGTCTTGTTTCTTGTCTTGTTTCTTCTTCTTGTTTCTTTTCTTGTCTTGTCTTGTCTTGTTTCTTGTCTTGTTTCTTGTCTTGTCTGGTCTTGTTTCTTGTCGTGTTTCTTGTCTTGGTTCTTGTGTTGTTTCTTGTCTTGTGTGGTCTTGTCTTGTCTTGTCTTGTGCTGTCTTGTCCTGTCTTGTTTCTTGTCTTGTCTTGTTTCTTGTCTTGTCTTGTCTTGTTTCTTGTCTTGTTTCTTGTCTTGTTTCTTTCTTGTCTGGTCTTGTTTCTTGTCTTGTTTCTTGTCTTGTTTCGTGTCTTGTCTGGTCTCGTTTCTTGTCTTGTTTCTTGTCTTGTTTCTTGTCTTGTTTCTTGTCTTGTCTTGTATTGTTTCTTGTCTTGTTTCTTGTCTTGTTTCTTATCTTGTTTCTAGTCTTGTTTCTTGTCTTGTTTCTTGTCTTGTCTTGTCTTGTCCTGTCTTGTTTCTTGTCTTGTCTTGTCTTGTTTCTTGTCTTGTCTTGTCTTGTCTTGTTTCTTGTCTTGTCTTGTCTTGTTTCTTGTCTTGTTTCTTGTCTTGTTTCTTGTCTTGTTTCTTGTCTTGCTTCTTGTCTTGTTTCTTGTCTTGTTTCTTGTCTCGTTTCTTGTCTTGTCTGGTCTTGTATCTTGTCGTGTTTCTTGTCTTGTTTCTTGTCTTGTTTCTTGTCTTGTTTCCTGTCTTGTCTGGTCTTGTCTGTTCTTGTTTCTTGTCGTGTTTCTTGTCTTGGTTCTTGTCTTGTTTCTTGTCTTGTCTGGTCTTGTCTTGTCTTGTCTTGTACTCTCTTGGCCTGTCTTGTTTCTTGTCTTGTTTTTTGTCTTGTTTCTTGTCTTGTTTCTTGTCTTGTTTCCTGTCTTGTCTGGTCTTGTCTGGTCTTTTCTTTTCTTGTTTCTTGTCGTGTTTCTTGTCTTGGTTCTTGTCTTGTTTCTTGTCTTTTCTGGTCTTGTCTTGTCTTGTCTTGTCTTGTACTGTCTTGTCTTGTCTTGTCTTGTCTTGTTTCTTGTCTTGTTTCTTGTCTTTTCTTGTTTGTTGTCTTGTTTCTTGTCTTGTTTCTTGTCTTGTTTCTTGCTTGTCTGGTCTTGTTTCTGGTCTTGTTTCTTGTCTTGTTTCTTGTCTTGTTTCTTGTCTTGTTTCTTGTCTTGTGTCTTGTCTTGTTTCTTGTCTTGTCTGGTCTTGTTTCTTGTCTTGTTTCTTGTCTTGCCCTGTCTTGTTTCTTGTCTTGTCTTGTCCTTTTTTTGTTTGTTGTCTTTTTTCTTGTCTTGTTTCTTGTCTTGTTTCTTGTCTTGTTTCTTGTCTTGTTTCTTTTCTTGTCTAGTCTTGTTTCTTGTCTTGTTTCTTGTCTTGTCTAGTCTTGTTTGTTGTCTTGTTTCTTGTCTTGTTTCTTGTCTTGTCTTGTTTCTTGTCGTTTTTCTTGTCTTGTTTCTTGTCTTGTTTCTTGTCTTGTTTCTTGTCTTGTCTGGTCTTGTTTCTTGTCTTGTTTCTTGTCTTGTTTCTTGTCTTGTCTTGTCTTGCCTTGCCTTTTCTTGTACTGTCTTGTCCTGTCTTGTTTCTTGTTACTTGTCTTGTCTTGTTACTTGTCTTGTCTTGTCTTGTTTCTTGTCTTGTTTCTTGTCTTGTCTTGTCTTTTTTCTTGTCTTGTCTTGTCTTGTTTCTTGTCTTGCCTTTTCTTGTACTGTCTTTTCCTGTCTTGTTTCTTGTCTTGTCTTGTCTTGTTTCTTGTCTTGTCTTGTCTTGTTTCTTGTCGTGTTTCTTGTCTTGTTTCTTGTGGTGTTTCTTGTCTTGTTTCTTGTCTTGTCTTGTTTCTTGTCTTGTTATGTCTTGTTTCTTGTCTTGTCTGGTCTTGTTTGTTGTCGTGTTTCTTGTCTTGTTTCTTGTCTTGTTTCTTGTCTTGTTTCTTCTTCTTGTTTCTTTTCTTGTCTTGTCTTGTCTTGTTTCTTGTCTTGTTTCTTGTCTTGTTTCTTGTCTTGTTTCTTGTCTTGTTTCCTGTCTTGTCTGGTCTTGTTTCTTGTGTTGTTTCTTGTCTTGGTTCTTGTCTTGTTTCTTGTCTTGTGTGGTCTTGTCTTGTCTTGTCTTGTCTTGTCTTGTCTTGTACTGTCTTGTCCTGTCTTGTTTCTTGTCTTGTCTTGTTTCTTGTCCTTTCTTGTCTTGTTTCTTGTCTTGTTTCTTGTCTTTTCTTGTCTTGTTTCTTGTCTTGTTTGCTGTCTTGTTTCTTGTCTTGTTTCCTGTCTTGTTTCTTGTCTTGTTTCTTGTCTTGTTTCTTGTCTTGTTTCTTGTCTTGTTTCTTGTCTTGTTTCTTGTTTTGTCTTGTCTTGTTTCTTGTCTTGTCTGGTCTTGTTTCTTGTCATGTTTCTTGTCTTGTTTCTTGTCTTGTTTCTTGTCTTGTCTTGTCTTGTTTCTTGTCTTGTCTGGTCTTGTTTCTTGTCTTGGTTCTTGTCTTGTTTCTTGTATTGTACTGTCTTGTCCGGTCTTGTTTCTTATCTAGTTTCTTGTCTTGTTTCTTGTCGTGTTTGTGGTCTTGTTTCCTGTCTTGTTTATTGTCTTGTTTGTTGTCTTGTTTCCTGTCTTGTCTGGTCTTGTCTGGTCTTGTTTCTTGTCGTGTCCTGTCTTGTTTCTTGTCTTGTTTCTTGTCTTGTTTCTTGTCTTGTTTCTTGTCCTGTTTCTTGTCTTTTTTCTTGTCTTGTCTGGTCTTGTTTCTTGTCTTGTTTCTTGTCTTGTTTCTTGTCTTGTCTAGTCTTGTTTCTTGTCTTGTTTGCTGTCTTGTTTCTTGTCTTGTCTTGTCTGGTTTCTTGTCTTGTTTCTTGTCTTGTTTCTTGTCCTGTTTCTTGTCTTGTTTCTTGTCTTGTTTCTTGTCTTGTTTCTTGTCTTGTCTTGTCTTGTTTCTTGTCTTTTGTTGTCTTGTCTTGCCTTGTCTTGTACTGTCTTGTCCTGTGTTGTTCCTTGTCTTGTCTTGTCTTGTTTCTTGTCTTGTTTCTTGTCTTGTTTATTGTCTTTTTTGTTGTCTTGTTTCTTGTCTTGTTTGTTGTCTTGTCTGGTCTTGTTTCTTGTCTTGTTTCTTGTCTTGTCTGGTCTTGTTTCTTGTCTTGTTTCTTGTCTTGTCTGGTCTTGTTTCTTGTCTTGTTTCTTGTCTTGTTTCTTGTCTTGTCTGCTCTTGTTTCTTGTCTTGTTTCTTGTCTTGTTTCTTGTCTTGTTTCTTGTCTTGTTTCTTGTCTTGTTTCTTGTCTTGTTTATTGTCTTGTTTATTGTCTTTTCTTGTCTTGTTTCTTGTCTTTTCTTGTCTTGTCTTGCCTTGTCTTGTACTGTCTTGTCCTGTCTTGTTTCTTGTCTTGTCTTGTCTTGTTTCTTGTCTTGTTTGTTGTCTTGTTTATTGTCTTTTTTGTTGTCTTGTTTGTTGTCTTGTTTGTTGTCTTGTTTGTTGTCTTGTTTCTTGTCTCGTTTCTTGTCTTGTCTGGTCTTCTTTCTTGTCGTGTTTCTTGTCGTGTTTCTTGTCTTGTTTCTTGTCTTGTTTCCTGTCTTGTCTGGTCTTGTCTGGTCTTGTTTCTTGTCGTGTTTCTTGTCTTGGTTCTTGTTTTGTTTCTTGTCTTGTCTGGTCTTGTCTTGTCTTGTCTTGTCTTGTACTGTCTTGTCCTGTCTTGGTTCTTGTCTTGTTTCTTGTCTTGTTTCTTGTCTTGTTTCTTGTCTTGTTTCTTGTCCTGTTTCTTGTCTTGTTTCTTGTCTTGTCTGGTCTTGTTTCTTGTCGTGTTTCTTGTCTTGTGTCTTGTCTTGTTTCTTGTCTTGTTTCCTGTCTTTTCTGGTCTTGTCTGGTCTTGTTTCTTGTCGTGTTTCTTGTCTTGGTTCTTGTCTTGTTTCTTGTCTTGTCTGGTCTTGTCTTGTCTTCTCTTGTCTTGTACTGTCTTGTCTTGTCTTGTCTTGTCTTGTTTCTTGTCTTGTTTCTTGTCTTGTTCCTTGTCTTGTCTGGTCTTGTTTCTTGTCTTGTTTCTTGTCTTGTTTCTTGTCTTATCTGGTCTTGTTTCTTGTCTTGTTTCTTGTCTTGTTTCTTGTTCTTGTTTCTTTTCTTGTCTTGTCTTGTATTGTTTCTTAACTTGTTTCTTGTCTTGTTTCTTGTCTTGTTTCTTGTCTTGTTTCCTGTCTTGTCTGGTCTTGTCTGGTCTTGTTTCTTGTCTTGTTTCTTGTCTTGTTTCTTGTCTTGTTTCTTGTCTTGTTTCTTGTCTTGTTTCTTGTCTTGTTTCTTGTCTGTTTTCTTGTCTTGTTTCTTGTCTTGTTTCTTGTTTTGTCTTGTCTTGTTTCTAGTCTTGTTTCTTGTCTTGTTTCTTGTCTTGTTTCTTGTCTTGTTTCTTGTATTGTTTCTTGTCTTGTTTATTGTCTTGTTTCTTGTCTTGTTTATTGTCTTGTCTTGTCTTTTTTCTTGTCTCTTCTTGTCTTGTTTCTTGTCTTGTTTCTTGTCTTGTTTATTGTCTTGTTTCTTGTCTTGTTTCTTGTCTTTTTTCTTGTATTGTTTCTTGTCTTGTTTCTTGTCTTGTCTCTTCTTGTTTCTTGTCTTCTCTAGTCTTGTTTCTTGTCTTGTTTCTTGTCTTGTTTCTTGTCTTGTTTCTTGTCTTGTTTCTTGTCTTGTTGCTTGCCTTGTCTTGTTTCTTGTCTTGTTTCTTGTCTTGTTTCTTGTCTTGTCTGGTCTTGTTTCTTGTCTTGTTTATTGTCTTGCCCTGTCTTGTTTCTTGTCTTGTCTTGTCTTGTCTTGTCCTGTCTTCTTTCTTGTCGCGTTTCTTGTCTTGTTTCTTGTCTTGTTTCTTTTCTTGTCTAGTCTTGTTTCTTGTCTTGTTTCTTGTCTTGTCTAGACTTGTTTCTTGTCTGGTTTCTTGTCTTGTTTCTTGTCTTGTCTTGTCTTGTTTCTTCTCTTGCCTTTTCTTGTACTGTCTTGTCCTGTCTTGTTTCTTGTCTTGTCTTCTCTTGTTTCTTGTCTTGTCTTCTCTTGTTTCTTGCAAGATCTTCGTTATGCAAGATCATAGTTAGGGAAGATCTTGGTTATGCAAGAACTTGGTTAGGCAAGATCTTGGTAAGGGAAGATCTTGGTTATGCAAGATCCTTGTTAGGGAAGATCTTGGTTATGCAAGATCTTGGTTAGGCAAGATCTTGGTTATGCAAGACCTTGGTTAGGGAAGATCTTTGTTATGCAAGATCTTGCTTAGGGAAGATCTTGGTTATGCAAGATCTTGGTTATGCAAGATCGTGGTTATCCAAGATCTTGGTTAGGGAAGATCTTGGTTATGCAAGATCCTGGTTATGCAAGTTGTTGGTTATGCAAGATATTGGTTATGCAAGATCCTTGTTATGTAAGTTCTTGGTTATGTTAAATCTTGGTTAGGGAAGATCTTGGTTAGGCAAGATCTTGGTTATGCAAGATCTTGGTTAGGGAAGATCTTGGTTATACAGATCTTGGTTAGCCAAGATCTTGGATACGGAAGATCTTGGTTAGGCAAGATCTTGGTTATGCAAGATGTTGGTTAGGGAAGATCTTGTTTATGGAAGATCTTGGTTATGCAAGTTCTTGGTTATGCAAGAACTTGGTTAGGCAAGATCTTGGTTAGGGAATATCTTGGTTCGGAAAGATCTTGGTTGTGCAAGATCTTGGTTATGGAAGATCTTGGTTAGGCAAGATCTTGGTTAGGAAAGATCTTGGTTAGGCAAGATCTTGGTTATGCAAGATCTTGGTTAGGAAAGATCTTGGCTATGGAAGATCTTGGTTATGCAAGACCTTGGTTAGGCAAGATCTTGGTTATGCATGATCTTGGTTATTCAAGATCTTGGTTACGAAAGATCTTGGTTAGGCAATGTGTTGGTTATGCAAGATCTTTGTTATGGAAGATCTTGGTTATGCAAGATCTTGGTTATGCAAGATCTTGGTTAGGAAAGATCTTGGTTAGGCAATGTGTTTGTGAGGAAAGATCTTGGTTATGCAAGATCTTGGTTATGCAAGATCTTGGTTAGGAAAGATCTTGGTTAGGCAAGATATTGGTTATGGAAGATCTTGCTTATGCAAGTTCTTGGTTAAGTAAGAACTTGGTTATGCAAGATCTTGGTTAGGGAAGAGGCAAGAGCTTGGTTATACAAGATCTTGGTTAGGGAAGATCTTGGTTAGTCAAGATCTTGGTTATGCAAGATCTTTGTTAGGGAAGATCTTGGTTATGCAAGATCTTGGTTATGCAAGATCTTGTTTAGGAAAGATTTTGGTTAGGCAAGATATTGGTTATGGAAGATCTTGGTTATGCAAGTTCTTGGTTATGTAAGAACTTGGTTATGCAAGATCTTGGTTAGGGAAGATCTTGGTTAGGCAAGAGCTTGGTTATACAAGATCTTGGTTAGGGAAGATCTTCGTTAGTAAAGATCTTGGTTATGCAAGATCTTGGTTAGGGAAGGTCTTGGTTATGCAAGATCTTCGTTATGCAAGATCTTTGTTAGGGAAGATCTTGGTTATGCAAGATCTTGGTTATGCAAGATCTTGGTTACGAAAGATCTTGGTTAGGCAATGTGTTGGTTATGCAAGATCTTTGTTATGGAAGATCTTGGTTATGCAAGATCTTGGTTATGCAAGATCTTGGTTAGGAAAGATCTTGGTTAGGCAATGTGTTGGTTAGGAAAGATCTTGGTTATGCAAGATCTTGGTTTTGCAAGATCTTGGTTAGGAAAGATCTTGGTTAGGCAAGATATTGGTTATGGAAGATCTTGCTTATGCAAGTTCTTGGTTAAGTAAGAACTTGGTTATGCAAGATCTTGGTTAGGGAAGATCTTGGTTAGGCAAGAGCTTGGTTATACAAGATCTTGGTTAGGGAAGATCTTGGTTAGTCAAGATCTTCGTTATGCAAGATCTTTGTTAGGGAAGATCTTGGTTATGCAAGATCTTGGTTATGCAAGACCTTTGTTATGCAAGCTCTTGGTTAGGAAAGATCTTGGTTACTCAATGTGTTGGTTATGCAAGATCTTTGTTATGCAAGATCTTGGTTATGCAAGATTTTGGTTATGCAAGATCTTGGTTAGGAAAGATCTTGGTTAGGCAATGTGTTGGTTATGCAAGATCTTTGTTATGCAAGATCTTGGTTATGCAAGATCTTCGTTATGCAAGATCATGGTTAGGGAAGATCTAAGTTATGCAAGAACTTGGTTTGGCAAGATCTTGGTTAGGGAAGATCTTGGTTATGCAAGATCTTGGTTAGGCAAGATCTTAGTTATGAAAGATCTTGGTTATGGAAGATCTTGGTTAGGCAAGATCTTGGTTACTCAGGATCTTGGTTATGCAAGATCTTCGTTATGCAAGATCTTGGTTATGCAAGATAATGGTTATGAAAGATCTTGGTTATGCAAAATCTTGGTTAGGGAAGATCTTGGTTATGCAAGATCTTGGTTAGGGAAGATCTTGGTTATTGAAGATCTTTGTTACGCACGATCTTGTTTAGGGAAGATCTTGGTTAGGCAAGATCTTGCTTACGGGAGATCTTTGTTAGGCAAGATCTTGGTTATGCAAGTTCTTGGTTATGCAAGATCTTGGTTAGGGAAGATCTTGGTTATTGAAGAACTTTGTTTTGCAAGTTCTTGGTTATGCAAGATCTTGGTTAGTGAAGATCTTGGTTATGCAAGATGTTGGTTAGGGAAGATCTTGGTTATGCAAGATCTTGGTTCGGGAAGATCTTGGTTATGGAAGATCTTGGTCCGGGAAGATCTTGGTTATGCAAGATCTTGGTTCGGGAAGATCATGGTTAGGGAAGATCTTAGGTATGCATGAACTTGGTTTGGAAAGATCTTGGTTAGGGAAGATCTTGGTTATGCAAGATCTTGGTTAGACAAGATCTTTGTTTTGCAAGATCTTGGTTATGCAAAATCCTGGTTAGGCAAGATCTTGGTTATGCAAGATCTTGGTTAGGGAAGATCTTTTTTATGCAAGATCTTGGTTAGGGAAGATCTTGTTTATGCAAGATCTTTGTGATGCAAAATCCTCATTAGGCAAGATCTTGGTTAGGTAAGATCTTGGTTAGGGAAGATCTTGGTAATGCAAGATCTTGGTAGAGCAAAATCTTGGTTATGCAAGATCTTGGTTATGGAAGATCTTGGTTCGGGAAGATCTTGGTTACTCAAGACCTTGGTTGTGCAATATCTTGGTTAGAGAAGATCTTGGGTATGCAAGATCTTGGTTACTGAAGATGTTTGTTATGCAAGATCTTGGTTCGGGAAGATCTTGGTTATGCAAGAACTTGGTTCTGGAAGATCATGGTTAGGGAAGATCTTGGTTATGCATGAACTTCGTTTGGGAAGATCTTGGTAAGGGAAGATCTTGGTTATGCAAGATCTTGGTTAGGCAAGATCTTGGTTATGCAAGATCTTGTTTATGCAAAATCTTGGTTAGGCAAGATCTTGGTTATGCAAGATGTTTGTTAGCGAAGATCTTGGTTTTGCAAGATCTTGGTTATGCAAGTTCTTTGTTATGCAAGATCTTTGTTAGGGAAGATCTTGGTTAGGGAAGATCTTGGTTTGGCAAGGTCTTGGTTGGGGAAGATCTTGGTTATGCAAGATCTTGGTTAGGGAAGATCTTGGTTATGCAAGATCTTGGTTAGGGAAGATCTTGGTTGTCCAAGATCTTGGTTAGGGAATATCGTGGTTAGGCAAGATCTTGGTTATGCAAGATCTGGGTTATTCAAGATCTCGGTTATGCAAGGTCTTGGTTATGCAAGATCTTTGTTAGGGAATATCTTGATTCGGGAAGACCTTGGTTATGCAAGTTCTTGGTTATGCAAGATCTTTGTTAGGGAAGATCTTGGTTATGCAAGATCTTGGTTAGGGAAGATCTTGGTTACGCAAGATCTTGGTTAGGCAAGATCTTGGTTAGGGAAGATCTTGGTTATGCAAGATCTTGGTTAGGCAAGATCTTGGTTAGGGAAGATCTTGGTTATGCAAGTTCTTGGTTATGCAAGATCTTGGTTAGGGAAGATCTTGGTTACGCAAGATTTTGGTTAGGCAAGATCTTGGTTAGGGAAGATCTTGGTTATGCAAGATCTTGGTTAGGCAAGATCTTGTTTAGGGAAGATCTTGGTTATGCAAGATCTTGGTTAGGCAAGATCTTGGTTAGGAAAGATCTTGGTTAGGCAAGATCTTGGTTATGGAAGATCTTGGTTTCGCAAGTTCTTGGTTATGTAAGAACTTGGTTATGCAATATTTTGCTTAGGGAAGATCTTGGTTAAGCAAGAGCTTGGTTATGCAAGATCTTTGTTCGGGAAGATGTTGGTTAGGCAAGATCTTGGTTATGCAAGATCTTGGGTAGGGAAGATCTTGGTTATGCAAGATCTTTGTTAGGGAAGATCTTGGTTGTGCAAGATCTTGGTTATGCAAGATCTTTGTTATGCAAGATCATAGTTAAGGAAGATCTTGGTTATGCAAGAACTTGGTTTGGCAAGATATTGGTTAGGGAAGATATGGGTTAGGGAAGATCTTGGTTATGCAAGATCTTGGTTAGGCAAGATCTTAGTTATGCAAGATCTTGGTTATGCAAGATCTTGGTTAGGCAAGATCTTGGTTATGCAAAATCTTCGTTATGCAAGTTCTTGGTTATGCAAGATAATGGTTATGAAAGATCTTAGTTATGCAAAATCTTGGTTAGGGAAGATCTTGGTTATGCAAGATCTTGGTTAGGGAAGATCTTGGTTATGGAAGATCTTTGTTAGGCACGATCTTGTTTAGGGAAGATCTTGGTTAGGCAAGATCTTGGTTATACAAGATCTGGGTTATTCAAGATCTCGGTTATGCAAGGTCTTGGTTATGCAGGATCTTGGTTAGGGAATATCTTGATTCGGGAAGACCTTGGTTATGCAAGTTCTTGGTTATTCAAGATCATTGTTAGGGAAGATCTTGGTTATGCAAGGTCTTGGTTAGACAAGATCTTGGTTATGCAAGATCTTGGTTATGCAAGATCTTGGTTAGGCAAGATCTTGGTTAGGCGAGATCTTGGTTATCCAAGACCTTCGTTAGGGAAGATCTTGGTTTCGCAAGATCTTGGTTATGCAAGTTCTTGGTTATGCAAGATCTTGGTTCGGGAAGATCTTGGTTATGGAAGATCTTGGTGGGAAGATCTTGGTTATGCAAGATATTGGTTCGGGAAGATCATGGTTAGGGAAGATCTTAGGTATGCATGAACTTGGTTTGGAAAGATCTTGGTTAGGGAAGATCTTGGTTATGCAAGATCTTGGTTAGGCAAGATCTTGGTTAGCAAAGATCTTGGTTATGCAAGATCTTGGTTACCGAAGATCTTTGTTACGCAAGATCTTGGTTCGGGAAGATCTTGGTTATGCAAGATCTTGGTTCGGGATCATCATGGTTAGGGAAGATCTTGGTTATGCATGAGCTTGGTTTGGCAAGATCTTCGTTAGGCAAGATCTTGGTTATGCAAGATCTTGTCTTGTTTATGCAAAATTTTGGTTAGGCAAGACCTTGGTTATGCAAGATGTTGGTTAGGGAAGATCTTGGTTATCCAAGATCTTGATTATGTAAGTTCTTGGTTATGCAAGATCGTGGTTAGGGAAGATCTGGGTTGTGCAAGATCTTGGTTAGGGAATATCATGGTTAGGGAAGATCTTGGTTTGGCAAGAACTTGGTTAGGGAAGATCTTGGTTATGCAAGATAATGGTTATGAAAGATCTTGGTTATGCAAAATCTTGGTTAGGGAAGATCTTGGTTATGCAAGATCTTGGTTAGGGAAGATCTTGGTTATTGAAGATCTTTGTTAGGCACGATCTTGTTTAGGGAAGATCTTGGTTAAGCAAGATCTTGCTTACGGAAGATCTTTGTTAGGCAAGATCTTGGTTATGCAAGTTCTTGGTTATGCAAGATCTTGGTTAGGGAAGATCTTGGTTATTGAAGATCTTTGTTATGCAAGTTCTTGGTTATGCAAGATCTTGGTTAGTAAAGATCTTGGTTATGCAAGATGTTGGTTAGGGAAGATCTTGGTTATGCAAGATCTTGCTTCGGGAAGATCTTGGTTATGGAAGATCTTGGTCCGGGAAGATCTTGGTTATGCAAGATCTTGGTTCGGGAAGATCATGGTTAGGGAAGATCTTAGGTATGCATGAACTTGGTTTGGAAAGATCTTGGTTAGGGAAGATCTTGGTTATGCAAGATCTTGGTTAGGCAAGGTCTTTGTTTTGCAAGATCTTGGTTATGCAAAATCCTGGTTAGGCAAGATCTTGGTTATGCAAGATCTTGGTTAGGGAAGATCTTGGTTAGGCAAGATCTTTTTTATGCAAGATCTTGGTTAGGGAAGATCTTGTTTATGCAAGATCTTTGTGATGCAAAATCCTCATTAGGCAAGATCTTGGTTAGGTAAGATCTTGGTTAGGGAAGATCTTGGTTATGCAAGATCTTGGTAAGGCAAAATCTTGGTTATGCAAGATCTTGGTTATGCAAGATCTTGGTTAGGCAAGATCTTGGTTACTCAAGATCTTGGTTATGCAATATCTTGGTTAGAGAAGATCTTGGGTATGCAAGATCTTGGTTACTGAAGATGTTTGTTATGCAAGATCTTGGTTCGGGAAGATCTTGGTTATGCAAGAACTTGGTTCTGGAAGATCATGGTTAGGGAAGATCTTGGTTATGCATGAACTTCGTTTGGCAAGATCTTGGTAAGGGAAGATCTTGGTTATGCAAGATCTTGGTTAGGCAAGATCTTGGTTATGCAAGATCTTGTTTATGCAAAATCTTGGTTAGGCAAGATCTTGGTTATGCAAGATGTTTGTTAGCAAAGATCTTGGTTTTGCAAGATCTTGGTTATGCAAGTTCTTGGTTATGCAAGATCTTTGTTAGGGAATATTTTTTTTAGGGAAGATCTTTGTTTGGCAAGATCTTGGTTAGGGAAGATCTTGGTTATGCAAGATCTTGGTTAGGGAAGATCTTGGTTATGCAAGGTCTTGGTTATGCAAGATCTTGGTTGGGGAATATCTTGATTCGGGAAGACCTTGGTTATGCAAGTTCTTGGTTATGCAAGATCTTTGTTAGGGAAGATCTTGGTTATGCAAGATCTTGGTTAGGGAAGATCTTGGTTACGCAAGATCTTGGTTAGGCAAGATCTTGGTTAGGGAAGATCTTGGTTATGCAAGATCTTGGTTAGGCAAGATCTTGGTTAGGGAAGATCTTGGTTATGCAATTTCTTGGTTATGCAAGATCTTGGTTAGGGAAGATCCTGGTTACGCAAGATCTTGGTTAGGCAAGATCTTGGTTAGGGAAGATCTTGGTTATGCAAGATCTTGGTTAGGCAAGATCTTGGTTAGGGAAGATCTTGGTTATGCAATTTCTTGGTTATGCAAGATCTTGGTTAGGGAAGATCTTGGTTACGCAAGATCTTGGTTAGGCAAGATCTTGGTTAGGGAAGATCTTGGTTATGCAAGATCTTGGTTAGGAAAGATCTTGGTTAGGCAAGATCTTGGTTATGGAAGATCTTGGTTTCGCAAGTTCTTGGTTATGTAAGAACTTGGTTATGCAATATCTTGCTTAGGGAAGATCTTGGTTAGGCAAGAGCTTGGTTATGCAAGATCTTGGTTAGGGAAGATCTTGGTTAGGCAAGATCTTGGTTATGCAAGATCTTGGTTAGGGAAGATCTTGGTTATGCAAGATCTTGGTTATGCAAGATCTTTTTTAGGGAAGATCTTGGTTGTGCAAGATCTTGGTTATGCAAGATCTTTGTTATGCAAGATCATAGTTAGGGAAGATCTTGGTTATGAAAGAACTTGGTTTGGCAAGATCTTGGTTAGGGAAGATCTTGGTTAGGGAAGAACTTGGTTATGCAAGATCTTGGTTAGGCAAGATCTTAGTGATGCAAGATCTTGGTTGTGCAAGATCTTGGTTAGGCAAGATCTTGGTTACTCAGGATCTTGGTTATGCAAAATCTTCGTTATGCAAGATCTTGGTTATGCAAGATAATGGTTATGAAAGATCTTAGTTATGCAAAATCTTGGTTAGGGAAGATCTTGGTTATGCAAGATCTTGGTTAGGGAAGATCTTGGTTATGGAAGATCTTTTTTAGGCACGATCTTGTTTAGGGAAGATCTTGGTTAGGCAAGATCTTGGTTATACAAGATCTGGGTTATTCAAGATCTCGGTTATGCAAGGTCTTGGTTATGCAAGATCTTGGTTAGGGAATATCTTGAGTCGGGAAGACCTTGGTTATGCAAGTTCTTGGTTATTCAAGATCTTTGTTAGGGAAGATCTTGGTTATGCAAGGTCTTGGTTAGACAAGATCTTAGTTATGCAAGATCTTGGTTATGCAAGATCTTGGTTAGGCAAGATCTTGGTTAGGCGAGATCTTGGTTATCCAAGACCTTCGTTAGGGAAGATCTTGGTTTTGCAAGATCTTGGTTATGCAAGTTCTTGGTTATGCAAGATCTTGGTTAGGGAAGATCTTGGTTACGCAAGATCTTGGTTAGGCAAGATCTTGGTTTGGGAAGATCTTGGTTATGCAAGATCTTGGTTAGGCAAGATCTTGGTTAGCGAAGATCTTGGTTAGGCAAGATCTTGGTTAGGAAAGATCTTTGTTAGGCAAGATCTTGGTTATGGAAGATCTTGGTTATGCAAGTTCTTGGTTATTGAAGAACTTGGTTATGCAATATCTTGCTTAGGGAAGATCTTGGTTAGGCAAGAGCTTGGTTATGCAAGATCTTGGTTAGGGAAGATCTTGGTTAGGCAAGATCTTGGTTATGCAAGATCTTGGTTAGGGAAGATCTTGGTTAGGCAAGATCTTGGTTATGCAAGATCTTGGTTAGGCAAGATCTTGGTTATGCAAGATCTTGGTTAGAAAAGATCTTGGTTACGCAAGATCTTGGTTATGCAAGATCTTGGTTAGGCAACATCTTGGTTATGCAAGATCTTGGTTATGCAAGATCTTCGTTATGCAAGATCATAGTTATGGAAGATCTTGGTTATGCAAGAACTTGGTTTGGCAAGATCTTGGTTAGGGAAGATCTTGGTTAGGGAAGATCTTGGTTATGCAAGATCTTGGTTAGGCAAGATCTTAGTTATGCAAGATCTTGGTTATGCAAGATCTTGGTTAGCCAAGATGTTGGTTACTCAGGATCTTGGTTATGCAAGATCTTCGTTATGCAAGATCTTGGTTATGCAAGATAATGGTTATGAAAGATCTTAGTTATGCAAAATCTTGGTTAGGGAAGATCTTGGTTATGCAAGATCTTGGTTAGGGAAGATCTTGGTTATGGAAGATCTTTGTTAGGCACGATCTTGTTTAGGGAAGATCTTGGTTAGGCAAGATCTTATTTACTGAAGATCTTGGTTAGGCAAGATCTTGGTTATGCAAGTTCTTGGTTATGCAATATCTTGGTGAGGGAAGATCTTGGTTATTGAAGATCTTGGTTATGCAAGTTCTTGGTTATGCAAGATCTTGGTTATGCAAGATCTTGGCTAGGGAAGATCTTGGTTATGCAAGATCTTGGTTTGGGAAGATCTTGGTTATGGAAGATCTTGGTTCGGGAAGATCTTGGTTATGCAAGATCTTGGTTCGGGAAGATCATGGATAGGGAAGATCTTAGGTATGCATGAACTTGGTTTGGAAAGATCTTGGTTAGGGAAGATCTTGGTTATGCAAGATCTTGGTTAGGCAAGATCTTGGTTAGCAAAGATCTTGGTTATGCAAGATCTTGGTTACTGAAGATCTTTGTTACGCAAGATCTTGGTTCGGGAAGATCTTGGTTATGCAAGATCTTGGTTCGGGATCATCATGGTTAGGGAAGATCTTGGTTATGCATGAACTTGGTTTGGCAAGATCTTCGTTAGGCAAGATCTTGGTTATGCAAGATCTTGTCTTGTTTATGCAAAATTTTGGTTAGGCAAGACCTTGGTTATGCAAGATGTTGGTTAGGGAAGATCTTGGTTATCCAAGATCTTGATTATGTAAGTTCTTGGTTATGCAAGATCTTGGTTAGAGAAGATCTGGGTTGTGCAAGATCTTGGTTAGGGAATATCATGGTTAGGGAAGATCTTGGTTTGGCAAGATCTTGGTTAGGGAAGATCTTGGTTATGCAAGATCTTGGTTAGGGAAGATCTTGGTTATGCAAGATCTTGGTTAGGCAAGATCGTGGTTACTGAAGATCTTGGTTATGCAAGATCTTGGTTCGGGAAGATCTTGGTTATGCAAGATCTTGGTTCGGGAAGATCATGGTTAGGGAAGATCTTGGTTATGCATGAACTTGGTTTGGCAAGATCTTGGTTAGGTAATATCTTGGTTATGCAAGATCTTGGTTAGGCAAGATCTTGGTTATGCAAGATCTTAGTTATGCAAAATCTTGGTAGGCAAGATCTTGGTTATGCAAGATCTTGGTTAGGCAAGATCTTGGTTATGCATGATCTTTGTTAGGGAAGATCTTGGTTATGCAAGATCTTTGTTAGGCAAGATCTTGGTTAGGGAAGTTATTGGTTAGGCAAGATCTTTTTTATGCAAGATCTTGGTTAGGGAAGATCGGTTATGCAAGATCTTGGTTATGCAAGTTCTTGGTTATGCAAGATCTTGGTTAGGGAAGATCTTGGTTATGCAAGATCTTTGTGATGCAAAATCCTCATTAGGCAAGATCTTTGTTAGGTAAGATCTTGGTTAGGGAAGATCTTGGTTATGCAAGATCTTGGTAAAGCAAAATCTTGGTTATGAAAGATCTTGGTTATGCAAGATCTTGGCTAGGCAAGATCTTGGTTACTCAAGATCTTGGTTATGAATATCTTGGTTCTGGAAGATCTTGGTTATGCAAGGTCTTGGTTACTGAAGATGTTTGTTATGCAAGATCTTGGTTCTAGAAGATCTTGGTTAGGGAAGATCTTGGTTTGGCAAGATCTTGGTTAGGGAAGATCTTGGTTATGCAATATCTTGGTTAGGCAAGATCTTGGTTATGCAAGATCTTGTTTATGCAAAATCTTGGTTAGGCAAGATCTTGGTTATGCAAGATGTTGGTTAGGGAAGATCTTGGTTATGCAAGATCTTGGTTATGCAAGTTCTTGGTTATGCAAGATCTTTGTTAGGGAAGATCTTGGTTAGGGAAGGTCTTGGTTTGGCAAGATCTTGGTTAGGGAAGATCTTGGTTATGCAAGATCTTGGTTAGGCAAGATCTTTGTTTTGCAAGATCTTAGTTATGCAAAATCTTGGTTAGGCAAGATCTTGGTTACGCAAGATCTTGGTTAGGCAAGATCTTGGTTATGCAAGATCTTGGTTAGGGAAGATATTGGTTATGCAAGATCTTTGTTAGGGAAGATCTTTGTTAGGGAAGTTCTTGGTTAGGCAAGATCTTGGTTAGGGAAGATCGGTTATGCAAGATCTTGGTTATGCAAGTTCTTGGTTATGCAAGATCTTGGTTAGGGAAGATCTTGGTTATGCAAGATCTTGGTTCGGGATCATCATGGTTAGGGAAGATCTTGGTTATGCATGAACTTGGTTTGGCAAGATCTTCGTTAGGCAAGATCTTGGTTATGCAAGATCTTGTCTTGTTTATGCAAAATTTTGGTTAGGCAAGACCTTGGTTATGCAAGATGTTGGTTAGGGAAGATCTTGGTTATCCAAGATCTTGATTATGTAAGTTCTTGGTTATGCAAGATCTTGGTTAGAGAAGATCTGGGTTGTGCAAGATCTTGGTTAGGGAATATCATGGTTAGGGAAGATCTTGGTTTGGCAAGATCTTGGTTATGCAAGTTCTTGGTTATGCAAGATCTTGGTTAGGGAAGATCTTGGTTATGCAAGATCTTGGTTAGGCAAGATCGTGGTTACTGAAGATCTTGGTTATGCAAGATCTTGGTTCGGGAAGATCTTGGTTATGCAAGATCTTGGTTCGGGAAGATCATGGTTAGGGAAGATCTTGGTTATGCATGAACTTGGTTTGGCAAGATCTTGGTTAGGTAATATCTTGGTTATGCAAGATCTTGGTTAGGCAAGATCTTGGTTATGCAAGATCTTAGTTATGCAAAATCTTGGTAGGCAAGATCTTGGTTATGCAAGATCTTGGTTAGGCAAGATCTTGGTTATGCATGATCTTTGTTAGGGAAGATCTTGGTTATGCAAGATCTTTGTTAGGCAAGATCTTGGTTAGGGAAGTTATTGGTTAGGCAAGATCTTTTTTATGCAAGATCTTGGTTAGGGAAGATCGGTTATGCAAGATCTTGGTTATGCAAGTTCTTGGTTATGCAAGATCTTGGTTAGGGAAGATCTTGGTTATGCAAGATCTTTGTGATGCAAAATCCTCATTAGGCAAGATCTTTGTTAGGTAAGATCTTGGTTAGGGAAGATCTTGGTTATGCAAGATCTTGGTAAAGCAAAATCTTGGTTATGAAAGATCTTGGTTATGCAAGATCTTGGCTAGGCAAGATCTTGGTTACTCAAGATCTTGGTTATGAATATCTTGGTTCTGGAAGATCTTGGTTATGCAAGATCTTGGTAAGGCAAAATCTTGGTTATGAAAGATCTTGGTTATGCAAGATCTTGGTTAGGCAAGATCTTGGTTACTCAAGATCTTGGTTATGCAAGATCTTGGTTCGGGAAGATCTTGGTTATGCAAGATCTTGTTTCTGGAAGATCATGGCTTGGGAAGATCTTGGTTATGCATGAAGTTGGTTTGGCAAGATCTTGGTAAGGGAAGATCTTGGTTATGCAAGATCTTGGTTAGGCAAGATCTTGGTTATGCAAGATCTTGTTTATGCAAAATCTTGGTTAGGCAAGATCTTGGTTATACAAGATGTTGGTTAGCGAAGATCTTGGTTATGCAAGATCTTGGTTATTCAAGTTCTTGGTTATGCAAGATCTTTGTTAGGGAAGATCTTGGTTAGGGACGATCTTGGTTTGGCAAGATCTTGGTTAGGGAAGATCTTGGTTAGGCAATGTGTTGGTTATGCAAGATCTTTGTTATGCAAGATCTTGGTGATGCAAGATCTTGTTTAGGCAACATCTTGGTTATGCAAGATCTTGGTTATGCAAGATCTTCGTTATGCAAGATCATGGTTAGGGAAGATCTTGGTTATGCAAGAACTTGGTTTTGCAAGATCTTGGTTAGGCAAAATCTTAGTTATGCAAGATCTTGGTTATGCAAGATCTTCGTTATGCAAGATCATGGTTAGGGAAGATCTTGGTTATGCAAGAACTTGGTTATGCAAGATCTTGGTTAGGCAAAATCTTAGTTATGCAAGATCTTGGTTATGCAAGATCTTGGTTAGACAACATCTTGGTTACTCAGGATTTTGGTTATTTAAGATCTTCGTTTTTCAAGATCTTGGTTATGCAAGATAATGGTTATGAAAGATCTTGGTTATGCAAAATCTTGTTTCTTGTCTTGTTTCTTGTCTTGTTTCTTGTCTTGTTTCTTGTCTTGTTTCTTGTCTTGTTTCTTGTCTTTTTTCTTGTCTTGTTTCTTGTCTTGTCTGGTCTTGTTTCTTGTCTTGTTTCTTGCCTTTTTTATTGTCTTGTCTTGTCTTGTTTCTTGTCTTTTCTTGTCTTGTTTCTTGTCTTGTTTCTTGTCTTGTTTCTTGTCATGTTTCTTGTCTTGTTTCTTGTCTTGTTTCTTGTCTTGTCTTGTTTTGTTTCTTGTCTTGTCTAGTCTTGCTTCTTGTCTTGTTTCTTGTCTTGTCTTGTTTCTTGTCTTGTTTCTTGTCTTGTTTCTTGTCTTGTTTCTTGTCTTGTTTCTTGTCTTGTTTGGTCTTGCTTCTTGTCTTTTTTCTTGTCTTGCCCTGTCTTGATTCTTGTCTTGTCTTGTCTTGTCTTGTCTTGTCTTGTCTTGTCCTGTGTTGTTTCTTGTCTTGTTTCTTGTCTTGTTTCTTGTCTTGTCTAGTCTTGTTTCTTGTCTTCTTTCTTGTCTTGTCTAGTCTTGTTTCTTGTCTGGTTTCTTGTCTTGTTTCTTGTCTTGTTTCTTGTCTTGTCTTGTTTCTTGTCGTGTTTCTTGTCTTGTTTCTTGTCTTGTTTCTTTTCTTGTTTCTTGTCTTGTTTCTTGTCTTGTCTGGTCTTGTTTCTTGTCTTGTTTCTTGTCTTGTTTCTTGTCTTGTTTCTTGTCTTGTCTTTTTTTTTCTTGTCTTGCCTTTTTTTGTACTGTCTTGTCCTGTCTTGTTTCTTGTCTTGTCTTGTCTTGTTTCTTGTCTTGTTTCTTGTCTTGTCTTGTCTTGTTTCTTGTCTTGTTTCTTGTCTTGTTTATTGTCTTGTTTCTTGTCTTTTTTCTTGTACTGTTTTGTTTCTTGTCTTGTCTTGTCTTGTTTGTTGTCTTGTTTATTGTCATGTCTTGTCTTGTTTCTTGTCTTTTCTTGTCTTGTTTCTTGTCTTGTTTCTTGTCTTGTTTCTTGTCTTGTTTCTTGTCTTGTTTCTTGTCTTGTCTTGTTTCTTGTCTTGTCTAGTCTTGTTTCTTGTCTTGTTTCTTGTCTTGTTTCTTGTCTTGTTTCTTGTCTTGTTGCTTGCCTTGTCTTGTTTCTTGTCTTGTTTCTTGTCTTGTCTGGTCTTTTTTCTTGTCTTGTTTCTTGTCTTGCCCTGTCTTGTTTCTTCCTGTCTTGTTTCTTGTCTTGTTTCTTGTCTTGTCTTGTCTTGTTTCTTGTCTTGTCTAGTCTTGTTTCTTGTCTTGTTTCTTGTCTTTTCTTGTCTTGTTTCTTGTCTTTTTTCTTGTCTTGTTTCTTGTCTTGTTTCTTGTCTTGTCTAGTCTTGTTTCTTGTCTTGTTACTTGTCTTGTTTCTTGTCTTGTTTCTTGTCTTGTTTCTTGTCTTGTTTCTTTTCTTGTTTCTTGTCTTGTTTCTTGTCTTGTTTCTTGTCTTGTTTCTTGTCTTGTTTCTTGTCTTGTTTCTTGTCTTGTTTCTTGTCTTGTCTAGTCTAGTTTCTTGTCTTGTTTCCTGTCTTGTTTCTTGTCTTGTTTCTTGTCTTGTTTCTTGTCTTGTTTCTTGTCTTGTTTCTTGTCTTGTTTCTTGTCTTGTTTCTTGTCTTGTTTCTTGTCTCGTTTCTTGTCCTTTTTCTTGTCTTGTTTCTTGTCTTGTCTTGTCTTGTTTCTTGTCTTGTTTCTTGTCTTGTTTCTTGTCTTGTTTCTTGTCTGGTTTCTTGTCTTGTTTATTGTCTTGTTTCTTGTCTTGTTTCTTGTCTTGTTTCTTGTCTTGTTTCTTGTCTTGTTTCTTGTCTTGTTTGTTGTCTTGTTTCTTGTCTCGTTTCTTGTCTTGTCTGGTCTTGTTTCTTGTCTTGTTTCTTGTCTTGTTTCTTGTCTTGTTTCTTGTCTGGTTTCTTGTCTTGTTTATTGTCTTGTTTCTTGTCTTGTTTCTAGTCTTGTTTCTTGTCTTGTTTCTTGTCTTGTTTCTTGTCTTGTTTCTTGTCCTTTTTCTTGTCTTGTTTCTTGTCTTGTCTTGTCTTGTTTCTTGTCTTTTCTTGTCTTGTTTCCTGTCTTTTCTTGTCTTGTTTCTTGTCTTGTTTCTTGTCTTTTCTTGTCTTGTTTCTTGTCTTGTTTCTTGTCTTGTTTCTTGTCTTGTTTCTTGTCTTGTTTCTTGTCTTGTCTGGTCGTGTTTCTTGTCTTGTTTCTTGTCTTGTTTCTTGTCTTGTTTCTTGTCTTGTTTCCTGTCTTGTCTGGTCTTGTCTGGTCTTGTCTTTTCTTGTTTCTTGTCGTGTTTCTTGTCTTGGTTCTTGTCTTGTTTCTTGTCTTGTCTGGTCTTGTCTTTTCTTGTCTTGTCTTGTACTGTCTTGTCTTGTCTTGTCTTGTCTTGTCTTGTTTCTTGTCTTGTTTCTTGTCTTGGTTCTTCTCTTGTTTCTTGTCTTGTCTGGTCTTGTCTTGTCTTGTCTTGTACTGTCTTGTCCTGTCTTGTTTCTTGTCTTGTCTTGTTTCTTGTCTTTTCTTGTCTTGTTTCCTGTCTTTTCTTGTCTTGTTTCTTGTCTTGTTTCTTGTCTTGTCTTGTCTTGTTTCTTGTCTTGTTTCTTGTCTTGTTTCTTGTCTTTTTTCTTGTCTTTTTTCTTGTCTTGTTTCTTGTCTTGATTCTTGTTTTGTTTTGTCTTGTTTCTTATCTTGTGTGGTCTTGTTTCTTGTCGTGTTTCTTGTCTTGTCTTGGTTATTGTCTCGTCTGGTCTTGTTTCTTGTCTTGTTTCTTGTCTTGTTTCTTGTATTGTACTGTCTTGTCCGGTCTTGTTTTTTGTCCAGTTTCTTGTCTTGTTTCTTGTCTTGTTTCTGGTCTTGTTTCTTGTCTTGTTTATTGTCTTGTTTCTTGTCTTGTTTCTTGTCTTGTTTCTTGTATTGTACTGTCTTGTCCGGTCTTGTTTCTTGTCCAGTTTCTTGTCTTGTTTCTTGTCTTGTTTCTTGTCGTGTTCCTTGTCTTGTTTCTTGTCTTGTTTCTTTTCTTGTCTTGTCTTGTTTCTTGTCTTGTTTCTTGTCTTGTCTTGTCTTGTTTCTTGTCTTCTTCCTTTCTTGTCTGGTCTTGTTTCTTGTCTTGTTTCTTGTCTTGTTTCGTGTCTTGTCTGGTCTCGTTTCTTGTCTTGTCTTGTCTTGTTTCTTGTCTTGTTTCTTGTCTTGTTTCTTGTCTTGTTTCTTCTCTTGTTTCTTGTCTTGTCTTGTATTGTTTCTTGTCTTGTTTCTTGTCTTGTTTCTTATCTTGTTTCTTGTCTTGTTTCTTGTCTTTTTTCTTGTCTTGTCTTGTCCTGTCTTGTTTCTTGTCTTGTCTTGTCTTGTTTCTTTTCTTGTCTTGTCTTGTTTCTTGTCTTGTTTATTGTCTTGTTTATTGTCTTGTTTCTTGTCTTGTTTCTTGTCGTGTTCCTTGTCTTGTTTGTTGTCTTGTTTCTTGTCTTGTCTTGTCTTGTTTCTTGTCTTGTTTCTTGTCTTGTCTTGTCTTTTTTCTTGTCTTGTTCCTTTCTTGTCTGGTCTTGTTTCTTGTCTTGTTTCTTGTCTTGTTTCTTGTCTTGTTTCGTGTCTTGTCTGGTCTCGTTTCTTGTCTTGTCTTGTCTTGTTTCTTGTCTTGTTTCTTGTCTTGTTTCTTGTCTTGTTTCTTCTCTTGTTTCTTGTCTTGTTTCTGGTCTTGTCTTGTATTGTTTCTTGTCTTGTTTCTTGTCTTGTTTCTTATCTTGTTTCTTGTCTTGTTTCTTGTCTTTTTTCTTGTCTTGTCTTGTCCTGTCTTGTTTCTTGTCTTGTCTTGTCTTGTTTCTTGTCTTGTCTTGTCTTGTTTTTTGTCTTGTTTCTTGTCTTGTTTATTGTCTTGTTTCTTGTCTTGTTTCTTGTCTTGTTTCTCGTCTTGTTTGTTGTTTCGTTTCTTGTCTTGTCTGGTCTTGTTTCTTGTCGTGTTTCTTGTCTTGTTTCTTGTCTTGTTTCTTGTCTTGTTTCCTGTCTTGTCTGGTCTTGTCTGGTCTTCTCTTCTCTTGTTTCTTGTCGTGTTTCTTGTCTTGGTTCTTGTCTTGTTTCTTGTCTTGTCTGGTCTTGTCTAGTCTTGTCTTCTCTTATACTGTCTTGTCTTTTCTTGTCTTGTCTTGTTTCTTGTCTTGTTTCTTGTCTTGTTTCTTGTCTTGTATGGTCTTGTTTCTTGTCTTGTCTTGTGTCTTGTCTTGTTTCTTGTCTTGTTTCTTGTCTTGTGTGGTCTTGTTTCTTGTCTTGTTTCTTGTCTTGTTTCTTGTCTTTTCTATTGTCTTGTCTTGTCTTGTTTCTTGTCTTTTCTTGTCTTGTTTATTGTCTTGTTTCTTGTCTTGTTTCTTGTCTTGTTTCTTGTCTTGTTTCTTGCCTTGTTTCTTGCCTTGTCTGGACTAGTTTCTTGTCTTGTTTCTTGTCTTGCCCTGTCTTGTTTCTTGTCTTGTCTTGTCCTGTCTTGTCCTGTCTTGTTTCTTGTCTTGTTTCTTGTCTTGTTTCTTGTCTTGTTTCTTGTCTTGTCTGGACTAGTTTCTTGTCTTGTTTCTTGTCTTGCCCTGTCTTGTTTCTTGTCTTGTCTTGTCCTGTCTTGTCCTGTCTTGTTTCTTGTCTTGTTTCTTGTCTTGTTTCTTGTCTTGTTTCTTGTCTTGTTTCTTGTCTTGTTTCTTGTCTTTTCTAGTCTTGTTTCTTGTCTTGTTTCTTGTCTTGTTTCTTGTCTTGTTTCTTGTCTTGTTTCTTGTCTTGTTTCTTGTCTTGTTTCTTGTCTTGTCTAGTCTAGTTTCTTGTCTTGTTTCCTGTCTTGTTTCTTGTCTTGTTTCTTGTCTTGTTTCTTGTCTTGTTTCTTGTCTTGTTTCTTGTCTTGTTTCTTGTCTTGTTTCTTGTCTTGTTTCTTGTCTCGTTTCTTGTCCTTTTTCTTGTCTTGTTTCTTGTCTTGTCTTGTCTTGTTTCTTGTCTTGTTTCTTGTCTTGTTTCTTGTCTTGTTTCTTGTCTGGTTTCTTGTCTTGTTTATTGTCTTGTTTCTTGTCTTGTTTCTTGTCTTGTTTCTTGTCTTGTTTCTTGTCTTGTTTGTTGTCTTGTTTCTTGTCTCGTTTCTTGTCTTGTCTGGTCTTGTTTCTTGTCTTGTTTCTTGTCTTGTTTCTTGTCTTGTTTCTTGTCTTGTCTGGACTAGTTTCTTGTTCTGTTTCTTGTCTTGCCCTGTCTTGTTTCTTGTCTTGTCTTGTCCTGTCTTGTCCTATCTTGTTTCTTGTCTTGTTTCTTGTCTTGTTTCTTGTCTTGTTTCTTGTCTTGTTTCTTGTCTTTTCTAGTCTTGTTTCTTGTCTTGTTTCTTGTCTTGTTTCTTGTCTTGTTTCTTGTCTTGTTTCTGGTCTTGTTTCTTGTCTTGTTTCTTGTCTTGTCTAGTCTAGTTTCTTGTCTTGTTTCCTGTCTTGTTTCTTGTCTTGTTTCTTGTCTTGTTTCTTGTCTCGTTTCTTGTCCTTTTTCTTGTCTTGTTTCTTGTCTTGTCTTGTCTTGTTTCTTGTCTTGTTTCTTGTCTTGTTTCTTGTCTTGTTTCTTGTCTGGTTTCTTGTCTTGTTTATTGTCTTGTTTATTGTCTTGTTTCTTGTCTTGTTTCTTGTCTTGTTTCTTGTCTTGTTTGTTGTCTTGTTTCTTGTCTCGTTTCTTGTCTTGTCTGGTCTTGTTTCTTGTCTTGTTTCTTGTCTTGTTTCTTGTCTTGTTTCTTGTCTGGTTTCTTGTCTTGTTTATTGTCTTGTTTCTTGTCTTGTTTCTAGTCTTGTTTCTTGTCTTGTTTCTTGTCTTGTTTCTTGTCTTGTTTCTTGTCCTTTTTCTTGTCTTGTTTCTTGTCTTGTCTTGTCTTGTTTCTTGTCTTTTCTTGTGTTGTTTCCTGTCTTTTCTTGTCTTGTTTCTTGTCTTGTTTCTTGTCTTGTCTTGTCTTGTTTCTTGTCTTGTTTCTTGTCTTGTTTCTTGTCTTGTTTCTTGTCTTGTTTCTTGTCTTGTTTCTTGTCTTGTCTGGTCGTTTTTCTTGTCTTGTTTCTTGTCTTGTTTCTTGTCTTGTTTCTCGTCTTGTTTCTTGTCTTGTTTCCTGTCTTGTCTGGTCTTGTCTGGTCTTGTCTTTTCTTGTTTCTTGTCGTGTTTCTTGTCTTGGTTCTTGTCTTGTTTCTTGTCTTGTCTGGTCTTGTCTTTTCTTGTCTTGTCTTGTACTGTCTTGTCTTGTCTTGTCTTGTCTTGTCTTGTTTCTTGTCTTGTTTCTTGTCTTGGTTCTTCTCTTGTTTCTTGTCTTGTCTGGTCTTGTCTTGTCTTGTCTTGTACTGTCTTGTCCTGTCTTGTTTCTTGTCTTGTCTTGTTTCTTGTCTTTTCTTGTCTTGTTTCCTGTCTTTTCTTGTCTTGTTTCTTGTCTTGTTTCTTGTCTTGTCTTGTCTTGTTTCTTGTCTTGTTTCTTGTCTTGTTTCTTGTCTTTTTTCTTGTCTTTTTCTTGTCTTGTTTCTTGTCTTGTTTCTTGTATTGTACTGTCTTGTCCGGTCTTGTTTTTTGTCCAGTTTCTTGTCTTGTTTCTTGTCTTGTTTCTGGTCTTGTTTCTTGTCTTGTTTATTGTCTTGTTTCTTGTCTTGTTTCGTGTCTTGTTTCTTGTCTTGTTTCTTGTATTGTACTGTCTTGTCCGGTCTTGTTTCTTGTCCAGTTTCTTGTCTTGTTTCTTGTCTTGTTTCTTGTCGTGTTCCTTGTCTTGTTTCTTGTCTTGTTTCTTGTCTTGTCTTGTCTTGTTTCTTGTCTTGTTTCTTGTCTTGTCTTGTCTTGTTTCTTGTCTTGTTCCTTTCTTGTCTGGTCTTGTTTCTTGTCTTGTTTCTTGTCTTGTTTCGTGTCTTGTCTGGTCTCGTTTCTTGTCTTGTCTTGTCTTGTTTCTTGTCTTGTTTCTTGTCTTGTTTCTTGTCTTGTTTCTTCTCTTGTTTCTTGTCTTGTTTCTTGTCTTGTCTTGTATTGTTTCTTGTCTTGTTTCTTGTCTTGTTTCTTATCTTGTTTCTTGTCTTGTTTCTTGTCTTTTTTCTTGTCTTGTCTTGTCCTGTCTTGTTTCTTGTCTTGTCTTGTCTTGTTTCTTGTCTTGTCTTGTCTTGTTTCTTGTCTTTTTTCTTGTCTTGTTTATTGTCTTGTTTCTTGTCTTGTTTCTTGTCTTGTTTCTCGTCTTGTTTGTTGTTTCGTTTCTTGTCTTGTCTGGTCTTGTTTCTTGTCGTGTTTCTTGTCTTGTTTCTTGTCTTGTTTCCTGTCTTGTTTCCTGTCTTGTCTGGTCTTGTCTGGTCTTGTCTTCTCTTGTTTCTTGTCGTGTTTCTTGTCTTGGTTCTTGTCTTGTTTCTTGTCTTGTCTGGTCTTGTCTAGTCTTGTCTTGTCTTATACTGTCTTGTCTTTTCTTGTCTTGTCTTGTTTCTTGTCTTGTTTCTTGTCTTGTTTCTTGTCTTGTATGGTCTTGTTTCTTGTCTTGTCTTGTTTCTTGTCTTGTTTGTTGTCTTGTTTCTTGTCTTGTCTGGTCTTGTTTCTTGTCTTGTTTCTTGTCTTGTTTCTTGTCTTTTTTATTGTCTTGTCTTGTCTTGTTTCTTGTCTTTTCTTGTCTTGTTTATTGTCTTGTTTCTTGTCTTTTTTCTTGTCTTGTTTCTTGTCTTGTTTCTTGCCTTGTTTCTTGCCTTGTCTTGTTTTCTGTTTTGTTTCTTGTCTTGTTTCCTGTCTTGTTTCTTGTCTTGTCTTGTTTTCTGTCTTGTTTCTTGTCTTGTTTCTTGTCTTGTTTTTTGTCTTGTTTCTTGTCTTGTCTGGACTAGTTTCTTGTCTTGTTTCTTGTCTTGCCCTGTCTTGTTTCTTGTCTTGTCTTGTCCTGTCTTGTCCTATCTTGTTTCTTGTCTTGTTTCTTGTCTTGTTTCTTGTCTTGTTTCTTGTCTTGTTTCTTGTCTTTTCTAGTCTTGTTTCTTGTCTTGTTTCTTGTCTTGTCTAGTCTTGTTTCTTGTCTTGTTTCTTGTCTTGTCTTGTTTCTTGTCGTGTTTCTTGTCTTGTTTCTTGTCCTTTCTTGTTTCTTGTCTTGTTTCTTGTCTTGTCTAGTCTTGTTTCTTGTCTTGTTTCTTGTCTTGTCTGGTCTTGTTTCTTGTCTTGTTTCTTGTCGTGTTTCTTGTCTTGTCTTGTCTTGTCTTGCCTTTTCTTGTACTGTCTTGCCCTGCCTTGTTTCTTGTCTTGTCTTGTCTTGTTACTTATCTCGTCTTGTCTTGTTTCTTGTCTTGTTTCGTGTCTTGTTTCTTGTCTTGTTTCTTGTCTTTTCTAGTCTTGTTTCTTGTCTTGTTTCTTGTCTTGTCTAGTCTTGTTTCTTGTCTTGTTTCTTGTCTTGTCTTGTTTCTTGTCGTGTTTCTTGTCTTATTTCTTGTCTTGTCTTGTTTCTTGTCTTGTCTTGTTTCTTGTCTTGTCTTGTTTCTTGTCTTGCTTCATGTCTTGTCTAGTCTTGTTTCTTGTCTTGTTTCTTGTCTTGTCTGGTCTTGTTTCTTGTCTTGTTTCTTGTCGTGTTTCTTGTCTTGTCTTGTCTTGTCTTGCCTTTTCTTGTACTGTCTTGCCCTGCCTTGTTTCTTGTCTTGTCTTGTCTTGTTACTTATCTTGTCTTGTCTTGTTTCTTGTCTTGTTTCTTGTCTTGTCTTGTCTTGTGTTTTGTCTTGCCTTTTCTTGTACTGTCTTGTCCTGTCTTGTTTCTTGTCTTGTCTTGTCTTGTTTCTTGTCTTGCCTTGTCTTTTTTCTTGTCGTGTTTCTTGTCTTGTCGTGTTTCTTGTCTTTTTTCTTGTCTTGTTTGTTGTCTTGTTTCTTGTCTTGTCTTGTCTTGTTTCTTGTCTTGTCTGGTCTATTTTCTTGTCGTGTTTCTTGTCTTGTTTCTTGTCTTGTTTCTTGTCTTGTCTTGTCTTGTTTCTTGTCTTGTTTCTTGTCTTGTTTCTTGTCTTGTCTTGTCTTGTTTCTTGTCTTGTTTCTTTCTTGTCTGGTCTTGTTTCTTGTCTTGTTTCTTGTCTTGTTTCGTGTCTTGTCTGGTCTCGTTTCTTGTCTTGTCTTGTCTTGTTTCTTGTCTTTTTTCTTGTCTTGTTTCTTTTTTTTTTGCTTGTCTTGTTTCTTGTCTTGTTTCTTGTCTTGTCTTGTATTGTTTCTTGTCTTGTTTCTTGCCTTGTTTCTTATCTTGTTTCTTGTCTTGTTTCTTGTCTTGTTTCTTGTCTTGTCTTGTCTTGTCCTGTCTTGTTTGTTGTCTTGTCTTGTCTTGTTTCTTGTCTTGTCTTGTCTTGTTTCTTGTCTTGTTTCTTGTCTTGTTTATTGTCTTGTTTCTTGTCTTGTTTCTTGTCTTGTTTCTCGTCTTGTTTGTTGTCTCGTTTCTTGTCTTGTCTGGTCTTGTTTCTTGTCGTGTTTCTTGTCTTGTTTCTTGTCTTGTTTCTTGTCTTGTTTCCTGTCTTGTTTCCTGTCTTGTCTGGTCTTGTCTGGTCTTGTCTTCTCTTGTTTCTTGTCGTGATTCTTGTCTTGGTTCTTGTCTTGTTTCTTGTCTTGTCTGGTCTTGTCTTGTCTTGTCTTGTCTTATACTGTCTTGTCTTTTCTTGTCTTGTCTTGTTTCTTGTCTTGTTTCTTGTCTTGTTTCTTGTCTTGTATGGTCTTGTTTCTTGTCTTGTCTTGTTTCTTGTCTTGTTTCTTGTCTTGTTTCTTGTCTTGTCTGGTCTTGTTTCTTGTCTTGTTTCTTGTCTTGTTTCTTGTCTTTTTTATTGTCTTGTCTTGTCTTGTTTCTTGTCTTTTCTTGTCTTGTTTCTTGTCTTGTTTCTTGTCTTGTTTCTTGCCTTGTCTTGTTTTCTGTCTTGTTTCTTGTCTTGTTTCTTGTCTTGTTTCTTGTCTTGTTTCTTGTCTTGTCTTGTTTTCTGTCTTGTTTCTTGTCTTGTTTCTTGTCTTGTTTTTTGTCTTGTTTCTTGTCTTGTTTCCTGTCTTGTCTGGTCTTGTCTGGTCTTGTCTTCTCTTGTTTCTTGTAGTGTTTCTTGTCTTGTTTCTTGTCTTGTCTTGTTTTCTGTCTTGTTTCTTGTCTTGTTTTTTGTCTTGTTTCTTGTCTTGTTTCCTGTCTTGTCTGGTCTTGTCTGGTCTTGTCTTCTCTTGTTTCTTGTAGTGTTTCTTTTCTTGGTTCTTGTCTTGTTTCTTGTCTTGTCTGGTCTTGTCTAGTCTTGTCTTGTCTTATACTGTCTTGTCTTTTCTTGTCTTGTCTTGTTTCTTGTCTTGTTTCTTGTCTTGCCCTGTCTTGTTTCTTGTCTTGTCTTGTCCTGTCTTGTCCTATCTTGTTTCTTGTCTTGTTTCTTTTCTTGTTTCTTGTCTTGTTTCTTGTCTTGTTTCTTGTCTTTTCTAGTCTTGTTTCTTGTCTTGTTTCTTGTCTTGTCTAGTCTTGTTTCTTGTCTTGTTTCTTGTCTTGTCTTGTTTCTTGTCGTGTTTCTTGTCTTGTTTCTTGTCTTGTCTTGTTTCTTGTCTTGTTTCTTGTCTTGTCTAGTCTTGTTTCTTGTCTTGTTTCTTGTCTTGTCTGGTCTTGTTTCTTGTCTTGTTTCTTGTCGTGTTTCTTGTCTTGTCTTGTCTTGTCTTGCCTTTTCTTGTACTGTCTTGCCCTGCATTGTTTCTTGTCTTGTCTTGTCTTGTTACTTATCTTGTCTTGTCTTGTTTCTTGTCTTGTTTCTTGTCTTGTCTTGTCTTGTTTCTTGTCTTGCCTTTTCTTGTACTGTCTTGTCCTGTCTTGTTTCTTGTCTTGTCTTGTCTTGTTTCTTGTCTTGCCTTGTCTTTTTTCTAGTCGTGTTTCTTGTCTTGTCTTGTTTCTTGTCCTTTTTCTTGTCTTGTTTGTTGTCTTGATACTTGTCTTGTCTTGTCTTGTTTCTTGTCTTGTCTGGTCTATTTTCTTGTCGTGTTTCTTGTCTTGTTTCTTGTCTTGTTTCTTGTCTTGTTTCTTGTCTTGTCTTGTCTTGTTTCTTGTCTTGTTTCTTGTCTTGTCTTGTCTTGTCTTGTTCTGTCTTGCCTTGTCTTGTACTGTCTTGTCCTGTCTTGTTTCTTGTCTTGTCTTGTCTTGTTTCTTGTCTTGCCTTGTCCTTTTTCTTGTCGTGTTTCTTGTCTTGTCTTGTCTTGTTACTTATCTTGTCTTGTCTTGTTTCTTGTCTTGTTTCTTGTCTTGTCTTGTCTTGTTTCTTGTCTTGCCTTTTCTTGTACTGTCTTGTCCTGTCTTGTTTCTTGTCTTGTCTTGTCTTGTTTCTTGTCTTGCCTTGTCTTTTTTCTTGTCGTTTTCTTGTCTTGTCTTGTTTCTTGTCTTTTTTCTTGTCTTGTTTGTTGTCTTGTTCCTTGTCTTGTCTTGTCTTGTTTCTTGTCTTGTCTGGTCTATTTTCTTGTCGTGTTTCTTGTCTTGTTTCTTGTCTTGTTTCTTGTCTTGTTTCTTGTCTTGTTTATTGTCTTGTTTCTTGCCTTGTTTCTTGTCTTGTTTCTTGTCTTGTTTGTTGTCTTGTTTGTTGTCTTGTTTGTTGTCTTGTTTGTTGTCTCGTTTCTTGTCTTATCTGGTCTTGTTTCTTGTCGTGTTTCTTGTCTTGTTTCTTGTCTTGTTTCTTGTCTTGTTTCCTGTCTTGCCTGGTCTTGTCAGGTTTTGTTTCTTGTCGTGTTTCTTGTCTTGGTTCTTGTCTTGTTTCTTGTCTTGTCTTGTCTTGTCTTGTACTGTCTTGTCCTGTCTTGTTTCTTGTCTTGTCTTGTTTCTTGTCTTTTCTTGTCTTGTTTCTTGTCTTGTTTCTTGTCTGGTTTCTTGTCTTGTTTCTTGTCTTGTTTCTTGTCTTGTCTTGTTTCTTGTAATGTTTCTTGTCTTTTTTCTTGTCTTGTTTCTTGTCTTGTTTCTTGTCTTGTCTGGTCTTGTTTCTTGTCTTGTTTCTTGTCTTGTTTCTTGTCTTGTTTCTTGTCTTGTTTATTGTCTTGTTTATTGTCTTGTTCATTGTCTTGTCTTGTCTTGTTTCTTGTCTTGTTTCTTGTCTGGTTTCTTGTCTTGTTTCTTGTCTTGTTTCTTGTCTTGTCTTGTTTCTTGTAATGTTTCTTGTCTTTTTTCTTGTCTTGTTTCTTGTCTTGTTTCTTGTCTTGTCTGGTCTTGTTTCTTGTC
Source organism: Blastomussa wellsi (assembly GCA_947652115.1). Taxonomy (NCBI): domain Eukaryota; kingdom Metazoa; phylum Cnidaria; class Anthozoa; order Scleractinia; family Plerogyridae; genus Blastomussa; species Blastomussa wellsi. Next base: position 13,182,476 of record OX393574.1, read on the forward strand.
TTGTTTCTTGTCTTGTTTCTTGTCTTGTTTCTTGTCTTGTTTATTGTCTTGTTTATTGTCTTGTTCATTGTCTTGTCTTGTCTTGTTTCTTGTCTTTTCTTGTCTTGTCTTGCCTTGTCTGGTACTGTCTTGTCCTGTCTTGTTTCTTGTCTTGTCTTGTCTTGTCTTGTTTCTTGTCTTGTTTGTTGTCTTGTTTCTTGTCTTGTTTATTGTCTTGTTTCTTGTCCTGTTTCTTGTCTTGTCTGGTCTTGTTTCTTGTCTTGTTTCTTGTCTTGTTTCTTGTCTTGTTTCTTGTCTTGCTTCCTGTCTTGTCTGGTCTTGTCTGGTCTTGTCTTTTCTTGTTTCTTGTCGTGTTTCTTGTCTTGGTTCTTGTCTTGTTTCTTGTCTTGTCTGGTCTTGTCTTGTCTTGTCTTGTCTTGTACTGTCTTGTCTTGTCTTTTACTGTCTTGTCCTGTCTTGTTTCTTGTCTTGTCTTGTTTCTTGTCTTTTCTTGTCTTGTTTCCTGTCTTTTCTTGTTTTGTTTCTTGTCTTGTCTTGTCTTGTTTCTTGTCTTGTTTCTTGTCTTGTTTCTTGTCTTTTTTCTTGTCTTGTTTCTTGTCTTGTTTCTTGTTTTGTCTTGTCTTGTTTCTTGTCTTGTGTGGTCTTGTTTCTTGTCGTGTTTCTTGTCTTGTCTTGGTTATTGTCTCGTCTGGTCTTGTTTCTTGTCTTGTTTCTTGTATTGTACTGTCTTGTCCGGTCTTGTTTTTTTGTCCAGTTTCTTGTCTTGTTTCTTGTCTTGTTTCTGGTCTTGTTTCTTGTCTTGTTTATTGTCTTGTTTCCTGTCTTGTTTCTTGTCTTGTTTCTTGTATTGTACTGTCTTGTCCGGTCTTGTTTCTTGTCCAGTTTCTTGTCTTGTTTCTTGTCTTGTTTCTTGTCTTGTTTCTTGTCGTGTTTCTTGTCTTGTTTCTTGTCTTGTTTCTTGTCTTTTTTATTGTCTTGTCTTGTCTTGTTTCTTCTCTTTTCTTGTCTTGTTTCATGTCTTGTTTCTTGTCTTGTTTCTTGTCTTGTTTCTTGTCTTGTTTCTTGTCTTGTCTTGTTTTCTGTCTTGTTTCTTGTCTTGTTTCTTGTCTTGTTTTTTGTCTTGTTTCTTGTCTTGTCTGGACTAGTTTCTTGTCTTGTTTCTTGTCTTGCCCTGTCTTGTTTCTTGTCTTGTCTTGTCCTGTCTTGTCCTATCTTGTTTCTTGTCTTGTTTCTAGTCTTGTTTCTTGTCTTTTTTATTGTCTTGTCTTGTCTTGTTTCTTCTCTTTTCTTGTCTTGTTTCTTGTCTTGTTTCTTGTCTTGTTTCTTGTCTTGTTTCTTGTCTTGTTTCTTGTCTTGTCTTGTTTTCTGTCTTGTTTCTTGTCTTGTTTCTTGTCTTGTTTTTTGTCTTGTTTCTTGTCTTGTCTGGACTAGTTTCTTGTCTTGTTTCTTGTCTTGCCCTGTCTTGTTTCTTGTCTTGTCTTGTCCTGTCTTGTCCTATCTTGTTTCTTGTCTTGTTTCTTGTCTTGTTTCTTGTCTTGTTTCTTGTCTTGTTTCCTGTCTTGTCTGGTCTTGTCTGGTCTTGTCTTTTCTTGTTTCTTGTCGTGTTTCTTGTCTTGGTTCTTGTCTTGTTTCTTGTCTTGTCTGGTCTTGTCTTGTCTTGTCTTGTCTTGTACTGTCTTGTCTTGTCTTGTCTTGTCTTGTCTTGTTTCTTGTCTTGTTTCTTGTCTTGGTTCTTCTCTTGTTTCTTGTCTTGTCTGGTCTTGTCTTGTCTTGTCTTGTCTTTTACTGTCTTGTCCTGTCTTGTTTCTTGTCTTGTCTTGTTTCTTGTCTTTTCTTGTCTTGTTTCCTGTCTTTTCTTGTCTTGTTTCTTGTCTTGTTTCTTGTCTTGTCTTGTCTTGTTTCTTGTCTTGTTTCTTGTCTTGTTTCTTGTCTTGTTTCTTGTCTTTTTTCTTGTCTTGTTTCTTGTCTTGTTTCTTGTTTTGTCTTGTCTTGTTTCTTGTCTTGTGTGGTCTTGTTTCTTGTCGTGTTTCTTGTCTTGTCTTGGTTATTGTCTCGTCTGGTCTTGTTTCTTGTATTGTACTGTCTTGTCCGGTCTTGTTTTTTTGTCCAGTTTCTTGTCTTGTTTCTTGTCTTGTTTCTGGTCTTGTTTCTTGTCTTGTTTATTGTCTTGTTTCCTGTCTTGTTTCTTGTCTTGTTTCTTGTATTGTACTGTCTTGTCCGATCTTGTTTTTTTGTCCAGTTTCTTGTCTTGTTTCTTGTCTTGTTTCTGGTCTTGTTTCTTGTCTTGTTTATTGTCTTGTTTCCTGTCTTGTTTCTTGTCTTGTTTCTTGTATTGTACTGTCTTGTCCGGTCTTGTTTCTTGTCCAGTTTCTTGTCTTGTTTCTTGTCTTGTTTCTTGTCTTGTTTCTTGTCGTGTTTCTTGTCTTGTTTCTTGTCTTGTTTCTTGTCTTGTCTTGTCTTGTTTCTTGTCTTGTTTCTTGTCTTGTTTCTTGTCGTGTTTCTTGTCTTGTTTCTTGTCTTGTTTCTTGTCTTGTCTTGTCTTGTTTCTTGTCTTGTTTCTTGTCTTGTTTCTTGTCTTGTCTTGTCTTGTTTCTTGTCTTGTTTCTTTCTTGTCTGGTCTTGTTTCTTGTCTTGTTTCTTGTCTTGTTTCGTGTCTTGTCTGGTCTCTTTTCTTGTCTTGTCTTGTCTTGTTTCTTGTCTTGTTTCTTGTCTTGTTTCTTGTCTTGTTTCTTGTCTTGTCTTGTATTGTTTCTTGTCTTGTTTCTTGTCTTGTTTCTTATCTTGTTTCTTGTCTTGTTTCTTGTCTTTTTTCTTGTCTTGTCTTGTCTTGTCCTGTCTTGTTTCTTGTCTTGTCTTGTCTTGTTTCTTGTCTTGTCTTGTCTTGTTTCTTGTCTTGTTTCTTGTCTTGTTTATTGTCTTGTTTCTTGTCTTGTTTCTTGTCTTGTTTCTCGTCTTGTTTGTTGTCTCGTTTCTTGTCTTGTCTGGTCTTGTTTCTTGTCGTGTTTCTTGTCTTGTTTCTTGTCTTGTTTCCTGTCTTGTCTGGTCTTGTCTGGTCTTGTCTTCTCTTGTTTCTTGTCGTGTTTCTTGTCTTGGTTCTTGTCTTGTTTCTTGTCTTGTCTGGTCTTGTCTTGTCTTGTCTTGTCTTATACTGTCTTGTCTTTTCTTGTCTTGTCTTGTTTCTTGTCTTGTTTCTTGTCTTGTTTCTTGTCTTGTATGGTCTTGTTTCTTGTCTTGTCTTGTTTCTTGTCTTGTTTCTTGTCTTGTTTCTTGTCTTGTCTGGTCTTGTTTCTTGTCTTGTTTCTTGTCTTGTTTCTTGTCTTTTTTATTGTCTTGTCTTGTCTTGTTTCTTCTCTTTTCTTGTCTTGTTTCTTGTCTTGTTTCTTGTCTTGTTTCTTGTCTTGTTTCTTGTCTTGTTTCTTGTCTTGTTTCTTGCCTTGTCTTGTTTTCTGTCTTGTTTCTTGTCTTGTTTCTTGTCTTGTTTCTTGTCTTGTTTCTTGTCTTGTTTCTTGTCTTGTCTTGTTTTCTGTCTTGTTTCTTGTCTTGTTTCTTGTCTTGTTTTTTGTCTTGTTTCTTGTCTTGTCTGGACTAGTTTCTTGTCTTGTTTCTTGTCTTGCCCTGTCTTGTTTCTTGTCTTGTCTTGTCCTGTCTTGTCCTATCTTGTTTCTTGTCTTGTTTCTTGTCTTGTTTCTTGTCTTGTTTCCTGTCTTGTCTGGTCTTGTCTGGTCTTGTCTTTTCTTGTTTCTTGTCGTGTTTCTTGTCTTGGTTCTTGTCTTGTTTCTTGTCTTGTCTGGTCTTGTCTTGTCTTGTCTTGTCTTGTACTGTCTTGTCTTGTCTTGTCTTGTCTTGTCTTGTTTCTTGTCTTGTTTCTTGTCTTGGTTCTTCTCTTGTTTCTTGTCTTGTCTGGTCTTGTCTTGTCTTGTCTTGTCTTTTACTGTCTTGTCCTGTCTTGTTTCTTGTCTTGTCTTGTTTCTTGTCTTTTCTTGTCTTGTTTCCTGTCTTTTCTTGTCTTGTTTCTTGTCTTGTTTCTTGTCTTGTTTCTTGTCTTGTTTCTTGTCTTGTCTTGTATTGTTTCTTGTCTTGTTTCTTGTCTTGTTTCTTATCTTCTTTCTTGTCTTGTTTCTTGTCTTTTTTCTTGTCTTGTCTTGTCTTGTCCTGTCTTGTTTCTTGTCTTGTCTTGTCTTGTTTCTTGTCTTGTCTTGTCTTGTTTCTTGTCTTGTTTCTTGTCTTGTTTATTGTCTTGTTTCTTGTTTTGTTTCTTGTCTTGTTTCTCGTCTTGTTTGTTGTCTCGTTTCTTGTCTTGTCTGGTCTTGTTTCTTGTCGTGTTTCTTGTCTTGTTTCTTGTCTTGTTTCCTGTCTTGTCTGGTCTTGTCTGGTCTTGTCTTCTCTTGTTTCTTGTCGTGTTTCTTGTCTTGGTTCTTGTCTTGTTTCTTGTCTTGTCTGGTCTTGTCTTGTCTTGTCTTGTCTTATACTGTCTTGTCTTTTCTTGTCTTGTCTTGTTTCTTGTCTTGTTTCTTGTCTTGTTTCTTGTCTTGTATGGTCTTGTTTCTTGTCTTGTCTTGTTTCTTGTCTTGTTTCTTGTCTTGTTTCTTGTCTTGTCTGGTCTTGTTTCTTGTCTTGTTTCTTGTCTTGTTTCTTGTCTTTTTTATTGTCTTGTCTTGTCTTGTTTCTTCTCTTTTCTTGTCTTGTTTCTTGTCTTGTTTCTTGTCTTGTTTCTTGTCTTGTTTCTTGTCTTGTTTCTTGTCTTGTTTCTTGCCTTGTCTTGTTTTCTGTCTTGTTTCTTGTCTTGTTTCTTGTCTTGTTTCTTGTCTTGTTTCTTGTCTTGTTTCTTGTCTTGTCTTGTTTTCTGTCTTGTTTCTTGTCTTGTTTCTTGTCTTGTTTTTTGTCTTGTTTCTTGTCTTGTCTGGACTAGTTTCTTGTCTTGTTTCTTGTCTTGCCCTGTCTTGTTTCTTGTCTTGTCTTGTCCTGTCTTGTCCTATCTTGTTTCTTGTCTTGTTTCTTGTCTTGTTTCTTGTCTTGTTTCTTGTCTTGTTTCCTGTCTTGTCTGGTCTTGTCTGGTCTTGTCTTTTCTTGTTTCTTGTCGTGTTTCTTGTCTTGGTTCTTGTCTTGTTTCTTGTCTTGTCTGGTCTTGTCTTGTCTTGTCTTGTCTTGTACTGTCTTGTCTTGTCTTGTCTTGTCTTGTCTTGTTTCTTGTCTTGTTTCTTGTCTTGGTTCTTCTCTTGTTTCTTGTCTTGTCTGGTCTTGTCTTGTCTTGTCTTGTCTTTTACTGTCTTGTCCTGTCTTGTTTCTTGTCTTGTCTTGTTTCTTGTCTTTTCTTGTCTTGTTTCCTGTCTTTTCTTGTCTTGTTTCTTGTCTTGTTTCTTGTCTTGTCTTGTCTTGTTTCTTGTCTTGTTTCTTGTCTTGTTTCTTGTCTTTTTTCTTGTCTTGTTTCTTGTCTTGTTTTTTGTTTTGTCTTGTCTTGTTTCTTGTCTTGTGTGGTCTTGTTTCTTGTCGTGTTTCTTGTCTTGTCTTGGTTATTGTCTCGTCTGGTCTTGTTTCTTGTCTTGTTTCTTGTATTGTACTGTCTTCTCCGGTCTTGTTTTTTTGTCCAGTTTCTTGTCTTGTTTCTTGTCTTGTTTCTGGTCTTGTTTCTTGTCTTGTTTATTGTCTTGTTTCCTGTCTTGTTTCTTGTCTTGTTTCTTGTATTGTACTGTCTTGTCCGGTCTTGTTTCTTGTCCAGTTTCTTGTCTTGTTTCTTGTCTTGTTTCTTGTCTTGTTTCTTGTCGTGTTTCTTGTCTTGTTTCTTGTCTTGTTTCTTGTCTTGTCTTGTCTTGTTTCTTGTCTTGTTTCTTGTCTTGTTTCTTGTCTTGTTTCTTGTCTTGTTTCTTGTCGTGTTTCTTGTCTTGTTTCTTGTCTTGTTTCTTGTCTTGTTTTGTCTTGTTTCTTGTCTTGTTTCTTGTCTTGTTTCTTGTCTTGTCTAGTCTTGTTTCTTGTCTTGTTTCTTTCTTGTCTGGTCTTGTTTCTTGTCTTGTTTCTTGTCTTGTTTCGTGTCTTGTCTGGTCTCGTTTCTTGTCTTGTCTTGTCTTGTTTCTTGTCTTGTTTCTTGTCTTGTTTCTTGTCTTGTCTTGTATTGTTTCTTGTCTTGTTTCTTGTCTTGTTTCTTATCTTGTTTCTTGTCTTGTTTCTTGTCTTTTTTCTTGTCTTGTCTTGTCTTGTCCTGTCTTGTTTCTTGTCTTGTCTTGTCTTGTTTCTTGTCTTGTCTTGTCTTGTTTCTTGTCTTGTTTCTTGTCTTGTTTATTGTCTTGTTTCTTGTCTTGTTTCTTGTCTTGTTTCTCGTCTTGTTTGTTGTCTCGTTTCTTGTCTTGTCTGGTCTTGTTTCTTGTCGTGTTTCTTGTCTTGTTTCTTGTCTTGTTTCCTGTCTTGTCTGGTCTTGTCTGGTCTTGTCTTCTCTTGTTTCTTGTCGTGTTTCTTGTCTTGGTTCTTGTCTTGTTTCTTGTCTTGTCTGGTCTTGTCTTGTCTTGTCTTGTCTTATACTGTCTTGTCTTTTCTTGTCTTGTCTTGTTTCTTGTCTTGTTTCTTGTCTTGTTTCTTGTCTTGTATGGTCTTGTTTCTTGTCTTGTCGTGTTTCTTGTCTTGTTTCTTGTCTTGTTTCTTGTCTTGTCTGGTCTTGTTTCTTGTCTTGTTTCTTGTCTTGTTTCTTGTCTTTTTTATTGTCTTGTCTTGTCTTGTTTCTTGTCTTTTCTTGTCTTGTTTATTGTCTTGTTTCTTGTCTTGTTTCTTGTCTTGTTTCTTGTCTTGTTTTTTGCCTTGTTTCTTGCCTTGTCTTGTTTTCTGTTTTGTTTCTTGTCTTGTTTCTTGTCTTGTTTCTTGTCTTGTCTTGTTTTCTGTCTTGTTTCTTGTCTTGTTTCTTGTCTTGTTTTTTGTCTTGTTTCTTGTCTTGTCTGGACTAGTTTCTTGTCTTGTTTCTTGTCTTGCCCTCTCTTGTTTCTTGTCTTGTCTTGTCCTGTCTTGTCCTATCTTGTTTCTTGTCTTGTTTCTTGTCTTGTTTCTTGTCTTGTTTTTTGTCTTGTTTCTTGTCTTGTTTCTTGTCTTTTCTAGTCTTGTTTCTTGTCTTGTTTCTTGTCTTGTCTAGTCTTGTTTCTTGTCTTGTTTCTTGTCTTGTCTTGTTTCTTGTCGTGTTTCTTGTCTTGTTTCTTGTCTTGTCTTGTTTCTTGTCTTGTTTCTTGTCTTGTCTAGTCTTGTTTCTTGTCTTGTCTAGTCTTGTTTCTTGTCTTGTTTCTTGTCTTGTCTGGTCTTGTTTCTTGTCTTGTTTCTTGTCGTGTTTCTTGTCTTGTCTTGTCTTGTCTTGCCTTTTCTTGTACTGTCTTGCCCTGCCTTGTTTCTTGTCTTGTCTTGTCTTGTTACTTATCTCGTCTTGTCTTGTTTCTTGTCTTGTTTCTTGTCTTGTTTCTTGTCTTTTCTAGTCTTGTTTCTTGTCTTGTTTCTTGTCTTGTCTAGTCTTGTTTCTTGTCTTGTTTCTTGTCTTGTCTTGTTTCTTGTCGTGTTTCTTGTCTTGTTTCTTGTCTTGTCTTGTGTCTTGTCTTGTCTTGTTTCTTGTCTTGATTCTTGTCTTGTCTAGTCTTGTTTCTTGTCTTGTTTCTTGTCTTGTCTGGTCTTGTTTCTTGTCTTGTTTCTTGTCGTATTTCTTGTCTTGTCTTGTCTTGTCTTGCCTTTTCTTGTACTGTCTTGCCCTGCCTTGTTTCTTGTCTTGTCTTGTCTTGTTACTTATCTTGTCTTGTCTTGTTTCTTGTCTTGTTTCTTGTCTTGTCTTGTCTTGTGTTTTGTCTTGCCTTTTCTTGTACTGTCTTGTCCTGTCTTGTTTCTTGTCTTGTCTTGTCTTGTTTCTTGTCTTGCCTTGTCTTTTTTCTTGTCGTGTTTCTTGTCTTGTCCTGTTTCTTGTCTTTTTTCTTGTCTTGTTTGTTGTCTTGTTTCTTGTCTTGTCTTGTCTTTTTTCTTGTCTTGTCTGGTCTATTTTCTTGTCGTGTTTCTTGTCTTGTTTCTTGTCTTGTTTCTTGTCTTGTCTTGTCTTGTTTCTTGTCTTGTTTCTTGTCTTGTCTTGTCTTGTTTCTTGTCTTGTTTCTTTCTTGTCTGGTCTTGTTTCTTGTCTTGTTTCTTGTCTTGTTTCGTGTCTTGTCTGGTCTCGTTTCTTGTCTTGTCTTGTCTTGTTTCTTGTCTTTTTTCTTGTCTTGTTTCTTTTTTTTTTTTGCTTGTCTTGTTTCTTGTCTTGTTTCTTGTCTTGTCTTGTATTGTTTCTTGTCTTGTTTCTTGTCTTGTTTCTTATCTTGTTTCTTGTCTTGTTTCTTGTCTTGTTTCTTGTCTTGTCTTGTCTTGTCCTGTCTTGTTTCTTGTCTTGCCCTGTCTTGTTTCTTGTCTTGTCTTGTCCTGTCTTGTCCTATCTTGTTTCTTGTCTTGTTTCTTGTCTTGTTTCTTGTCTTGTTTCTTGTCTTGTTTCCTGTCTTGTCTGGTCTTGTCTGGTCTTGTCTTTTCTTGTTTCTTGTCGTGTTTCTTGTCTTGGTTCTTGTCTTGTTTCTTGTCTTGTCTGGTCTTGTCTTGTCTTGTCTTGTCTTGTACTGTCTTGTCTTGTCTTGTCTTGTCTTGTCTTGTTTCTTGTCTTGTTTCTTGTCTTGGTTCTTCTCTTGTTTCTTGTCTTGTCTGGTCTTGTCTTGTCTTGTCTTGTCTTTTACTGTCTTGTCCTGTCTTGTTTCTTGTCTTGTCTTGTTTCTTGTCTTTTCTTGTCTTGTTTCCTGTCTTTTCTTGTCTTGTTTCTTGTCTTGTTTCTTGTCTTGTCTTGTCTTGTTTCTTGTCTTGTTTCTTGTCTTGTTTCTTGTCTTGTTTCTTGTCTTTTTTCTTGTCTTGTTTCTTGTCTTGTTTCTTGTTTTGTCTTGTCTTGTTTCTTGTCTTTTTTCTTGTCTTGTTTCTTGTCTTGTTTCTTGTTTTGTCTTGTCTTGTTTCTTGTCTTGTTTCTTGTTTTTCTTGTCTTGTTTCTTGTCTTGTTTCTTGTCTTTTTTCTTGTCTTGTTTCTTGTCTTGTTTCTTGTTTTGTCTTGTCGTGTTTCTTGTCTTGTTTCTTGTCTTGTTTCTTGTCTTGTCTGGTCTTGTTTCTTGTCTTGTTTCTTGTCTTGTTTCTTGTCTTTTTTATTGTCTTGTCTTGTCTTGTTTCTTGTCTTTTCTTGTCTTGTTTATTGTCTTGTTTCTTGTCTTGTTTCTTGTCTTGTTTCTTGTCTTGTTTCTTGCCTTGTTTCTTGCCTTGTCTTGTTTTCTGTTTTGTTTCTTGTCTTGTTTCTTGTCTTGTCTTGTTTTCTGTCTTGTTTCTTGTCTTGTTTCTTGTCTTGTTTTTTGTCTTGTTTCTTGTCTTGTCTGGACTAGTTTCTTGTCTTGTTTCTTGTCTTGCCCTCTCTTGTTTCTTGTCTTGTCTTGTCCTGTCTTGTCCTATCTTGTTTCTTGTCTTGTTTCTTGTCTTGTTTCTTGTCTTGTTTCTTGTCTTGTTTCTTGTCTTTTCTAGTCTTGTTTCTTGTCTTGTTTCTTGTCTTGTCTAGTCTTGTTTCTTGTCTTGTTTCTTGTCTTGTCTTGTTTCTTGTCGTGTTTCTTGTCTTGTTTCTTGTCTTGTCTTGTTTCTTGTCTTGTTTCTTGTCTTGTCTAGTCTTGTTTCTTGTCTTGTTTCTTGTCTTGTTTCTTGTCTTGTTTCTTGTCTTGTTTCTTGTCGTGTTTCTTGTCTTGTCTTGTCTTGTCTTGCCTTTTCTTGTACTGTCTTGCCCTGCCTTGTTTCTTGTCTTGTCTTGTCTTGTTACTTATCTCGTCTTGTGTCTTGTCTTGTCTTGTTTCTTGTCTTGATTCTTGTCTTGTCTAGTCTTGTTTCTTGTCTTGTTTCTTGTCTTGTCTGGTCTTGTTTCTTGTCTTGTTTCTTGTCGTGTTTCTTGTCTTGTCTTGTCTTGTCTTGCCTTTTCTTGTACTGTCTTGCCCTGCCTTGTTTCTTGTCTTGTCTTGTCTTGTTACTTATCTTGTCTTGTCTTGTTTCTTGTCTTGTTTCTTGTCTTGTCTTGTCTTGTGTTTTGTCTTGCCTTTTCTTGTATTGTCTTGTCCTGTCTTGTTTCTTGTCTTGTCTTGTCTTGTTTCTTGTCTTGCCTTGTCTTTTTTCTTGTCGTGTTTCTTGTCTTGTCCTGTTTCTTGTCTTTTTTCTTGTCTTGTTTGTTGTCTTGTTTCTTGTCTTGTCTTGTCTTGTTTCTTGTCTTGTCTGGTCTATTTTCTTGTCGTGTTTCTTGTCTTGTTTCTTGTCTTGTTTCTTGTCTTGTCTTGTCTTGTTTCTTGTCTTGTTTCTTGTCTTGTTTCTTGTCTTGTCTTGTCTTGTTTCTTGTCTTGTTTCTTTCTTGTCTGGTCTTGTTTCTTGTCTTGTTTCGTGTCTTGTCTGGTCTCGTTTCTTGTCTTGTCTTGTCTTGTTTCTTGTCTTTTTTCTTGTCTTGTTTCTTTTTTTTTTGCTTGTCTTGTTTCTTGTCTTGTTTCTTGTCTTGTCTTGTATTGTTTCTTGTCTTGTTTCTTGTCTTGTTTCTTATCTTGTTTCTTGTCTTGTTTCTTGTCTTGTTTCTTGTCTTGTCTTGTCTTGTCCTGTCTTGTTTCTTGTCTTGTCTTGTCTTGTTTCTTGTCTTGTCTTGTCTTGTTTCTTGTCTTGTTTCTTGTCTTGTTTATTGTCTTGTTTCTTGTCTTGTTTCTTGTCTTGTTTCTCGTCTTGTTTGTTGTCTCGTTTCTTGTCTTGTCTGGTCTTGTTTCTTGTCGTGTTCCTTGTCTTGTTTCTTGTCTTGTCTAGTCTTGTTTCTTGTCTTGTTTCTTTTCTTGTCTTGTTTCTTGTCTTGTCTTGTTTTCTGTCTTGTTTCTTGTCTTGTTTCTTGTCTTGTTTTTTGTCTTGTTTCTTGTCTTGTCTGGACTAGTTTCTTGTCTTGTTTCTTGTCTTGCCCTGTCTTGTTTCTTGTCTTGTCTTGTCCTGTCTTGTCCTATCTTGTTTCTTGTCTTGTTTCTTGTCTTGTTTCTTGTCTTGTTTCTTGTCTTGTTTCCTGTCTTGTCTGGTCTTGTCTGGTCTTGTCTTTTCTTGTTTCTTGTCGTGTTTCTTGTCTTGGTTCTTGTCTTGTTTCTTGTCTTGTCTGGTCTTGTCTTGTCTTGTCTTGTCTTGTACTGTCTTGTCTTGTCTTGTCTTGTCTTGTCTTGTTTCTTGTCTTGTTTCTTGTCTTGGTTCTTCTCTTGTTTCTTGTCTTGTCTGGTCTTGTCTTGTCTTGTCTTGTCTTTTACTGTCTTGTCCTGTCTTGTTTCTTGTCTTGTCTTGTTTCTTGTCTTTTCTTGTCTTGTTTCCTGTCTTTTCTTGTCTTGTTTCTTGTCTTGTTTCTTGTCTTGTCTTGTCTTGTTTCTTGTCTTGTTTCTTGTCTTGTTTCTTGTCTTGTTTCTTGTCTTTTTTCTTGTCTTGTTTCTTGTCTTGTTTCTTGTTTTGTCTTGTCTTGTTTCTTGTCTTGTGTGGTCTTGTTTCTTGTCGTGTTTCTTGTTATGTCTTGGTTATTGTCTCGTCTGGTCTTGTTTCTTGTCTTGTTTCTTGTATTGTACTGTCTTGTCCGGTCTTGTTTTTTTGTCCAGTTTCTTGTCTTGTTTCTTGTCTTGTTTCTGGTCTTGTTTCTTGTCTTGTTTATTGTCTTGTTTCCTGTCTTGTTTCTTGTCTTGTTTCTTGTATTGTACTGTCTTGTCCGGTCTTGTTTCTTGTCCAGTTTCTTGTCTTGTTTCTTGTCTTGTTTCTTGTCTTGTTTCTTGTCGTGTTTCTTGTCTTGTTTCTTGTCTTGTTTCTTGTCTTGTCTTGTCTTGTTTCTTGTCTTGTTTCTTGTCTTGTTTCTTGTCTTGTTTCTTGTAGTGTTTCTTGTCTTGTTTCTTGTCTTGTTTCTTGTCTTGTCTTGTCTTGTTTCTTGTCTTGTTTCTTGTCTTGTTTCTTGTCTTGTCTTGTATTGTTTCTTGTCTTGTTTCTTGTCTTGTCTTGTATTGTTTCTTGTCTTGTTTCTTATCTTGTTTCTTGTCTTGTTTCTTGTCTTGTTTCTTGTCTTGTCTTGTCTTGTCCTGTCTTGTTTCTTGTCTTGTCTTGTCTTGTTTCTTGTCTTGTCTTGTCTTGTTTCTTGTCTTGTTTCTTGTCTTGTTTATTGTCTTGTTTCTTGTCTTGTTTCTTGTCTTGTTTCTCGTCTTGTTTGTTGTCTCGTTTCTTGTCTTGTCTGGTCTTGTTTCTTGTCGTGTTCCTTGTCTTGTTTCTTGTCTTGTCTAGTCTTGTTTCTTGTCTTGTTTCTTTTCTTGTCTTGTTTCTTGTCTTGTCTTGTTTTCTGTCTTGTTTCTTGTCTTGTTTCTTGTCTTGTTTTTTGTCTTGTTTCTTGTCTTGTCTGGACTAGTTTCTTGTCTTGTTTCTTGTCTTGCCCTGTCTTGTTTCTTGTCTTGTCTTGTCCTGTCTTGTCCTATCTTGTTTCTTGTCTTGTTTCTTGTCTTGTTTCTTGTCTTGTTTCTTGTCTTGTTTCCTGTCTTGTCTGGTCTTGTCTGGTCTTGTCTTTTCTTGTTTCTTGTCGTGTTTCTTGTCTTGGTTCTTGTCTTGTTTCTTGTCTTGTCTGGTCTTGTCTTGTCTTGTCTTGTCTTGTACTGTCTTGTCTTGTCTTGTCTTGTCTTGTCTTGTTTCTTGTCTTGTTTCTTGTCTTGGTTCTTCTCTTGTTTCTTGTCTTGTCTGGTCTTGTCTTGTCTTGTCTTGTCTTTTACTGTCTTGTCCTGTCTTGTTTCTTGTCTTGTCTTGTTTCTTGTCTTTTCTTGTCTTGTTTCCTGTCTTTTCTTGTCTTGTTTCTTGTCTTGTTTCTTGTCTTGTCTTGTCTTGTTTCTTGTCTTGTTTCTTGTCTTGTTTCTTGTCTTGTTTCTTGTCTTTTTTCTTGTCTTGTTTCTTGTCTTGTTTCTTGTTTTGTCTTGTCTTGTTTCTTGTCTTGTGTGGTCTTGTTTCTTGTCGTGTTTCTTGTTATGTCTTGGTTATTGTCTCGTCTGGTCTTGTTTCTTGTCTTGTTTCTTGTATTGTACTGTCTTGTCCGGTCTTGTTTTTTTGTCCAGTTTCTTGTCTTGTTTCTTGTCTTGTTTCTGGTCTTGTTTCTTGTCTTGTTTATTGTCTTGTTTCCTGTCTTGTTTCTTGTCTTGTTTCTTGTATTGTACTGTCTTGTCCGGTCTTGTTTCTTGTCCAGTTTCTTGTCTTGTTTCTTGTCTTGTTTCTTGTCTTGTTTCTTGTCGTGTTTCTTGTCTTGTTTCTTGTCTTGTTTCTTGTCTTGTCTTGTCTTGTTTCTTGTCTTGTTTCTTGTCTTGTTTCTTGTCTTGTTTCTTGTAGTGTTTCTTGTCTTGTTTCTTGTCTTGTTTCTTGTCTTGTCTTGTCTTGTTTCTTGTCTTGTTTCTTGTCTTGTTTGTTGTCTTGTCTTGTCTTGTTTCTTGTCTTGTTTCTTTCTTGTCTGGTCTTGTTTCTTGTCTTGTTTCTTGTCTTGTTTCGTGTCTTGTCTGGTCTCGTTTCTTGTCTTGTCTTGTCTTGTTTATTGTCTTGTTTCTTGTCTTGTTTCTTGTCTTGTCTTGTATTGTTTCTTGTCTTGTTTCTTGTCTTGTTTCTTATCTTGTTTCTTGTCTTGTTTCTTGTCTTTTTTCTTGTCTTGTCTTGTCTTGTCCTGTCTTGTTTCTTGTCTTGTCTTGTCTTGTTTCTTGTCTTGTCTTGTCTTGTTTCTTGTCTTGTTTCTTGTCTTGTTTATTGTCTTGTTTCTTGTCTTGTTTCTTGTCTTGTTTCTCGTCTTGTTTGTTGTCTCGTTTCTTGTCTTGTCTGGTCTTGTTTCTTGTCGTGTTTCTTGTCTTGTTTCTTGTCTTGTTTCCTGTCTTGTCTGGTCTTGTCTGGTCTTGTCTTCTCTTGTTTCTTGTCGTGTTTCTTGTCTTGGTTCTTGTCTTTTTTCTTGTCTTGTCTGGTCTTGTCTTGTCTTGTCTTGTCTTATACTGTCTTGTCTTTTCTTGTCTTGTCTTGTTTCTTGTCTTGTTTCTTGTCTTGTTTCTTGTCTTGTATGGTCTTGTTTCTTGTCTTGTCGTGTTTCTTGTCTTGTTTCTTGTCTTGGTTCTTGTCTTGTCTGGTCTTGTTTCTTGTCTTGTTTCTTGTCTTGTTTCTTGTCTTTTTTATTGTCTTGTCTTGTCTTGTTTCTTGTCTTTTCTTGTCTTGTTTATTGTCTTGTTTCTTGTCTTGTTTCTTGTCTTGTTTCTTGTCTTGTTTCTTGCCTTGTTTCTTGCCTTGTCTTGTTTTCTGTTTTGTTTCTTGTCTTGTTTCTTGTCTTGTTTCTTGTCTTGTCTTGTTTTCTGTCTTGTTTCTTGTCTTGTTTCTTGTCTTGTTTTTTGTCTTGTTTCTTGTCTTGTCTGGACTAGTTTCTTGTCTTGTTTCTTGTCTTGCCCTCTCTTGTTTCTTGTCTTGTCTTGTCCTGTCTTGTCCTATCTTGTTTCTTGTCTTGTTTCTTGTCTTGTTTCTTGTCTTGTTTCTTGTCTTGTTTCTTGTCTTGTTTCTTGTCTTTTCTAGTCTTGTTTCTTGTCTTGTTTCTTGTCTTGTCTAGTCTTGTTTCTTGTCTTGTTTCTTGTCTTGTCTTGTTTCTTGTCGTGTTTCTTGTCTTGTTTCTTGTCTTGTCTTGTTTCTTGTCTTGTTTCTTGTCTTGTCTAGTCTTGTTTCTTGTCTTGTTTCTTGTCTTGTCTGGTCTTGTTTCTTGTCTTGTTTCTTGTCGTGTTTCTTGTCTTGTCTTGTCTTGTCTTGCCTTTTCTTGTACTGTCTTGCCCTGCCTTGTTTCTTGTCTTGTCTTGTCTTGTTACTTATCTCGTCTTGTCTTGTTTCTTGTCTTGTTTCTTGTCTTGTTTCTTGTCTTGTTTCTTGTCTTTTCTAGTCTTGTTTCTTGTCTTGTTTCTTGTCTTGTCTAGTCTTGTTTCTTGTCTTGTTTCTTGTCTTGTCTTGTTTCTTGTCGTGTTTCTTGTCTTGTTTCTTGTCTTGTCTTGTGTCTTGTCTTGCCTTGTTTCTTGTCTTGTTTCTTGTCTTGTCTAGTCTTGTTTCTTGTCTTGTTTCTTGTCTTGTCTGGTCTTGTGTCTTGTCTTGTTTCTTGTCGTGTTTCTTGTCTTGTCTTGTCTTGTCTTGCCTTTTCTTGTACTGTCTTGCCCTGCCTTGTTTCTTGTCTTGTCTTGTCTTGTTACTTATCTTGTCTTGTCTTGTTTCTTGTCTTGTTTCTTGTCTTGTCTTGTCTTGTGTTTTGTCTTGCCTTTTCTTGTACTGTCTTGTCCTGTCTTGTTTCTTGTCTTGTCTTGTCTTGTTTCTTGTCTTGCCTTGTCTTTTTTCTTGTCGTGTTTCTTGTCTTGTCCTGTTTCTTGTCTTTTTTCTTGTCTTGCTTGTTGTCTTGTTTCTTGTCTTGTCTTGTGTTGTTTCTTGTCTTGTCTGGTCTATTTTCTTGTCGTGTTTCTTGTCTTGTTTCTTGTCTTGTTTCTTGTCTTGTCTTGTCTTGTTTCTTGTCTTGTTTCTTGTCTTGTTTCTTGTCTTGTCTTGTCTTGTTTCTTTCTTGTCTGGTCTTGTTTCTTGTCTTGTTTCTTGTCTTGTTTCGTGTCTTGTCTGGTCTCGTTTCTTGTCTTGTCTTGTCTTGTTTCTTGTCTTTTTTCTTGTCTTGTTTCTTTTTTTTTTGCTTGTCTTGTTTCTTGTCTTGTTTCTTGTCTTGTCTTGTATTGTTTCTTGTCTTGTTTCTTGTCTTGTTTCTTATCTTGTTTCTTGTCTTGTTTCTTGTCTTGTTTCTTGTCTTGTCTTGTCTTGTCCTGTCTTGTTTCTTGTCTTGTCTTGTCTTGTTTCTTGTCTTGTCTTGTCTTGTTTCTTGTCTTGTTTCTTGTCTTGTTTATTGTCTTGTTTCTTGTCTTGTTTCTTGTCTTGTTTCTCGTCTTGTTTGTTGTCTCGTTTCTTGTCTTGTCTGGTCTTGTTTCTTGTCGTGTTTCTTGTCTTGTTTCTTGTCTTGTTTCTTGTCTTGTTTCCTGTCTTGTTTCCTGTCTTGTCTGGTCTTGTCTGGTCTTGTCTTCTCTTGTTTCTTGTCGTGATTCTTGTCTTGGTTCTTGTCTTTTTTCTTGTCTTGTCTGGTCTTGTCTTGTCTTGTCTTGTCTTATACTGTCTTGTCTTTTCTTGTCTTGTCTTGTTTCTTGTCTTGTTTCTTGTCTTGTTTCTTGTCTTGTATGGTCTTGTTTCTTGTCTTGTCTTGTTTCTTGTCTTGTTTCTTGTCTTGTTTCTTGTGTTGTCTGGTCTTGTTTCTTGTCTTGTTTCTTGTCTTTTTTCTTGTCTTTTTTATTGTCTTGTCTTGTCTTGTTTCTTGTCTTTTCTTGTCTTGTTTCTTGTCTTGTTTCTTGTCTTGTTTCTTGTCTTGTTTCTTGTCTTGTTTCTTGTCTTGTTTCTTGTCTTGTTTCTTGTCTTGTTTCTTGTCTTGTTTCTTGCCTTGTCTTGTTTTCTGTCTTGTTTCTTGTCTTGTTTCTTGTCTTTTTTTCTTGTCTTGTTTCTTGTCTTGTCTTGTTTTCTGTATTGTTTCTTGTCTTGTTTCTTGTCTTGTTTTTTGTCTTGTTTCTTGTCTTGTTTCCTGTCTTGTCTGGTCTTGTCTGGTCTTGTCTTCTCTTGTTTCTTGTCGTGTTTCTTGTCTTGGTTCTTGTCTTGTTTCTTGTCTTGTCTGGTCTTGTCTAGTCTTGTCTTGTCTTATACTGTCTTGTCTTTTCTTGTCTTGTCTTGTTTCTTGTCTTGTTTCTTGTCTTGCCCTGTCTTGTTTCTTGTCTTGTCTTGTCCTGTCTTGTCCTATCTTGTTTCTTGTCTTGTTTCTTTTCTTGTTTCTTGTCTTGTTTCTTGTCTTGT
The DNA here is from genome assembly GCA_947652115.1 of Blastomussa wellsi. NCBI lineage: Eukaryota > Metazoa > Cnidaria > Anthozoa > Scleractinia > Plerogyridae > Blastomussa > Blastomussa wellsi. The sequence continues at coordinate 13,199,381 of OX393574.1, forward strand.
TTCTTGTCTTTTCTAGTCTTGTTTCTTGTCTTGTTTCTTGTCTTGTCTAGTCTTGTTTCTTGTCTTGTTTCTTGTCTTGTCTTGTTTCTTGTCGTGTTTCTTGTCTTGTTTCTTGTCTTGTCTTGTTTCTTGTCTTGTTTCTTGTCTTGTCTAGTCTTGTTTCTTGTCTTGTTTCTTGTCTTGTCTGGTCTTGTTTCTTGTCTTGTTTCTTGTCGTGTTTCTTGTCTTGTCTTGTCTTGTCTTGCCTTTTCTTGTACTGTCTTGCCCTGCCTTGTTTCTTGTCTTGTCTTGTCTTGTTACTTATCTTGTCTTGTCTTGTTTCTTGTCTTGTTTCTTGTCTTGTCTTGTCTTGTTTCTTGTCTTGCCTTTTCTTGTACTGTCTTGTCCTGTCTTGTTTCTTGTCTTGTCTTGTCTTGTTTCTTGTCTTGCCTTGTCTTTTTTCTTGTCGTGTTTCTTGTCTTGTCTTGTTTCTTGTCCTTTTTCTTGTCTTGTTTGTTGTCTTGATACTTGTCTTGTCTTGTCTTGTTTCTTGTCTTGTCTGGTCTATTTTCTTGTCGTGTTTCTTGTCTTGTTTCTTGTCTTGTTTGTTGTCTTGTTTCTTGTCTTGTCTTGTCTTGTTTCTTGTCTTGTTTCTTGACTTGTCTTGTCTTGTCTTGTCTTGTCTTGCCTTGTCTTGTACTGTCTTGTCCTGTCTTGTTTCTTGTCTTGTCTTGTCTTGTTTCTTGTCTTGCCTTGTCTTTTTTCTTGTCGTGTTTCTTGTCTTGTCTTGTCTTGTTACTTATCTTGTCTTGTCTTGTTTCTTGTCTTGTTTCTTGTCTTGTCTTGTCTTGTTTCTTGTCTTGCCTTGTCTTGTACTGTCTTGTCCTGTCTTGTTTCTTGTCTTGTCTTGTCTTGTTTCTTGTCTTGCCTTGTCTTTTTTCTTGTCGTGTTTCTTGTCTTGTCTTGTCTTGTTACTTATCTTGTCTTGTCTTGTTTCTTGTCTTGTTTCTTGTCTTGTCTTGTCTTGTTTCTTGTCTTGCCTTTTCTTGTACTGTCTTGTCCTGTCTTGTTTCTTGTCTTGTCTTGTCTTGTTTCTTGTCTTGCCTTGACTTTTTTCTTGTCGTGTTTCTTGTCTTGTTTCTTGTCTTGTTTCTTGTCTTGTCTTGTCTTTTTTCTTGTCTTGTTTCTTGTCTTGTTTCTTGTCTTGTTTCTTGTCGTGTTTCTTGTCTTGTTTCTTGTCTTGTTTCTTGTCTTGTCTTGTCTTGTTTCTTGTCTTGTTTCTTAACTTGTTTCTTGTCTTCTCTTGTCTTGTTCCTTGTCTTGTTTCTTTCTTGTCTGGTCTTGTTTCTTGTCTTGTTTCTTGTCTTGTTTCGTGTCTTGTCTGGTCTCGTTTCTTGTCTTGTCTTGTCTTGTTTCTTGTCTTGTTTCTTGTCTTGTTTCTTGTCTTGTCTTGTATTGTTTCTTGTCTTGTTTCTTGTCTTGTTTCTTATCTTGTTTCTTGTCTTGTTTCTTGTCTTTTTTCTTGTCTTGTCTTGTCTTGTCCTGTCTTGTTTCTTGTCTTGTCTTGTCTTGTTTCTTGTCTTGTCTTGTCTTGTTTCTTGTCTTGTTTCTTGTCTTGTTTATTGTCTTGTTTCTTGTCTTGTTTCTTGTCTTGTTTCTCGTCTTGTTTGTTGTCTCGTTTCTTGTCTTGTCTGGTCTTGTTTCTTGTCGTGTTTCTTGTCTTGTTTCTTGTCTTGTTTCCTGTCTTGTCTGGTCTTGTCTAGTCTTGTCTTCTCTTGTTTCTTGTCGTGTTTCTTGTCTTGGTTCTTGTCTTGTTTCTTGTCTTGTCTGGTCTTGTCTTGTCTTGTCTTGTCTTATACTGTCTTGTCTTTTCTTGTCTTGTCTTGTTTCTTGTCTTGTTTCTTGTCTTGTTTCTTGTCTTGTATGGTCTTGTTTCTTGTCTTGTCTTGTTTCTTGTCTTGTTTCTTGTCTTGTTTCTTGTCTTGTCTGGTCTTGTTTCTTGTCTTGTTTCTTGTCTTGTTTCTTGTCTTTTTTATTGTCTTGTCTTGTCTTGTTTCTTGTCTTTTCTTGTCTTGTTTCTTGTCTTGTTTCTTGTCTTGTTTCTTGTCTTGTTTCTTGTCTTGTTTCTTGTCTTGTTTCTTGCCTTGTCTTGTTTTCTGTCTTGTTTCTTGTCTTGTTTCTTGTCTTGTTTCTTGTCTTGTTTCTTGTCTTGTTTCTTGTCTTGTCTTGTTTTCTGTCTTGTTTCTTGTCTTGTTTCTTGTCTTGTTTTTTGTCTTGTTTCTTGTCTTGTCTGGACTAGTTTCTTGTCTTGTGTCTTGTCTTGCCCTGTCTTGTTTCTTGTCTTGTCTTGTCCTGTCTTGTCCTATCTTGTTTCTTGTCTTGTTTCTTGTCTTGTTTCTTGTCTTGTTTCTTGTCTTGTTTCTTGTCTTTTCTAGTCTTGTTTCTTGTCTTGTTTCTTGTCTTGTCTAGTCTTGTTTCTTGTCTTGTTTCTTGTCTTGTCTTGTTTCTTGTCGTGTTTCTTGTCTTGTTTCTTGTCTTGTCTTGTTTCTTGTCTTGTTTCTTGTCTTGTCTAGTCTTGTTTCTTGTCTTGTTTCTTGTCTTGTCTGGTCTTGTTTCCTGTCTTGTTTCTTGTCGTGTTTCTTGTCTTGTCTTGTCTTGTCTTGCCTTTTCTTTTACTGTCTTGCCCTGCCTTGTTTCTTGTCTTGTCTTGTCTTGTTACTTATCTTGTCTTGTCTTGTTTCTTGTCTTGTTTCTTGTCTTGTCTTGTCTTGTTTCTTGTCTTGCGTTTTTTGGTACTGTCTTGTCCTGTCTTGTTTCTTGTCTTGTCTTGTCTTGTTTCTTGTCTTGCCTTGTCTTTTTTCTTGTCGTGTTTCTTGTCTTGTCTTGTTTCTTGTCTTTTTTCTTGTCTTGTTTGTTGTCTTGTTTCTTGTCTTGTCTTGTCTTGTTTCTTGTCTTGTCTGGTCTATTTTCTTGTCTTGTTTCTTGTCTTGTTTCTTGTCTTGTTTCTTGTCTTGTCTTGTCTTGTTTCTTGTCTTGTTTCTTGTCTTGTTTCTTGCTTGTCTCGTCTTGTTTCTTGTCTTGTTTCTTTCTTGTCTGGTCTTGTTTCTTGTCTTGTTTCTTGTCTTGTTTCGTGTCTTGTCTGGTCTCGTTTCTTCTCTTGTCTTGTCTTGTTTCTTGTCTTGTTTCTTGTCTTGTTTCTTGTCTTGTTTCTTGTCTTGTTTCTTGTCTTGTTTCTTGCCTTGTCTTGTTTTCTGTCTTGTTTCTTGTCTTGTTTCTTGTCTTGTTTCTTGTCTTGTTTATTGTCTTGTTTCTTGTCTTGTCTTGTTTTCTGTCTTGTTTCTTGTCTTGTTTCTTGTCTTGTTTTTTGTCTTTTTTCTTGTCTTGTCTGGACTAGTTTCTTGTCTTGTTTCTTGTCTTGCCCTGTCTTGTTTCTTGTCTTGTCTTGTCCTGTCTTGTCCTATCTTGTTTCTTGTCTTGTTTCTTGTCTTGTTTCTTGTCTTGTTTCTTGTCTTGTTTCTTGTCTTTTCTAGTCTTGTTTCTTGTCTTGTTTCTTGTCTTGTCTAGTCTTGTTTCTTGTCTTGTTTCTTGTCTTGTCTTGTTTCTTGTCGTGTTTCTTGTCTTGTTTCTTGTCTTGTCTTGTTTCTTGTCTTGTTTCTTGTCTTGTCTAGTCTTGTTTCTTGTCTTGTTTCTTGTCTTGTCTGGTCTTGTTTCCTGTCTTGTTTCTTGTCGTGTTTCTTGTCTTGTCTTGTCTTGTCTTGCCTTTTCTTGTACTGTCTTGCCCTGCCTTGTTTCTTGTCTTGTCTTGTCTTGTTACTTATCTTGTCTTGTCTTGTTTCTTGTCTTGTTTCTTGTTTTGTCTTGTCTTGTTTCTTGTCTTGCCTTTTCTGGTACTGTCTTGTCCTGTCTTGTTTCTTGTCTTGTCTTGTCTTGTTTCTTGTCTTGCCTTGTCTTTTTTCTTGTCGTGTTTCTTGTCTTGTCTTGTTTCTTGTCTTTTTTCTTGTCTTGTTTGTTGTCTTGTTTCTTGTCTTGTCTTGTCTTGTTTCTTGTCTTGTCTGGTCTATTTTCTTGTCTTGTTTCTTGTCTTGTTTCTTGTCTTGTTTCTTGTCTTGTTTCTTGTCTTGTCTTGTCTTGTTTCTTGTCTTGTTTCTTGTCTTGTTTCTTGCTTGTCTCGTCTTGTTTCTTGTCTTGTTTCTTTCTTGTCTGGTCTTGTTTCTTGTCTTGTTTCTTGTCTTGTTTCGTGTCTTGTCTGGTCTCGTTTCTTGTCTTGTCTTGTCTTGTTTCTTGTCTTGTTTCTTGTCTTGTTTCTTGTCTTGTTTCTTGTCTTGTTTCTTGTCTTGTTTCTTGTCTTGTTTCTTGTCTTGTCTTGTATTGTTTCTTGTCTTGTTTCTTGTCTTGTTTCTTATCTTGTTTCTTGTCTTGTTTCTTGTCTTTTTTCTTGTCTTGTCTTGTCTTGTCCTGTCTTGTTTCTTGTCTTGTCTTGTCTTGTTTCTTGTCTTGTCTTGTCTTGTTTCTTGTCTTGTTTCTTGTCTTGTTTATTCTCTTGTTTCTTGTCTTGTTTCTTGTCTTGTTTCTCGTCTTGTTTGTTGTCTCGTTTCTTGTCTTGTCTGGTCTTGTTTCTTGTCGTGTTTCTTGTCTTGTTTCTTGTCTTGTTTCTTGTCTTGTTTCCTGTCTTGTCTGGTCTTGTCTGGTCTTGTCTTCTCTTGTTTCTTGTCGTGTTTCTTGTCTTGGTTCTTGTCTTGTTTCTTGTCTTGTCTGGTCTTGTCTAGTCTTGTCTTGTCTTATACTGTCTTGTCTTTTCTTGTCTTGTCTTGTTTCTTGTCTTGTTTCTTGTCTTGTTTCTTGTCTTGTATGGTCTTGTTTCTTGTCTTGTCTTGTTTCTTGTCTTGTTTCTTGTCTTGTTTCTTGTCTTGTCTGGTCTTGTTTCTTGTCTTGTTTCTTGTCTTTTTTATTGTCTTGTCTTGTCTTGTTTCTTGTCTTTTCTTGTCTTGTTTATTGTCTTGTTTCTTGTCTTGTTTCTTGTCTTGTTTCTTGTCTTGTTTCTTGTCTTGTTTCTTGTCTTGTTTCGTGCCTTGTCTTGTTTTCTGTCTTGTTTCTTGTCTTGTTTCTTGTCTTGTTTCTTGTCTTGTTTCTTGTCTTGTTTCTTGTCTTGTCTTGTTTTCTGTCTTGTTTCTTGTCTTGTTTCTTGTCTTGTTTTTTGTCTTGTTTCTTGTCTTGTCTGGACTAGTTTCTTGTCTTGTTTCTTGTCTTGCCCTGTCTTGTTTCTTGTCTTGTCTTGTCCTGTCTTGTCCTATCTTGTTTTTTGTCTTGTTTCTTGTCTTGTTTCTTGTCTTGTTTCTTGTCTCTTTTCTTGTCTTGTTTCTTGTCTTGTTTCTTGTCTTTTCTAGTCTTGTTTCTTGTCTTGTTTCTTGTCTTGTCTAGTCTTGTTTCTTGTCTTGTTTCTTGTCTTGTCTTGTTTCTTGTCGTGTTTCTTGTCTTGTTTCTTGTCTTGTCTTGTCTTGTCTTGCCTTTTCTTGTACTGTCTTGCCCTGCTTTGTTTCTTGTCTTGTCTTGTCTTGTTACTTATCTTGTCTTGTCTTGTTTCTTGTCTTGTTTCTTGTCTTGTTTCTTGTCTTGTTTCTTGTCTTTTCTAGTCTTGTTTCTTGTCTTGTTTCTTGTCTTGTCTTGTTTCTTGTCGTGTTTCTTGTCTTGTTTCTTGTCTTGTCTTGTTTCTTGTCTTGTTTCTTGTCTTGTCTAGTCTTGTTTCTTGTCTTGTTTCTTGTCTTGTCTGGTCTTGTTTCTTGTCTTGTTTCTTGTCGTGTTTCTTGTCTTGTCTTGTCTTGTCTTGCCTTTTCTTGTACTGTCTTGCCCTGCCTTGTTTCTTGTCTTGTCTTGTCTTGTTACTTATCTTGTCTTGTCTTGTTTCTTGTCTTGTTTCTTGTCTTGTCTTGTCTTGTGTTTTGTCTTGCCTTTTCTTGTACTGTCTTGTCCTGTCTTGTTTCTTGTCTTGTCTTGTCTTTTTTCTTGTCGTGTTTCTTGTCTTGTCTTGTTTCTTGTCTTTTTTGTTGTCTTGTTTGTGGTCTATTTTCTTGTCGTGTTTCTTGTCTTGTTTCTTGTCTTGTCTTGTCTTGTTTCTTGTCTTGTTTCTTGTCTTGTTTCTTGTCTTGTCTTGTCTTGTTTCTTGTCTTGTTTCTTTCTTGTCTGGTCTTGTTTCTTGTCTTGTTTCTTGTCTTGTTTCGTGTCTTGTCTGGTCTCGTTTCTTGTCTTGTCTTGTCTTGTTTCTTGTCTTTTTTCTTGTCGTGTTTCTTGTCTTGTCTTGTTTCTTGTCTTTTTTGTTGTCTTGTTTGTGGTCTATTTTCTTGTCGTGTTTCTTGTCTTGTTTCTTGTCTTGTCTTGTCTTGTTTCTTGTCTTGTTTCTTGTCTTGTTTCTTGTCTTGTCTTGTCTTGTTTCTTGTCTTGTTTCTTTCTTGTCTGGTCTTGTTTCTTGTCTTGTTTCTTGTCTTGTTTCGTGTCTTGTCTGGTCTCGTTTCTTGTCTTGTCTTGTCTTGTTTCTTGTCTTTTTTCTTGTCTTGTTTCTTTTTTTTTTCTTGTCTTGTTTCTTGTCTTGTTTCATGTCTTGTCTTGTATTGTTTCTTGTCTTGTTTCTTGTCTTGTTTCTTATCTTGTTTCTTGTCTTGTTTCTTGTCTTGTTTCTTGTCTTGTCTTGTCTTGTCCTCTCTTGTTTCTTGTCTTGTATTGTCTTGTTTCTTGTCTTGTCTTGTCTTGTTTCTTGTCTTGTTTCTTGTCTTGTTTATTGTCTTCTTTCTTGTCTTGTTTCTTGTCTTGTTTCTCGTCTTGTTTGTTGTCTCGTTTCTTGTCTTGTCTGGTCTTGTTTCTTGTCGTGTTTCTTGTCTTGTTTCTTGTCTTGTTTATTGTCTTGTTTCCTGTCTTGTCTGGTCTTGTCTGGTCTTGTCTTCTCTTGTTTCTTGTCGTGTTTCTTGTCTTGGTTCTTGTCTTGTTTCTTGTCTTGTCTGGTCTTGTCTTGTCTTGTCTTGTCTTATACTGTCTTGTCTTTTCTTGTCTTGTCTTGTTTCTTGTCTTGTTTCTTGTCTTGTTTCTTGTCTTGTATGGTCTTGTTTCTTGTCTTGTCTTGTTTCTTGTCTTGTTTCTTGTCTTGTTTCTTGTCTTGTCTGGTCTTGTTTCTTGTCTTGTTTCTTGTCTTGTTTCTTGCCTTTTTTATTGTCTTGTCTTGTCTTGTTTCTTGTCTTTTCTTGTCTTGTTTCTTGTCTTTTTTCTTGTCTTGTTTCTTGTCTTGTTTCTTGTCTTGTTTCTTGTCTTGTTTCTTGCCTTGTCTTGTTTTCTGTCTTGTTTCTTGTCTTGTTTCTTGTCTTGTTTCTTGTCTTGTTTCTTGTCTTGTCTTGTTTTCTGTCTTGTTTCTTGTCTTGTTGCTTGTCTTGTTTTTTGTCTTGTTTCTTGTCTTGTCTGGACTAGTTTCTTGTCTTGTTTCTTGTCTTGCCCTGTCTTGTTTCTTGTCTTGTCTTGTCCTGTCTTGTCCTATCTTGTTTCTTGTCTTGTTTCTTGTCTTGTTTCTTGTCTTGTTTCTTGTCTTTTCTAGTCTTGTTTCTTGTCTTGTTTCTTGTCTTGTCTAGTCTTGTTTCTTGTCTTGTTTCTTGTCTTGTCTTGTTTCTTGTCGTGTTTCTTGTCTTGTTTCTTGTCTTGTCTTGTTTCTTGTCTTGTTTCTTGTCTTGTCTAGTCTTGTTTCTTGTCTTGTCTGGTCTTGTTTCTTGTCTTGTTTCTTGTCGTGTTTCTTGTCTTGTCTTGTCTTGTTTCTTGTCTTGTTTCTTGTCTTTTTTCTTGTCTTGTCTGGTCTTGTTTCTTGTCTTGTTTCTTGTCTTGTTTCTTGTCTTTTTTATTGTCTTGTCTTGTCTTGTTTCTTGTCTTTTCTTGTCTTGTTTATTGTCTTGTTTCTTGTCTTGTTTCTTGTCTTGTTTCTTGTCTTGTTTTTTGCCTTGTCTTGTTTTCTGTCTTGTTTCTTGTCTTGTTTCTTGTCTTGTTTCTTGTCTTGTTTCTTGTCTTGTTTCTTGTCTTGTCTTGTTTTCTGTCTTGTTTCTTGTCTTGTTTCTTGTCTTGTTTTTTGTCTTGTTTCTTGTCTTGTCTTGTCTTGTTACTTATCTTGTCTTGTCTTGTTTCTTGTCTTGTTTCTTGTCTTGTCTTGTCTTGTTTCTTGTCTTGCCTTTTCTGGTACTGTCTTGTCCTGTCTTGTTTCTTGTCTTGTCTTGTCTTGTTTCTTGTCTTGCCTTGTCTTTTTTCTTGTGGTGTTTCTTGTCTTGTCTTGTTTCTTGTCTTTTTTCTTGTCTTGTTTGTTGTCTTGTTTCTTGTCTTGTCTTGTCTTGTTTCTTGTCTTGTCTGGTCTATTTTCTTGTCTTGTTTCTTGTCTTGTTTCTTGTCTTGTCTTGTCTTGTTTCTTGTCTTGTTTCTTGTCTTGTTTCTTGTCTTGTTTCTTGTCGTGTTTCTTGTCTTGTTTCTTGTCTTGTTTCTTGTCTTGTCTTGTCTTGTTTCTTGTCTTGTTTTTTAACTTGTTTCTTGTCTTCTCTTGTCTTGTTCCTTGTCTTGTTTCTTTCTTGTCTGGTCTTGTTTCTTGTCTTGTTTCTTGTCTTGTTTCGTGTCTTGTCTGGTCTCGTTTCTTGTCTTGTCTTGTCTTGTTTCTTGTCTTGTTTCTTGTCTTGTTTCTTGTCTTGTCTTGTATTGTTTCTTGTCTTGTTTCTTGTCTTGTTTCTTATCTTGTTTCTTGTCTTGTTTCTTGTCTTTTTTCTTGTCTTGTCTTGTCTTGTCCTGTCTTGTTTCTTGTCTTGTCTTGTCTTGTTTCTTGTCTTGTCTTGTCTTGTTTCTTGTCTTGTTTCTTGTCTTGTTTATTGTCTTGTTTCTTGTCTTGTTTCTTGTCTTGTTTCTCGTCTTGTTTGTTGTCTCGTTTCTTGTCTTGTCTGGTCTTGTTTCTTGTCGTGTTTCTTGTCTTGTTTCTTGTCTTGTTTCCTGTCTTGTCTGGTCTTGTCTAGTCTTGTCTTCTCTTGTTTCTTGTCGTGTTTCTTGTCTTGGTTCTTGTCTTGTTTCTTGTCTTGTCTGGTCTTGTCTTGTCTTGTCTTGTCTTATACTGTCTTGTCTTTTCTTGTCTTGTCTTGTTTCTTGTCTTGTTTCTTGTCTTGTTTCTTGTCTTGTATGGTCTTGTTTCTTGTCTTGTCTTGTTTCTTGTCTTGTTTCTTGTCTTGTTTCTTGTCTTGTCTGGTCTTGTTTCTTGTCTTGTTTCTTGTCTTGTTTCTTGTCTTTTTTATTGTCTTGTCTTGTCTTGTTTCTTGTCTTTTCTTGTCTTGTTTCTTGTCTTGTTTCTTGTCTTGTTTCTTGTCTTGTTTCTTGTCTTGTTTCTTGTCTTGTTTCTTGTCTTGTTTCTTGCCTTGTCTTGTTTTCTGTCTTGTTTCTTGTCTTGTTTCTTGTCTTGTTTCTTGTCTTGTTTCTTGTCTTGTTTCTTGTCTTGTCTTGTTTTCTGTCTTGTTTCTTGTCTTGTTTCTTGTCTTGTTTTTTGTCTTGTTTCTTGTCTTGTCTGGACTAGTTTCTTGTCTTGTGTCTTGTCTTGCCCTGTCTTGTTTCTTGTCTTGTCTTGTCCTGTCTTGTCCTATCTTGTTTCTTGTCTTGTTTCTTGTCTTGTTTCTTGTCTTGTTTCTTGTCTTGTTTCTTGTCTTTTCTAGTCTTGTTTCTTGTCTTGTTTCTTGTCTTGTCTAGTCTTGTTTCTTGTCTTGTTTCTTGTCTTGTCTTGTTTCTTGTCGTGTTTCTTGTCTTGTTTCTTGTCTTGTCTTGTTTCTTGTCTTGTTTCTTGTCTTGTCTAGTCTTGTTTCTTGTCTTGTTTCTTGTCTTGTCTGGTCTTGTTTCCTGTCTTGTTTCTTGTCGTGTTTCTTGTCTTGTCTTGTCTTGTCTTGCCTTTTCTTTTACTGTCTTGCCCTGCCTTGTTTCTTGTCTTGTCTTGTCTTGTTACTTATCTTGTCTTGTCTTGTTTCTTGTCTTGTTTCTTGTCTTGTCTTGTCTTGTTTCTTGTCTTGCGTTTTTTGGTACTGTCTTGTCCTGTCTTGTTTCTTGTCTTGTCTTGTCTTGTTTCTTGTCTTGCCTTGTCTTTTTTCTTGTCGTGTTTCTTGTCTTGTCTTGTTTCTTGTCTTTTTTCTTGTCTTGTTTGTTGTCTTGTTTCTTGTCTTGTCTTGTCTTGTTTCTTGTCTTGTCTGGTCTATTTTCTTGTCTTGTTTCTTGTCTTGTTTCTTGTCTTGTTTCTTGTCTTGTCTTGTCTTGTTTCTTGTCTTGTTTCTTGTCTTGTTTCTTGCTTGTCTCGTCTTGTTTCTTGTCTTGTTTCTTTCTTGTCTGGTCTTGTTTCTTGTCTTGTTTCTTGTCTTGTTTCGTGTCTTGTCTGGTCTCGTTTCTTCTCTTGTCTTGTCTTGTTTCTTGTCTTGTTTCTTGTCTTGTTTCTTGTCTTGTTTCTTGTCTTGTTTCTTGTCTTGTTTCTTGCCTTGTCTTGTTTTCTGTCTTGTTTCTTGTCTTGTTTCTTGTCTTGTTTCTTGTCTTGTTTATTGTCTTGTTTCTTGTCTTGTCTTGTTTTCTGTCTTGTTTCTTGTCTTGTTTCTTGTCTTGTTTTTTGTCTTTTTTCTTGTCTTGTCTGGACTAGTTTCTTGTCTTGTTTCTTGTCTTGCCCTGTCTTGTTTCTTGTCTTGTCTTGTCCTGTCTTGTCCTATCTTGTTTCTTGTCTTGTTTCTTGTCTTGTTTCTTGTCTTGTTTCTTGTCTTGTTTCTTGTCTTTTCTAGTCTTGTTTCTTGTCTTGTTTCTTGTCTTGTCTAGTCTTGTTTCTTGTCTTTTTTTTTGTCTTGTCTTGTTTCTTGACGTGTTTCTTGTCTTGTTTCTTGTCTTGTCTTGTTTCTTGTCTTGTTTCTTGTCTTGTCTAGTCTTGTTTCTTGTCTTGTTTCTTGTCTTGTCTGGTCTTGTTTCCTGTCTTGTTTCTTGTCGTGTTTCTTGTCTTGTCTTGTCTTGTCTTGCCTTTTCTTGTACTGTCTTGCCCTGCCTTGTTTCTTGTCTTGTCTTGTCTTGTTACTTATCTTGTCTTGTCTTGTTTCTTGTCTTGTTTCTTGTTTTGTCTTGTCTTGTTTCTTGTCTTGCCTTTTCTGGTACTGTCTTGTCCTGTCTTGTTTCTTGTCTTGTCTTGTCTTGTTTCTTGTCTTGCCTTGTCTTTTTTCTTGTCGTGTTTCTTGTCTTGTCTTGTTTCTTGTCTTTTTTCTTGTCTTGTTTGTTGTCTTGTTTCTTGTCTTGTCTTGTCTTGTTTCTTGTCTTGTCTGGTCTATTTTCTTGTCTTGTTTCTTGTCTTGTTTCTTGTCTTGTTTCTTGTCTTGTTTCTTGTCTTGTCTTGTCTTGTTTCTTGTCTTGTTTCTTGTCTTGTTTCTTGCTTGTCTCGTCTTGTTTCTTGTCTTGTTTCTTTCTTGTCTGGTCTTGTTTCTTGTCTTGTTTCTTGTCTTGTTTCGTGTCTTGTCTGGTCTCGTTTCTTGTCTTGTCTTGTCTTGTTTCTTGTCTTGTTTCTTGTCTTGTTTCTTGTCTTGTTTCTTGTCTTGTTTCTTGTCTTGTTTCTTGTCTTGTTTCTTGTCTTGTCTTGTATTGTTTCTTGTCTTGTTTCTTGTCTTGTTTCTTATCTTGTTTCTTGTCTTGTTTCTTGTCTTTTTTCTTGTCTTGTCTTGTCTTGTCCTGTCTTGTTTCTTGTCTTGTCTTGTCTTGTTTCTTGTCTTGTCTTGTCTTGTTTCTTGTCTTGTTTCTTGTCTTGTTTATTCTCTTGTTTCTTGTCTTGTTTCTTGTCTTGTTTCTCGTCTTGTTTGTTGTCTCGTTTCTTGTCTTGTCTGGTCTTGTTTCTTGTCGTGTTTCTTGTCTTGTTTCTTGTCTTGTTTCTTGTCTTGTTTCCTGTCTTGTCTGGTCTTGTCTGGTCTTGTCTTCTCTTGTTTCTTGTCGTGTTTCTTGTCTTGGTTCTTGTCTTGTTTCTTGTCTTGTCTGGTCTTGTCTAGTCTTGTCTTGTCTTATACTGTCTTGTCTTTTCTTGTCTTGTCTTGTTTCTTGTCTTGTTTCTTGTCTTGTTTCTTGTCTTGTATGGTCTTGTTTCTTGTCTTGTCTTGTTTCTTGTCTTGTTTCTTGTCTTGTTTCTTGTCTTGTCTGGTCTTGTTTCTTGTCTTGTTTCTTGTCTTGTTTCTTGTCTTTTTTATTGTCTTGTCTTGTCTTGTTTCTTGTCTTTTCTTGTCTTGTTTATTGTCTTGTTTCTTGTCTTGTTTCTTGTCTTGTTTCTTGTCTTGTTTCTTGTCTTGTTTCTTGTCTTGTTTCGTGCCTTGTCTTGTTTTCTGTCTTGTTTCTTGTCTTGTTTCTTGTATTGTTTCTTGTCTTGTTTCTTGTCTTGTTTCTTGTCTTGTCTTGTTTTCTGTCTTGTTTCTTGTCTTGTTTCTTGTCTTGTTTTTTGTCTTGTTTCTTGTCTTGTCTGGACTAGTTTCTTGTCTTGTTTCTTGTCTTGCCCTGTCTTGTTTCTTGTCTTGTCTTGTCCTGTCTTGTCCTATCTTGTTTTTTGTCTTGTTTCTTGTCTTGTTTCTTGTCTTGTTTCTTGTCTCTTTTCTTGTCTTGTTTCTTGTCTTGTTTCTTGTCTTTTCTAGTCTTGTTTCTTGTCTTGTTTCTTGTCTTGTCTAGTCTTGTTTCTTGTCTTGTTTCTTGTCTTGTCTTGTTTCTTGTCGTGTTTCTTGTCTTGTTTCTTGTCTTGTCTTGTCTTGTCTTGCCTTTTCTTGTACTGTCTTGCCCTGCCTTGTTTCTTGTCTTGTCTTGTCTTGTTACTTATCTTGTCTTGTCTTGTTTCTTGTCTTGTTTCTTGTCTTGTTTCTTGTCTTGTTTCTTGTCTTTTCTAGTCTTGTTTCTTGTCTTGTTTCTTGTCTTGTCTTGTTTCTTGTCGTGTTTCTTGTCTTGTTTCTTGTCTTGTCTTGTTTCTTGTCTTGTTTCTTGTCTTGTCTAGTCTTGTTTCTTGTCTTGTTTCTTGTCTTGTCTGGTCTTGTTTCTTGTCTTGTTTCTTGTCGTGTTTCTTGTCTTGTCTTGTCTTGTCTTGCCTTTTCTTGTACTGTCTTGCCCTGCCTTGTTTCTTGTCTTGTCTTGTCTTGTTACTTATCTTGTCTTGTCTTGTTTCTTGTCTTGTTTCTTGTCTTGTCTTGTCTTGTGTTTTGTCTTGCCTTTTCTTGTACTGTCTTGTCCTGTCTTGTTTCTTGTCTTGTCTTGTCTTGTTTCTTGTCTTGCCTTGTCTTTTTTCTTGTCGTGTTTCTTGTCTTGTCTTGTTTCTTGTCTTTTTTGTTGTCTTGTTTGTGGTCTATTTTCTTGTCGTGTTTCTTGTCTTGTTTCTTGTCTTGTCTTGTCTTGTTTCTTGTCTTGTTTCTTGTCTTGTTTCTTGTCTTGTCTTGTCTTGTTTCTTGTCTTGTTTCTTTCTTGTCTGGTCTTGTTTCTTGTCTTGTTTCTTGTCTTGTTTCGTGTCTTGTCTGGTCTCGTTTCTTGTCTTGTCTTGTCTTGTTTCTTGTCTTTTTTCTTGTCTTGTTTCTTTTTTTTTTCTTGTCTTGTTTCTTGTCTTGTTTCATGTCTTGTCTTGTATTGTTTCTTGTCTTGTTTCTTGTCTTGTTTCTTATCTTGTTTCTTGTCTTGTTTCTTGTCTTGTTTCTTGTCTTGTCTTGTCTTGTCCTCTCTTGTTTCTTGTCTTGTATTGTCTTGTTTCTTGTCTTGTCTTGTCTTCTTTCTTGTCTTGTTTCTTGTCTTGTTTATTGTCTTCTTTCTTGTCTTGTTTCTTGTCTTGTTTCTCGTCTTGTTTGTTGTCTCGTTTCTTGTCTTGTCTGGTCTTGTTTCTTGTCGTGTTTCTTGTCTTGTTTCTTGTCTTGTTTATTGTCTTGTTTCCTGTCTTGTCTGGTCTTGTCTGGTCTTGTCTTCTCTTGTTTCTTGTCGTGTTTCTTGTCTTGGTTCTTGTCTTGTTTCTTGTCTTGTCTGGTCTTGTCTTGTCTTGTCTTGTCTTATACTGTCTTGTCTTTTCTTGTCTTGTCTTGTTTCTTGTCTTGTTTCTTGTCTTGTTTCTTGTCTTGTATGGTCTTGTTTCTTGTCTTGTCTTGTTTCTTGTCTTGTTTCTTGTCTTGTTTCTTGTCTTGTCTGGTCTTGTTTCTTGTCTTGTTTCTTGTCTTGTTTCTTGTCTTTTTTATTGTCTTGTCTTGTCTTGTTTCTTGTCTTTTCTTGTCTTGTTTCTTGTCTTTTTTCTTGTCTTGTTTCTTGTCTTGTTTCTTGTCTTGTTTCTTGTCTTGTTTCTTGCCTTGTCTTGTTTTCTGTCTTGTTTCTTGTCTTGTTTCTTGTCTTGTTTCTTGTCTTGTTTCTTGTCTTGTTTCTTGTCTTGTCTTGTTTTCTGTCTTGTTTCTTGTCTTGTTGCTTGTCTTGTTTTTTGTCTTGTTTCTTGTCTTGTCTGGACTAGTTTCTTGTCTTGTTTCTTGTCTTGCCCTGTCTTGTTTCTTGTCTTGTCTTGTCCTGTCTTGTCCTATCTTGTTTCTTGTCTTGTTTCTTGTCTTGTTTCTTGTCTTGTTTCTTGTCTTTTCTAGTCTTGTTTCTTGTCTTGTTTCTTGTCTTGTCTAGTCTTGTTTCTTGTCTTGTTTCTTGTCTTGTCTTGTTTCTTGTCGTGTTTCTTGTCTTGTTTCTTGTCTTGTCTTGTTTTTTGTCTTGTTTCTTGTCTTGTCTAGTCTTGTTTCTTGTCTTGTCTGGTCTTGTTTCTTGTCTTGTTTCTTGTCGTGTTTCTTGTCTTGTCTTGTCTTGTTTCTTGTCTTGTTTCTTGTCTTTTTTCTTGTCTTGTCTGGTCTTGTTTCTTGTCTTGTTTCTTGTCTTGTTTCTTGTCTTTTTTATTGTCTTGTCTTGTCTTGTTTCTTGTCTTTTCTTGTCTTGTTTATTGTCTTGTTTCTTGTCTTGTTTCTTGTCTTGTTTCTTGTCTTGTTTCTTGCCTTGTCTTGTTTTCTGTCTTGTTTCTTGTCTTGTTTCTTGTCTTGTTTCTTGTCTTGTTTCTTGTCTTGTTTCTTGTCTTGTCTTGTTTTCTGTCTTGTTTCTTGTCTTGTTTCTTGTCTTGTTTTTTGTCTTGTTTCTTGTCTTGTCTTGTCTTGTTACTTATCTTGTCTTGTCTTGTTTCTTGTCTTGTTTCTTGTCTTGTCTTGTCTTGTTTCTTGTCTTGCCTTTTCTGGTACTGTCTTGTCCTGTCTTGTTTCTTGTCTTGTCTTGTCTTGTTTCTTGTCTTGCCTTGTCTTTTTTCTTGTGGTGTTTCTTGTCTTGTCTTGTTTCTTGTCTTTTTTCTTGTCTTGTTTGTTGTCTTGTTTCTTGTCTTGTCTTGTCTTGTTTCTTGTCTTGTCTGGTCTATTTTCTTGTCTTGTTTCTTGTCTTGTTTCTTGTCTTGTTTCTTGTCTTGTCTTGTCTTGTTTCTTGTCTTGTTTCTTGTCTTGTTTCTTGCTTGTCTCGTCTTGTTTCTTGTCTTGTTTCTTTCTTGTCTGGTCTTGTTTCTTGTCTTGTTTCTTGTCTTGTTTCGTGTCTTGTCTGGTCTCGTTTCTTCTCTTGTCTTGTCTTGTTTCTTGTCTTGTTTCTTGTCTTGTTTCTTGTCTTGTTTCTTGTCTTGTTTCTTGTCTTGTTTCTTGCCTTGTCTTGTTTTCTGTCTTGTTTCTTGTCTTGTTTCTTGTCTTGTTTCTTGTCTTGTTTCTTGTCTTGTTTCTTGTCTTGTCTTGTTTTCTGTCTTGTTTCTTGTCTTGTTTCTTGTCTTGTTTTTTGTCTTTTTTCTTGTCTTGTCTGGACTAGTTTCTTGTCTTGTTTCTTGTCTTGCCCTGTCTTGTTTCTTGTCTTGTCTTGTCCTGTCTTGTCCTATCTTGTTTCTTGTCTTGTTTCTTGTCTTGTTTCTTGTCTTGTTTCTTGTCTTGTTTCTTGTCTTTTCTAGTCTTGTTTCTTGTCTTGTTTCTTGTCTTGTCTAGTCTTGTTTCTTGTCTTGTTTCTTGTCTTGTCTTGTTTCTTGTCGTGTTTCTTGTCTTGTTTCTTGTCTTGTCTTGTTTCTTGTCTTGCTTCTTGTCTTGTCTAGTCTTGTTTCTTGTCTTGTTTCTTGTCTTGTCTGGTCTTGTTTCCTGTCTTGTTTCTTGTCGTGTTTCTTGTCTTGTCTTGTCTTGTCTTGCCTTTTCTTGTACTGTCTTGCCCTGCCTTGTTTCTTGTCTTGTCTTGTCTTGTTACTTATCTTGTCTTGTCTTGTTTCTTGTCTTGTTTCTTGTCTTGTCTTGTCTTGTTTCTTGTCTTGCCTTTTCTGGTACTGTCTTGTCCTGTCTTGTTTCTTGTCTTGTCTTGTCTTGTTTCTTGTCTTGCCTTGTCTTTTTTCTTGTCGTGTTTCTTGTCTTGTCTTGTTTCTTGTCTTTTTTCTTGTCTTGTTTGTTGTCTTGTTTCTTGTCTTGTCTTGTCTTGTTTCTTGTCTTGTCTGGTCTATTTTCTTGTCTTGTTTCTTGTCTTGTTTCTTGTCTTGTTTCTTGTCTTGTTTCTTGTCTTGTCTTGTCTTGTTTCTTGTCTTGTTTCTTGTCTTGTTTCTTGCTTGTCTCGTCTTGTTTCTTGTCTTGTTTCTTTCTTGTCTGGTCTTGTTTCTTGTCTTGTTTCTTGTCTTGTTTCGTGTCTTGTCTGGTCTCGTTTCTTGTCTTGTCTTGTCTTGTTTCTTGTCTTGTTTCTTGTCTTGTTTCTTGTCTTGTTTCTTGTCTTGTTTCTTGTCTTGTTTCTTGTCTTGTTTCTTGTCTTGTCTTGTATTGTTTCTTGTCTTGTTTCTTGTCTTGTTTCTTATCTTGTTTCTTGTCTTGTTTCTTGTCTTTTTTCTTGTCTTGTCTTGTCTTGTCCTGTCTTGTTTCTTGTCTTGTCTTGTCTTGTTTCTTGTCTTGTCTTGTCTTGTTTCTTGTCTTGTTTCTTGTCTTGTTTATTCTCTTGTTTCTTGTCTTGTTTCTTGTCTTGTTTCTCGTCTTGTTTGTTGTCTCGTTTCTTGTCTTGTCTGGTCTTGTTTCTTGTCGTGTTTCTTGTCTTGTTTCTTGTCTTGTTTCTTGTCTTGTTTCCTGTCTTGTCTGGTCTTGTCTGGTCTTGTCTTCTCTTGTTTCTTGTCGTGTTTCTTGTCTTGGTTCTTGTCTTGTTTCTTGTCTTGTCTGGTCTTGTCTAGTCTTGTCTTGTCTTATACTGTCTTGTCTTTTCTTGTCTTGTCTTGTTTCTTGTCTTGTTTCTTGTCTTGTTTCTTGTCTTGCATGGTCTTGTTTCTTGTCTTGTCTTGTTTCTTGTCTTGTTTCTTGTCTTGTTTCTTGTCTTGTCTGGTCTTGTTTCTTGTCTTGTTTCTTGTCTTGTTTCTTGTCTTTTTTATTGTCTTGTCTTGTCTTGTTTCTTGTCTTTTCTTGTCTTGTTTATTGTCTTGTTTCTTGTCTTGTTTCTTGTCTTGTTTCTTGTCTTGTTTCTTGTCTTGTTTCTTGTCTTGTTTCGTGCCTTGTCTTGTTTTCTGTCTTGTTTCTTGTCTTGTTTCTTGTCTTGTTTCTTGTCTTGTTTCTTGTCTTGTTTCTTGTCTTGTCTTGTTTTCTGTCTTGTTTCTTGTCTTGTTTCTTGTCTTGTTTTTTGTCTTGTTTCTTGTCTTGTCTGGACTAGTTTCTTGTCTTGTTTCTTGTCTTGCCCTGTCTTGTTTCTTGTCTTGTCTTGTCCTGTCTTGTCCTATCTTGTTTTTTGTCTTGTTTCTTGTCTTGTTTCTTGTCTTGTTTCTTGTCTTGTTTCTTGTCTCTTTTCTTGTCTTGTTTCTTGTCTTGTTTCTTGTCTTTTCTAGTCTTGTTTCTTGTCTTGTTTCTTGTCTTGTCTAGTCTTGTTTCTTGTCTTGTTTCTTGTCTTGTCTTGTTTCTTGTCGTGTTTCTTGTCTTGTTTCTTGTCTTGTCTTGTCTTGTCTTGCCTTTTCTTGTACTGTCTTGCCCTGCCTTGTTTCTTGTCTTGTCTTGTCTTGTTACTTATCTTGTCTTGTCTTGTTTCTTGTCTTGTTTCTTGTCTTGTTTCTTGTCTTGTTTCTTGTCTTTTCTAGTCTTGTTTCTTGTCTTGTTTCTTGTCTTGTCTTGTTTCTTGTCGTGTTTCTTGTCTTGTTTCTTGTCTTGTCTTGTTTCTTGTCTTGTTTCTTGTCTTGTCTAGTCTTGTTTCTTGTCTTGTTTCTTGTCTTGTCTGGTCTTGTTTCTTGTCTTGTTTCTTGTCGTGTTTCTTGTCTTGTCTTGTCTTGTCTTGCCTTTTCTTGTACTGTCTTGCCCTGCCTTGTTTCTTGTCTTGTCTTGTCTTGTTACTTATCTTGTCTTGTCTTGTTTCTTGTCTTGTTTCTTGTCTTGTCTTGTCTTGTGTTTTGTCTTGCCTTTTCTTGTACTGTCTTGTCCTGTCTTGTTTCTTGTCTTGTCTTGTCTTGTTTCTTGTCTTGCCTTGTCTTTTTTCTTGTCGTGTTTCTTGTCTTGTCTTGTTTCTTGTCTTTTTTCTTGTCTTGTTTGTGGTCTATTTTCTTGTCGTGTTTCTTGTCTTGTTTCTTGTCTTGTCTTGTCTTGTTTCTTGTCTTGTTTCTTGTCTTGTTTCTTGTCTTGTCTTGTCTTGTTTCTTGTCTTGTTTCTTTCTTGTCTGGTCTTGTTTCTTGTCTTGTTTCTTGTCTTGTTTCGTGTCTTGTCTGGTCTCGTTTCTTGTCTTGTCTTGTCTTGTTTCTTGTCTTTTTTCTTGTCTTGTTTCTTTTTTTTTTCTTGTCTTGTTTCTTGTCTTGTTTCATGTCTTGTCTTGTATTGTTTCTTGTCTTGTTTCTTGTCTTGTTTCTTATCTTGTTTCTTGTCTTGTTTCTTGTCTTGTTTCTTGTCTTGTCTTGTCTTGTCCTCTCTTGTTTCTTGTCTTGTATTGTCTTGTTTCTTGTCTTGTCTTGTCTTGTTTCTTGTCTTGTTTCTTGTCTTGTTTATTGTCTTCTTTCTTGTCTTGTTTCTTGTCTTGTTTCTCGTCTTGTTTGTTGTCTCGTTTCTTGTCTTGTCTGGTCTTGTTTCTTGTCGTGTTTCTTGTCTTGTTTCTTGTCTTGTTTATTGTCTTGTTTCCTGTCTTGTCTGGTCTTGTCTGGTCTTGTCTTCTCTTGTTTCTTGTCGTCTTTCTTGTCTTGGTTCTTGTCTTGTTTCTTGTCTTGTCTGGTCTTGTCTTGTCTTGTCTTGTCTTATACTGTCTTGTCTTTTCTTGTCTTGTCTTGTTTCTTGTCTTGTTTCTTGTCTTGTTTCTTGTCTTGTATGGTCTTGTTTCTTGTCTTGTCTTGTTTCTTGTCTTGTTTCTTGTCTTGTTTCTTGTCTTGTCTGGTCTTGTTTCTTGTCTTGTTTCTTGTCTTGTTTCTTGTCTTTTTTATTGTCTTGTCTTGTCTTGTTTCTTGTCTTTTCTTGTCTTGTTTCTTGTCTTTTTTCTTGTCTTGTTTCTTGTCTTGTTTCTTGTCTTGTTTCTTGTCTTGTTTCTTGCCTTGTCTTGTTTTCTGTCTTGTTTCTTGTCTTGTTTCTTGTCTTGTTTCTTGTCTTGTTTCTTGTCTTGTTTCTTGTCTTGTCTTGTTTTCTGTCTTGTTTCTTGTCTTGTTGCTTGTCTTGTTTTTTGTCTTGTTTCTTGTCTTGTCTGGACTAGTTTCTTGTCTTGTTTCTTGTCTTGCCCTGTCTTGTTTCTTGTCTTGTCTTGTCCTGTCTTGTCCTATCTTGTTTCTTGTCTTGTTTCTTGTCTTGTTTCTTGTCTTGTTTCTTGTCTTTTCTAGTCTTGTTTCTTGTCTTGTTTCTTGTCCTGTCTAGTCTTGTTTCTTGTCTTGTTTCTTGTCTTGTCTTGTTTCTTGTCGTGTTTCTTGTCTTGTTTCTTGTCTTGTCTTGTTTCTTGTCTTGTTTCTTGTCTTGTCTAGTCTTGTTTCTTGTCTTGTCTGGTCTTGTTTCTTGTCTTGTTTCTTGTCGTGTTTCTTGTCTTGTCTTGTCTTGTTTCTTGTCTTGTTTCTTGTCTTTTTTCTTGTCTTGTCTGGTCTTGTTTCTTGTCTTGTTTCTTGTCTTGTTTCTTGTCTTTTTTATTGTCTTGTCTTGTCTTGTTTCTTGTCTTTTCTTGTCTTGTTTATTGTCTTGTTTCTTGTCTTGTTTCTTGTCTTGTTTCTTGTCTTGTTTCTTGCCTTGTCTTGTTTTCTGTCTTGTTTCTTGTCTTGTTTCTTGTCTTGTTTCTTGTCTTGTTTCTTGTCTTGTTTCTTGTCTTGTCTTGTTTTCTGTCTTGTTTCTTGTCTTGTTTCTTGTCTTGTTTTTTGTCTTGTTTCTTGTCTTGTCTTGTCTTGTTACTTATCTTGTCTTGTCTTGTTTCTTGTCTTGTTTCTTGTCTTGTCTTGTCTTGTTTCTTGTCTTGCTTTTTCTGGTACTGTCTTGTCCTGTCTTGTTTCTTGTCTTGTCTTGTCTTGTTTCTTGTCTTGCCTTGTCTTTTTTCTTGTGGTGTTTCTTGTCTTGTCTTGTTTCTTGTCTTTTTTCTTGTCTTGTTTGTTGTCTTGTTTCTTGTCTTGTCTTGTCTTGTTTCTTGTCTTGTCTGGTCTATTTTCTTGTCTTGTTTCTTGTCTTCTTTCTTGTCTTGTTTCTTGTCTTGTCTTGTCTTGTTTCTTGTCTTGTTTCTTGTCTTGTTTCTTGCTTGTCTCGTCTTGTTTCTGGTCTTGTTTCTTTCTTGTCTGGTCTTGTTTCTTGTCTTGTTTCTTGTCTTGTTTCGTGTCTTGTCTGGTCTCGTTTCTTGTCTTGTCTTGTCTTGTTTCTTGTCTTGTTTTTTGTCTTGTTTCTTGTCTTGTTTCTTGTCTTGTTTGTTGTCTTGTTTCTTGTCTTGTCTTGTATTGTTTCTTGTCTTGTTTCTTGTCTTGTTTCTTATCTTGTTTCTTGTCTTGTTTCTTGTCTTTTTTCTTGTCTTGTCTTGTCTTGTCCTGTCTTGTTTCTTGTCTTGTCTTGTCTTGTTTCTTGTCTTGTCTTGTCTTGTTTCTTGTCTTGTTTCTTGTCTTGTTTCTTGTCTTGTTTCTTGTCTTGTTTCTTGTCTTGTTTCTTGTCTTGTTTCTCGTCTTGTTTGTTGTCTCGTTTCTTGTCTTGTCTGGTCTTATTTCTTGTCGTGTTTCTTGTCTTGTTTCTTGTCTTGTTTCTTGTCTTGTTTCCTGTCTTGTCTGGTCTTGTCTGGTCTTGTCTTCTCTTGTTTCTTGTCGTGTTTCTTGTCTTGGTTCTTGTCTTGTTTCTTGTCTTGTCTGGTCTTGTCTAGTCTTGTCTTGTCTTATACTGTCTTGTCTTTTCTTGTCTTGTCTTGTTTCTTGTCTTGTTTCTTGTCTTGTTTCTTGTCTTGTATGGTCTTGTTTCTTGTCTTGTCTTGTTTCTTGTCTTGTTTCTTGTCGTGTTTCTTGTCTTGTCTGGTCTTGTCTGGTCTTGTCTTCTCTTGTTTCTTGTCGTGTTTCTTGTCTTGGTTCTTGTCTTGTTTCTTGTCTTGTCTGGTCTTGTCTAGTCTTGTCTTGTCTTATACTGTCTTGTCTTTTCTTGTCTTGTCTTGTTTCTTGTCTTGTTTCTTGTCTTGTCTTGTCTTGTTTCTTGTCTTGTTTCTTGTTATGTTTCTTGTCTTGTCTTGTCTTGTTTCTTGTCTTGTTTCTTTCTTGTCTGGTCTTGTCTTCTCTTGTTTCTTGTCGTGTTTCTTGTCTTGGTTCTTGTCTTGTTTCTTGTCTTGTCTGGTCTTGTCTAGTCTTGTCTTGTCTTATACTGTCTTGTCTTTTCTTGTCTTGTCTTGTTTCTTGTCTTGTTTCTTGTCTTGTCTTGTCTTGTTTCTTGTCTTGTTTCTTGTTATGTTTCTTGTCTTGTCTTGTCTTGTTTCTTGTCTTGTTTCTTTCTTGTCTGGTCTTGTTTCTTGTCTTGTTTCGTGTCTTGTCTGGTTTCGTTTCTTGTCTTGTCTTGTCTTGTTTCTTGTCTTTTTTCTTGTCTTGTTTCTTTTTTTTTTTCTTGTCTTGTTTCTTGTCTTGTTTCTTGTCTTGTCTTGTATTGTTTCTTGTCTTGTTTCTTGTCTTGTTTCTTATCTTGTTTCTTGTCTTGTTTCTTGTCTTGTTTCTTGTCTTGTCTTGTCTTGTCCTGTCTTGTTTTTTGTCTTGTCTTGTCTTGTTTCTTGTCTTGTCTTGTCTTGTTTCTTGTCTTGTTTCTTGTCTTGTTTATTGTCTTGTTTCTTGTCTTGTTTCTTGTCTTGTTTCTCGTCTTGTTTGTTGTCTCGTTTCTTGTCTTGTCTGGTCTTGTTTCTTGTCGTGTTTCTTGTCTTGTTTCTTGTCTTGTTTCTTGTCTTGTTTCCTGTCTTGTCTGGTCTTGTCTGGTCTTGTCTTCTCTTGTTTCTTGTCGTGTTTCTTGTCTTGGTTCTTGTCTTGTTACTTGTCTTGTTTCTTGTCTTGTTTCTTGTCTTGTCTGGTCTTGTTTCTTGTCTTGTTTCTTGTCTTGTTTCTTGTCTTTTTTATTGTCTTGTCTTGTCTTGTTTCTTGTCTTTTCTTGTCTTGTTTCTTGTCTTTTTTATTGTCTTGTTTCTTGTCTTGTTTCTTGTCTTGTTTCTTGTCTTGTTTCTTGCCTTGTCTTGTTTTCTGTCTTGTTTCTTGTCTTGTTTCTTGTCTTGTTTCTTGTCTTGTTTCTTGTCTTGTCTTGTTTTCTGTCTTCTTTCTTGTCTTGTTTCTTGTCTTGTTTTTTGTCTTGTTTCTTGTCTTGTCTGGACTAGTTTCTTGTCTTGTTTCTTGTCTTTCCCTGTCTTGTTTCTTGTCTTGTCTTGTCCTGTCTTGTCCTATCTTGTTTCTTGTCTTGTTTCTTGTCTTGTTTCTTGTCTTGTTTCTTGTCTTTTCTAGTCTTGTTTCTTGTCTTGTTTGTTGTCTTGTCTAGTCTTGTTTCTTGTCTTGTTTCTTGTCTTGTCTTGTTTCTTGTCGTGTTTCTTGTCTTGTTTCTTGTCTTGTCTTGTTTCTTGTCTTGTTTCTTGTCTTGTCTAGTCTTGTTTCTTGTCTTGTCTGGTCTTGTTTCTTGTCTTGTTTCTTGTCGTTTTTCTTGTCTTGTCTTGTCTTGTTTCTTGTCTTGTTTCTTGTCTTGTTTCTTGTCTTGTCTGGTCTTGTTTCTTGTCTTGTTTCTTGTCTTGTTTCTTGTCTTTTTTATTGTCTTGTCTTGTCGTGTTTCTTGTCTTGTTTATTGTCTTGTTTCTTGTCTTGTTTCTTGTCTTGTTTCTTGTCTTGTTTCTTGTCTTGTTTCTTGTCTTGTTTCTTGCCTTGTCTTGTTTTCTGTATTGTTTCTTGTCTTGTTTCTTGTCTTGTTTCTTGTCTTGTTTCTTGTCTTGTTTCTTGTCTTGTCTTGTTTTCTGTCTTGTTTCTTGTCTTGTTTCTTGTCATGTTTTTTGTCTTGTTTCTCGTCTTGTCTTGTCTTGTTACTTATCTTGTCTTGTCTTGTTTCTTGTCTTGTCTTGTCTTGTTTCTTGTCTTGCCTTTTCTGGTGCTGTCTTGTCCTGTCTTGTTTCTTGTCTTGTCTTGTCTTGTTTCTTGTCTTGCCTTGTCTTTTTTCTTGTCGTGTTTCTTGTCTTGTCTTGTTTCTTGTCTTTTTTCTTGTCTTGTTTGTTGTCTTGTTTCTTGTCTTGTCTTGTCTTGTTTCCTGTCTTGTCTGGTCTATTTTCTTGTCTTGTTTCTTGTCTTGTTTCTTGTCTTGTTTCTTGTCTTGTCTTGTCTTGTTTCTTGTCTTGTTTCTTGTCTTGTTTCTTGCTTGTCTCGTCTTGTTTCTTGTCTTGTTTCTTTCTTGTCTGGTCTTGTTTCTTGTTTTGTTTCGTGTCTTGTCTGGTCTCGTTTCTTGTCTTGTCTTGTCTTGTTTCTTGTCTTGTTTCTTGTCTTGTTTCTTGTCTTGTTTCTTGTCTTGTCTTGTATTGTTTCTTGTCTTGTTTCTTGTCTTTTTTCTTGTCTTGTCTTGTCTTGTCCTGTCTTGTTTCTTGTCTTGTCTTGTCTTGTTTCTTGTCTTGTCTTGTCTTGTTTCTTGTCTTGTTTATTGTCTTGTTTCTTGTCTTGTTTCTTGTCTTGTTTCTCGTCTTGTTTGTTGTCTCGTTTCTTGTCTTGTCTGGTCTTGTTTCTTGTCGTGTTTCTTGTCTTGTTTCTTGTCTTGTTTCTTGTCTTGTTTCCTGTCTTGTCTGGTCTTGTCTGGTCTTGTCTTCTCTTGTTTCTTGTCGTGTTTCTTGTCTTGGTTCTTGTCTTGTTTCTTGTCTTGTCTGGTCTTGTCTAGTCTTGTCTTGTCTTATACTGTCGTGTCTTTTCTTTTCTTGTCTTGTTTCTTGTCTTGTTTCTTGTCTTGTTTCTTGTTCTGTATGGTCTTGTTTCTTGTCTTGTCTTGTTTCTTGTCTTGTTTCGTGTTATGTTTCTTGTCTTTTTTATTGTCTTGTCTTGTCTTGTTTCTTGTCTTTTCTTGTCTTGTTTATTGTCTTGTTTCTTGTCTTGTTTCTTGTCTTGTTTCTTGTCTTGTTTCTTGTCTTGTTTCTTGTCTTGTTTCTTGCCTTGTCTTGTTTTCTGTCTTGTTTCTTGTCTTGTTTCTTGTCTTGTTTCTTGTCTTGTTTCTTGTCTTGTTTCTTGTCTTGTCTTGTTTTCTGTCTTGTTTCTTGCCTTGTTTCTTGTCTTGTTTTTTGTCTTGTTTCTTGTCTTGTCTGGACTAGGTTCTTGTGTTGTTTCTTGTCTTGCCCTGTCTTGTTTCTTGTCTTGTCTTGTCCTGTCCTGTCCTATCTTGTTTCTTGTCTTGTTTCTTGTCTTGTTTCTTGTCTTGTTTCTTGTCTTGTTTCTTGTCTTGTTTCTTGTCTTGTTTCTTGTCTTTTCTAGTCTTGTTTCTTGTCTTGTTTCTTGTCTTGTCTAGTCTTGTTTCTTGTCTTGTTTCTTGTCTTGTCTTGTTTCTTGTCGTGTTTCTTGTCTTGTTTCTTGTCTTGTCTTGTTTCTTGTCTTGTCTAGTCTTGTTTCTTGTCTTGTTTCTTGTCTTGTCTGGTCTTGTTTCTTGTCTTGTTTCTTGTCGTGTTTCTTGTCTTGTCTTGTCTTGTCTTGCCTTTTCTTGTACTGTCTTGCCCTGCCTTGTTTCTTGTCTTGTCTTGTCTTGTTACTTATCTTGTCTTGTCTTGTTTCTTGTCTTGTTTCTTGTCTTGTTTCTTGTCTTTTCTAGTCTTGTTTCTTGTCTTGTTTCTTGTCTTGTCTAGTCTTGTTTCTTGTCTTGTTTCTTGTCTTGTCTTGTTTCTTGTCGTGTTTCTTGTCTTGTTTCTTGTCTTGTCTTGTTTCTTGTCTTGTTTCTTGTCTTGTCTAGTCTTGTTTCTTGTCTTGTTTCTTGTCTTGTCTGGTCTTGTTTCTTGTCTTGTTTCTTGTCGTGTTTCTTGTCTTGTCTTGTCTTGTCTTGCCTTTTCTTGTACTGTCTTGCCCTGCCTTGTTTCTTGTCTTGTCTTGTGTTGTTACTTATCTTGTCTTGTCTTGTGTTTTGTCTTGCCTTTTCTTGTACTGTCTTGTCCTGTCTTGTTTCTTGTCTTGTCTTGTCTTGTTTCTTGTCTTGCCTTGTCTTTTTTATTGTCGTGTTTCTTGTCTTGTCTTGTTTCTTGTCTTTTTTCTTGTCTTGTTTGTTGTCTTGTTTCTTGTCTTGTCTTGTCTTGTTTCTTGTCTTGTCTGGTCTATTTTCTTGTCGTGTTTCTTGTCTTGTTTCTTGTCTTGTTTCTTGTCTTGTCTTGTCTTGTTTCTTGTCTTGTTTCTTGTCTTGTTTCTTGTCTTGTCTTGTCTTGTTTCTTGTCTTGTTTCTTTCTTGTCTGGTCTTGTTTCTTGTCTTGTTTCTTGTCTTGTTTCGTGTCTTGTCTGGTCTCGTTTCTTGTCTTGTCTTGTCTTTTTTCTTGTCTTGTTTCTTTTTTTTTTTTCTTGTCTTGTTTCTTGTCTTGTTTCTTGTCTTGTTTCGTGTCTTGTCTGGTCTCGTTTCTTGTCTTGTCTTGTCTTTTTTCTTGTCTTGTTTCTTGTCTTGTTTCTTGTCTTGTCTTGTCTTGTCCTGTCTTGTTTCTTGTCGTGTCTTGTCTTGTTTCTTGTCTTGTTTTGTCTTGTTTCTTGTCTTGTTTCTTGTCTTGTTTCTTGTCTTGTTTCTTGTCTTGTTTCTTGTCTTGTTTCTTGTCTTGTTTCTCGTCTTGTTTGTTGTCTCGTTTCTTGTCTTGTCTGGTCTTGTTTCTTGTCGTGTTTCTTGTCTTGTTTCTTGTCTTGTTTCTTGTCTTGTTTCCTGTCTTGTCTGGTCTTGTCTGGTCTTGTCTTCTCTTGTTTCTTGTCGTGTTTCTTGTCGTGTTTCTTGTCTTGGTTCTTGTCTTGTTTCTTGTCTTGTCTGGTCTTGTCTTGTCTTGTCTTGTCTTATACTGTCTTGTCTTTTCTTGTCTTGTCTTGTTTCTTGTCTTGTTTCTTGTCTTGTATGGTCTTGTTTCTTGTCTTGTCTTGTTTCTTGTCTTGTTTCTTGTCTTGTCTGGTCTTGTTTCTTGTCTTGTTTCTTGTCTTGTTTCTTGTCTTTTTTATTGTCTTGTCTTGTCTTGTTTCTTGTCTTTTCTTGTCTTGTTTCTTGTCTTTTTTCTTGTCTTGTTTCTTGTCTTGTTTCTTGTCTTGTTTCTTGTCTTGTTTCTTGCCTTGTCTTGTTTTCTGTCTTGTTTCTTGTCTTGTTTCTTGTCTTGTTTCTTGTCTTGTTTCTTGTCTTGTTTCTTGTCTTGTCTTGTTTCTTGTCTTGTTTCTTGTCTTGTTTTTTGTCTTGTTTCTTGTCTTGTCTGGACTAGTTTCTTGTCTTGTTTCTTGTCTTGCCCTGTCCTGTTTCTTATCTTGTCTTGTCCTGTCTTGTCCTATCTTGTTTCTTGTCTTGTTTCTTGTCTTGTTTCTTGTCTTGTTTCTTGTCTTTTCTAGTCTTGTTTCTTGTCTTGTTTCTTGTCTTGTCTAGTCTTGTTTCTTGTCTTGTTTCTTGTCTTGTCTTGTTTCTTGTCGTGTTTCTTGTCTTGTTTCTTGTCTTGTCTTGTTTCTTGTCTTGTTTCTTGTCTTGTCTAGTCTTGTTTCTTGTCTTGTCTGATCTTGTTTCTTGTCTTGTTTCTTGTCGTGTTTCTTGTCTTGTCTTGTCTTGTTTCTTGTCTTGTTTCTTGTCTTGTTTCTTGTCTTGTCTGGTCTTGTTTCTTGTCTTGTTTCTTGTCTTGTTTCTTGTCTTTTTTATTGTCTTGTCTTGTCTTGTTTCTTGTCTTTTCTTGTCTTGTTTATTGTCTTGTTTCTTGTCTTGTTTCTTGTCTTGTTTCTTGTCTTGTTTCTTGTCTTGTTTCTTGCCTTGTCTTGTTTTCTGTCTTGTTTCTTGTCTTGTTTCTTGTCTTGTTTCTTGTCTTGTTTCTTGTCTTTTTTCTTGTCTTGTTTCTTGTCTTGTCTTGTTTTCTGTCTTGTTTCTTGTCTTGTTTCTTGTCTTGTTTTTTGTCTTGTTTCTTGTCTTGTCTGGACTAGTTTCTTGTCTTGTTTCTTGTCTTGCCCTGTCCTGTTTCTTGTCTTGTCTTGTCCTGTCTTGTTTTATCTTGTTTCTTGTCTTGTTTCTTGTCTTGTTTCTTGTCTTGTTTCTTGTCTTTTCTAGTCTTGTTTCTTGTCTTGTTTCTTGTCTTGTCTAGTCTTGTTTCTTGTCTTGTTTCTTGTCTTGTCTTGTTTCTTGTCGTGTTTCTTGTCTTGTTTCTTGTCTTGTCTTGTTTCTTGTCTTGTTTCTTGTCTTGTCTAGTCTTGTTTCTTGTCTTGTCTGATCTTGTTTCTTGTCTTGTTTCTTGTCGTGTTTCTTGTCTTGTCTTGTCTTGTTTCTTGTCTTGTTTCTTGTCTTGTTTCTTGTCTTGTCTGGTCTTGTTTCTTGTCTTGTTTCTTGTCTTGTTTCTTGTCTTGTCTGGTCTTGTTTCTTGTCTTGTTTCTTGTCTTGTTTCTTGTCTTTTTTATTGTTTTGTCTTGTCTTGTTTCTTGTCTTTTCTTGTCTTGTTTCTTGTCTTGTTTCCTGTCTTGTCTGGTCTTGTCTTGTCTTGTCTTGTCTTATACTGTCTTGTCTTTTCTTGTCTTGTCTTGTTTCTTGTCTTGTTTCTTGTCTTGTATGGTCTTGTTTCTTGTCTTGTCTTGTTTCCTGTCTTGTTTCTTGTCGTGTTTCTTGTCTTGTCTTGTCTTGTCTTGCCTTTTCTTGTACTGTCTTGCCCTGCCTTGTTTCTTGTCTTGTCTTGTCTTGTTACTTATCTTGTCTTGTCTTGTTTCTTGTCTTGTTTCTTGTCTTGTTTCTTGTCTTGTCTTGTCTTGTTTCTTGTCTTGCCTTTTCTGGTACTGTCTTGTCCTGTCTTGTTTCTTGTCTTGTCTTGTCTTGTTTCTTGTCTTGCCTTGTCTTTTTTCCTGTCGTGTTTCTTGTCTTGTCTTGTTTCTTGTCTTTTTTCTTGTCTTGTTTGTTGTCTTGTTTGTTGTCTTGTCTTGTCTTGTTTCTTGTCTTGTCTGGTCTATTTTCTTGTCGTGTTTCTTGTCTTGTTTCTTGTCTTTTCTTGTCTTGTTTCTTGTCTTGTTTCTTGTCTGGTTTCTTGTCTTGTTTCTTGTCTTGTTTCTTGTCTTGTCTTGTTTCTTGTAATGTTTCTTGTCTTTTTTCTTGTCTTGTTTCTTGTCTTGTTTCTTGTCTGGTCTGGTCTTGTTTCTTGTCTTGTTTCTTGTCTTGTTTCTTGTCTTGTTTCTTGTCTTGTTTATTGTCTTGTTTATTGTCTTGTCTTGTCTTGTTTCTTGTCTTTTCTCTTCTTGTCTTGCCTTGTCTGGTACTGTCTTGTCCTGTCTTGTTTCTTGTCTTGTCTTGTCTTGTCTTGTTTCTTGTCTTGTTTGTTGTCTTGTTTATTGTCTTGTTTATTGTCTTGTCTTGTCTTGTTTCTTGTCTTTTCTTGTCTTGTCTTGCCTTGTCTGGTACTGTCTTGTCCTGTCTTGTTTCTTGTCTTGTCTTGTCTTGTTACTTGTCTTGTCTTGTCTTGTTTCTTGTCTTGTTTGTTGTCTTGTCTTGTCTTGTTTCTTGTCTTGCCTTTTCTTGTACTGTCTTGTCCTGTCTTGTTTCTTGTCTTGTCTTGTCTTGTTTCTTGTCTTGTCTTGTCTTGTTTCTTGCAAGATCTTCGTTATGCAAGATCATAATTAGGGAAGATCTTGGTTATGCATGAACTTGGTTAAGCAAGATCTTGGTAAGGGAAGATCTTGGTTATGCAAGATCCTTGTTAGGGAAGATCTTGGTTATGCAAGATCTTGGTTAGGCAAGATCTTAGTTATGCAAGATCTTGGTTAGGGAAGATCTTTGTTATGCAAGATCTTGCTTAGGGAAGATCTTGGTTATGCAAGATCTTGGTTATGCAAGATCGTGGTTATCCAAGATCTTGGTTAGGGAAGATCTTGGTTATGCAAGATCCTGGTTATGCAAGTTGTTGGTTATGCAAGATATTGGTTATGCAAGATCCTTGTTATGTAAGTTATTGGTTATGTTAAATCTTGGTTAGGGAAGATCTTGGTTATGCAAGATCTTGGTTATGGAAGATCTTGGTTATGGAAGATCTTGGTTATGCAAGATCTTGGTTAGCCAAGATCTTGGTTAGGGAAGATCTTGGTTAGGCAAGATCTTGGTTATGCAACATGTTGGTTAGGGAAGATCTTGTTTATGGAAGATCTTGGTTATGCAAGTTCTTGGTTATGCAAGAACTTGGTTATGCAAGATCTTGGTTAGGGAAGATCTTGGTTATGCAAGGTCTTGGTTAGGCAAGATCTTGGTTAGGGAATATCTTGGTTCGGGAAGATCTTGGTTGTGCAAGATCTTGGTTATGCAAGACCTTGGTTAGGCAAGATCTTGGTTAGGAAAGATCTTGGTTAGGCAAGATCTTGGTTATGCAAGATCTTGGTTAGGAAAGATCTTGGCTATGGAAGATCTTGGTTATGCAAGATCTTGGTTAGGCAAGATCTTGGTTATGCATGATCTTGGTTATTAAAGATCTTGGTTATGCAAGGTCTTGGTTATGCAAGATCTTGGCTATGCAAGATCTTGGTTAGGGAATATCTTGATTCGGGAAGATCTTGGTTATGCAAGATCTTGGTTAGGCAAGATCTTGGTTATGCAAGATGTTGGTTATTCAAGATCTTGGTTATGCAAGGTCTTGGTTATCCAAGATCTTGGTTATGGCAGATCTTGGTTACGCAAGATCTTGGTTATGCAAGATCTTGGTTATGCAAGGTCTTGGTTAGATAAGATCTTGGTTATGCAAGATCTTGGTTATGCAAGTTCTTGGTTATGCAAGATCTTGGTTCGGGAAGATCTTGGTTATGCAAGATCTTGGTTAGGCAAGATCTTGATTATGCAAGATCTTGGTTAGGGAATATCTTGGTTCGGGAAGATCTTGGTTGTGCAAGATCTTGGTTATGCAAGACCTTGGTTAGGCAAGATCTTGGTTAGGAAAGATCTTTGTTAGGCAAGATCTTGGTTATGCAAGATCTTGGTTAGGAAAGATCTTGGCTATGGAAGATCTTGGTTATGCAAGATCTTGGTTAGGCAAGATCTTGGTTATGCATGATCTTGGTTATTAAAGATCTTGGTTATGCAAGGTCTTGGGTATGCAAGATCTTGGGTATGCAAGATCTTGGTTAGGGAATATCTTGATTCGGGAAGATCTTGGTTATGCAAGATCTTGGTTAGGCAAGATCTTGGTTATGCAAGATGTTGGTTATTCAAGATCTTGGTTATGCAAGGTCTTGGTTATACAAGATCTTGGTTAGATAAGATCTTGCTTATGCAAGATCTTGGTTATGCAAGTTCTTGGTTATGCAAGATCTTGGTTAGGGAAGATCTTGTTTATGCAAGATCTTTGTTATGCAAGATCTTGGTTAGGGAAGATCTTGGTTATGCAAGATCTTGGTTAGGCAAGATCTTGGTTAGGAAAGATCTTGGTTAGGCAAGATCTTGGTTATGCAAGATCTTTGTTAGGAAAGACCTTGGTTATGCAAGTTCTTGGTTATGCAAGATCTTGGTTCGGGAAGATCTTGGTTATGCAAGATCTTGGTTAGGCAAGATCTTGATTATGCAAGATCTTGGTTAGGGAATATCTTGGTTCGGGAAGATCTTGGTTGTGCAAGATCTTGGTTATGCAAGACCTTGGTTAGGCAAGATCTTGGTTAGGAAAGATCTTGGTTAGGCAAGATCTTGGTTATGCAAGATCTTGGTTAGGAAAGATCTTGGCTATGGAAGATCTTGGTTATGCAAGATCTTGGTTAGGCAAGATCTTGGTTATGCATGATCTTGGTTATTAAAGATCTTGGTTATGCAAGGTCTTGGTTATGCAAGATCTTGGGTATGCAAGATCTTGGTTAGGGAATATCTTGATTCGGGAAGATCTTGGTTATGCAAGATCTTGGTTAGGCAAGATCTTGGTTATGCAAGATGTTGGTTATTCAAGATCTTGGTTATGCAAGGTCTTGGTTATACAAGATCTTGGTTAGATAAGATCTTGGTTATGCAAGATCTTGGTTATGCAAGTTCTTGGTTATGCAAGATCTTGGTTCGGGAAGATCTTGGTTATGCAAGATCTTGGTTAGGCAAGATCTTGATTATGCAAGATCTTGGTTATTCTAGATTTTGGTTATGCAAGGTCTTGGTTATGCAAGATCTTGGTTATGGCAGATCTTGGTTACGCAAGATCTTGGTTATGCAAGATCTTGGTTATGCAAAATCTTGGTTAGGGAAGATCTTGGTTATGCAAGATCTTGGTTCGGGAAGATCTTGGTTATGCAAGATCTTGGTTATGCAAGTTCTTGGTTATGCAAGATCTTGGTTAGGGAAGATCTTGTTTATGCAAGATCTTTGTTATGCAAGATCTTGGTTAGGGAAGATCTTGGTTATGCAAGATCTTGGTTAGGCAAGATCTTGGTTAGGAAAGATCTTGGTTAGGCAAGATCTTGGTTATGCAAGATCTTTGTTAGGAAAGACCTTGGTTATGGAAGATCTTGGTTATGCACGTTCTTGGTTACGCAAGATCTTGGTTATGCAAAATGTTTCTTATGCAAGTTCTTGGTTATGAAAGATCTTGGTTAGGGAATATCTTGGTTAGGAATGATCTTGGTTAGACAAGATCTTTGTTATCATGATCTTGGTTATGCAAGATCTTGGTTAGGCAAGATCTTGGTAAGGGAAGATCTTGGTTATGCAAGATCCTTGTTAGGGAAGATCTTAGTTATGCAAGATCTTGGTTAGGCAAGATCTTGGTTATGCAAGATCTTTGTTAGGCTAGATCTTGGTTATGCAAGATCTTGGTTATCCAAGATCTTGGTTAGGGAAGATCTTGGTTATGCAAGATCCTGGTTATGCAAGTTGTTGGTTATGCAAGATCTTTGTTATGCAAGATCCTTGTTATGTAAGTTCTTTGTTATGTTAGATTTTGGTTATGCAAGAACTTGGTTTGGCAAGATCTTGGTTATGCAAGATCTTGGTTAGGGAAAATCTTGGTTATGCAAGATCTTCGTTATGCAAGATCTTTGTTAGGGAAGATCTTGGTTATGCAACATCTTGGTTTTGCAAGATCTTGGTTAGGAAAGATCTTGGTTAGGCAATGTGTTGGTTATGCAAGATCTTTGTTATCCAAGATCTTCGTTA
Source organism: Blastomussa wellsi (assembly GCA_947652115.1). Taxonomy (NCBI): domain Eukaryota; kingdom Metazoa; phylum Cnidaria; class Anthozoa; order Scleractinia; family Plerogyridae; genus Blastomussa; species Blastomussa wellsi. The sequence continues at coordinate 13,232,023 of OX393574.1, forward strand.
TGCAATATCATGGTTAGGGAAGATCTTGGTTATGCAAGAACTTGGTTTGGCAAGATCTTGGCTAGGGAAGATCTTGGTTATGCAAGGTCTTGGTTAGAGAAGATCTTGGTTATGCAAGATCTTGGTTGTGCAAGATCTTGGTTAGGCAAGATCTTGGTTAGGCAAGATATTGGTTATGCAAGATCTTGTTTATTCAAGATCTTGGTTATGCAAGGTCTTGGTTATGCAAGATCTTGGTTAGGGAATATCTTGATTCGGGAAGATCTTGGTTATGCAAGATCTTGGTTAGGCAAGATCTTGGTTATGCAAGATCTTGGTTATTCAAGATCTTGGTTATGCAAGATCTTGGTTATGCAAGATCTTGGTTAGGGAAGATCTTGGTTATGCAAGATCTTGGTTAGGCAAGATCTTGGTTATGCAAGATCTTGGTTATGCAAGATCTTGGTTAGATAAGATCTTGGTTATGCAAGATTTTGGTTATGCAAGTTCTTGGTTATGCAAGATCTTCGTTAGGGAAGATCTTGGTTATGCAAGGTCTTGGTTAGACAAGATCTTGGTTATGCAAGATCTTGGTTATCCAAGATCTTGGTTCGGGAAGATCTTGGTTATGCAAGATCTTGGTTAGGCAAGATCTTGGTTCGGGAAGATCTTGGTTATGCAAGATCTTGGTTAGGCAAGATCTTGATTATGCAAGATCTTGGTTAGATAAGATCTTGGTTATGCAAGATCTTGGTTATGCAAGAACTTGGTTTTGCAAGATCTTGGTTCGGGAAGATCTTGGTTATGCAAGATCTTGGTTAGGCAAGATCTTGATTATGCAAGATCTTGGTTAGATAAGATCTTGCTTATGCAAGATCTTGGTTATGCAAGAACTTGGTTTTGGAAGATCTTGGTTATGCAAGATCTTGGTTAGGCAAGATCTTGGTTAGGCAAGATCTTGGTTAGGCAAGATCTTGGTTATCGAAGACCTTGGTTAGGGAAGATCTTGGTTATGCAAGATCTTGGTTATGCAAGTTCTTGGTTATGCAGGATCTTGGTTAGGCAAGATCTTGGTTATGCAAGATCTTGGTTATGCAAGATCTTGGTTAGGGAAGATCTCGGTTATGCAAGACCTTGGTTAGGCAAGATCTTGGTTAGGAAAGATCTTGGTTAGGCAAGATCTTGGTTATGCAAGATCTTGGTTATGCAAGATCCTTGTTATGTAAGTTCTTTGTTATGTTAGATCTTGGTTAGGGAAGATCTTGGTTAGGCAAGATCTTGGTTATGCAAGATCTTGGTTAGGGAAGATCTTGGTTAGGCAAGATCTTGGTTATGCAAGATCTTGGTTAGGGAAGATCTTGGTTATGCAAGATCTTCGTTATGCAAGATCTTTGTTAGGGAAGATCTTGGTTATGCAAGATCTTTGTTATGCAAGATCTTGGTTATGCAAGATCTTGGTTATGCAAGATCTTGGTTAGGAAAGATCTTGGTTAGGCAATGTGTTGGTTATGCAAGATCTTTGTTATGCAAGATCTTCGTTATGCAAGATCTTGGTTAGGCAACATCTTGGATATGCAAAATCTTGGTTATGCAAGATCTTCGTTATGCAAGATCATGGTTAGGGAAGATCCTGGTTATGCAAGAACTTGGTTAGGCAAGATCTTGGTAAGGGAAGATCTTGGTTATGCAAGATCATTGTTAGGGAAGATCTTGGTTAGGCAAGATCTTGGTTATGCAAGATTTTGGTTAGGGAAGATCTTGGTTATGCAAGATCTTGCTTAGAGAAGATCTTGGTTATCCAAGATCTTGGTTAGAAAAGATCTTGGTTATGCAAGATCCTGGTTCTGCAAGTTGTTGGTTATGCAAGATCTTGGTTATGCAAGATCCTTGTTATGTAAGTTCTTGGTTATGTTAAATCTTGGTTAGGGAAGATCTTGGTTAGGCAAGATCTTAGTTATGCAAGATCTTGGTTAGGGAAGATCTTGGTTATGCAAGATCTTGGTTAGCCAAGATCTTGGTTAGGGATGATCTTGGTTAGGCAAGATCTTGGTTATGCAAGATGTTGGTTAGGGAAGATCTTGTTTATTGTATATCTTGGTTATTCAAGTTCTTGGTTATGCAAGAACTTGGTTATGCAAGATCTTGGTTATGTAAGATCTTGGTTCGGGAAGATCTTGGTTATGCAAGATCTTGTTTCGGCAAGATCTGGATTATGCAAGATCTTGGTTATTCTAGATCTTGGTTATGCAAGGTCTTGGTTATGCAAGATCTTGGTTATGCAAGGTCTTGATTATGCAAGATCTTGGTTATGGCAGATCTTGGTTACGCAAGATCTTTGTTATGCAAGATCTTGGTTATGCAAGATCTTGGTTAGGGAAGATCTTGGTTATGCAAGATCTTGGTTAGCCTAAATCTTGGTTATGCAAGATCTTGGTTAGATAAGATCTTGGTTATGCAAGATCTTGGTTATGCAAGATCTTGGTTAGGCAAGATCTTGGTTAGGAAAGATCTTGGTTATGCAAGGTCTTGGTTATGCAAGATCTTGGTTATGGCAGATCTTGGTTACGCAAGATCTTGGTTATGCAAGATCTTGGTTATGCAAGATCTTGGTTAGGGAAGATCTTGGTTATGCAAGATCTTGGTTAGGCAAGATCTTGGTTAGGAAAGATCTTGGTTAGGCAAGATCTTGGTTATGCAAGATCTTAGTTGTGCAAGATCCTTGTTATGTAAGTTGTTTGTTATGTTAGATCTTGGTTAGGGAAGATCTTGGTTAGGCAAGATCTTGTTTATGCAAGATTTTGGTTATGCAAGATCTTGGTTAGGCAATATCTTGGTTATGCAAGATTTTGGTTATTCAAGATCTTGGTTATGCAAGGTCTTGGTTATGCAAGATCTTGGTTATGGCAGATCTTGGTTACGCAAGATCTTGGTTATGCAAGATCTTGATTATGCAAGATCTTGGTTATTCTAGATCTTGGTTATGCAAGGTCTTGGTTATGCAAGATCTTCGTTATGGCAGATCTTGGTTACGCAAGATCTTGGTTATGCAAGATCTTGGTTATGCAAGATCTTGGTTAGGGAAGATATGGGTTATGCAAGATCTTGGTTAGGCTTAATCTTGGTTATGCAAGATCTTGGTTAGATAAGATCTTGGTTATGCAAGATCTTGGTTATGTAAGTTCTTGGTTATGCAAGATCTTGGTTAGGGAACATCTTGGTTATGCAAGGTCTTGGTTAGACAAGATCTTGGTTATGGAAGTTCTTGGTTATGCAAGATCTTGGTTAGGCAAGATCTTGGTTATGCAAGATATTGGTTATGCAAGATCTTGGTTAGGGAAGATCTTGGTTATGCAAATTCTTGGTTAGGCAAGATCTTGGTTAGGAAAGATCTTGGTTAAGCAAGATCTTGGTTATGCAAGATCTTGGTTATGCCAGATCCTTGTTATGTAAGTTGTTTGTTATGTTAGATCTTGGTTAGGGCAGATCTTGGTTAGAGAAGATCTTGGTTATGCAAGATCTTGGTTATGCAAGATCTTGGTGAGGCAATATCTTGGTTATGCAAGATTTTGGTTATTCAAGATCTTGGTTATGCAAGGTCTTGGTTATGCAAGATCTTGGTTATGGCAGATCTTGGTTACGCAAGATCTTGGTTATGCAAGATCTTGGTTATGCAAGATCTTGGTTAGATAAGATCTTGGTTATGCAAGATCTTGGTTATGCAAGTTCTTGGTTATGTAAGATCTTGGTTCGGGAAGATCTTGGTTATGCAAGATCTTGAGTATGCAAGTTCTTGGTTATGCAAGATCTTGGTTAGGGAACATCTTGGTTATGCAAGGTCTTGGTTAGACAAGATCTTGGTTATGCAAGATCTTGGTTATTCAAGATCTTGGTTAGGCAAGATCTTGGTTAGGCAAGATCTTGGTTATCCAAGACCTTGGTTAGGGAAGATCTTGGTTATGCAAGATCTTGGTTATGCAAGTTCTTGGTTATGCAGGATCTTTGTTAGGCAAGATCTTGGTTATGCAAGATCTTGGTTATGCAAGATCTTGGTTAGGGAAGATCTCGGTTATGCAAGACCTTGGTTAGGCAAGATCTTGGTTAGGAAAGATCTTGGTTAGGCAAGATCTTGGTTATGCAAGATCTTGGTTATGCAAGATCCTTGTTATGTAAGTTTCTTGTTATGAGAGATCTTGGTTAGGGAAGATCTTGGTTAGGCAAGATCTTGGTTATGCAAGATCTTGGTTAGGGAAGATCTTGGTTAGGCAAGATCTTTGTTATGCAAGATCTTCTTTATGCAAGATCTTTGTTAGGGAAGATCTTGGTTATGCAAGATCTTGGTTATGCAAGATCTTGGTTATGCAAGATCTTGGTTAGGAAAGATCTTGGTTAGGCAATGTGTTGGTTATGCAAGATCTTCGTTATGCAAGATCTTGGTTAGGCAACATCTTGGTTATGCAAAATCTTGGTTATGCAAGATCTTCGTTATGCAAGATCATGGTTAGGGAAGATCTTGGTTATGCAAAAACTTGGTTAGGCAAGATCTTGGTAAGGGAAGATCTTGGTTATGCAAGATCCTTGTTAGGGAAGATCTTGGTTAGGCAAGATCTTGGTTAGGGAAGATCTTGGTTATGCAAGATCTTGGTTAGGGAAGATCTTGGTTATGCAAGATCTTGCTTAGAGAAGTTCTTGGTTATGCAAGATCCTGGTTATGCAAGATCTTGGTTATCCAAGATCTTGGTTAGAAAAGATCTTGGTTATGCAAGATCCTGGTTATGCAAGTTGTTGGTTATGCAAGATCTTGGTTATGCAAGATCTTGGTTAGCCTAAATCTTGGTTATGCAAGATCTTGGTTAGCCAAGATCTTGGTTAGGGAAGATCTTGGTTAGGCAGGATCTTGGTTATGCAAGATGTTGGTTAGGGAAGATCTTGTTTATGGAAGATCTTGGTTATGCAAGTTCTTGGTTATGCAAGAACTTGGTTATGCAAGATCTTGGTTATGTAAGATCTTGGTTCTGGAAGATCTTGGTTATGCAAGATCTTGGTTAGGCAAGATCTTGATTATGCAAGATCTTGGTTATTCTAGATCTTGGTTATGCAAGGTCTTGGTTATGCAAGATCTTGGTTATGCAAGGTCTTGATTATGCAAGATCTTGGTTATGGCAGATCTTGGTTACGCAAGATCTTGGTTATGCAAGATCTTGGTTATGCAAGATCTTGGTTATGCAAGATCTTGGTTAGGGAAGATCTTGGTTATGCAAGATCTTGGTTAGCCTAAATCTTGGTTATGCAAGATCTTGGTTAGATAAGATCTTGGTTATGCAAGATCTTGGCTATGCAAGATCTTGGTTAGGCAAGATCTTGGTTAGGAAAAATCTTGGTTATGCAAGGTCTTGGTTATGCAAGATCTTGGTTATGGAAGATCTTGGTTACGCAAGATCTTGGTTATGCAAGATCTTGGTTATGCAAGATCTTGGTTAGGGAAGATCTTGGTTATGCAAGATCTTGGTTATGCAAGTTCTTGGTTATTCAGGATCTTGGTTAGGCAAGATCTTGGTTATGCAAGATCTTGGTTATGGCAGATCTTGGTTACGCAAGCTCTTGGTTATGCAAGATCTTGATTATGCAAGATCTTGGTTATTCTAGATCTTGGTTATGCAAGATCTTCGTTATGGCAGATCTTGGTTACGCAAGATCTTGGTTAGGCTAAATCTTGGTTATACAAGATCTTGCTTAGATAAGTTCTTGGTTATGCAAGATCTTGGTTAGGGAACATCTTGGTTATGCAAGGTCTTGGTTAGACAAGATCTTGGTTATGCAAGTTCTTGGTTATGCAAGATCTTGGTTAGGCAAGATCTTGGTTATGCAAGATACTGGTTATGCAAGATCTTGGTTAGGGAAGATCTTGGTTATGCAAGATCTTGGTTAGGCAAGATCTTGGTTAGGAAAGATCTTGGTTAGGCAAAATCTTGGTTATGCAAGATCTTGGTTATGCAAGATCCTTGTTATGTAAGTTGTTTGTTATGTTAGATCTTGGTTAGGGAAGATCTTGGTTAGAGAAGATCTTGGTTATGCAAGATCTTGGTTATGCAAGATCTTGGTGAGGCAATATCTTGGTTATGCAAGATTTTGGTTATTCAAGATCTTGGTTATGCAAGGTCTTGGTTATGCAAGATCTTGGTTATGGCAGATCTTGGTTACGCAAGATCTTGGTTATGCAAGATCTTGATTATGCAAGATCTTGGTTAGATAAGATCTTGGTTATGCAAGATCTTGGTTATGCAAGTTCTTGGTTATGTAAGATCTTGGTTCGGGAAGATCTTGGTTATGCAAGATCTTGGTTATGCAAGTTCTTGGTTATGCAAGATCATGGTTAGGGAACATCTTGGTTATGCAAGGTCTTGGTTAGACAAGATCTTGGTTATGCAAGATCTTGGTTATTCAAGATCTTGGTTAGGCAAGATCTTGGTTAGGCAAGATCTTGGTTATCCAAGACCTTGGTTAGGGAAGATCTTGGTTATGCAAGATCTTGGTTATGCAAGTTCTTGGTTATGCAGGATCTTGGTTAGGCAAGATCTTGGTTATGCAAGATCTTGGTTATGCAAGATCTTGGTTAGGGAAGATCTCGGTTATGCAAAACCTTGGTTAGGCAAGATATTGGTTAGGAAAGATCTTGGTTAGGCAAGATCTTGGTTATGCAAGATCTTGGTTATGCAAGATCCTTTTTATGTAAGTTCTTTGTTATGAGAGATCTTGGTAAGGGAAGATCTTGGTTAGGCAAGATCTTGGTTATGCAAGATCTTGGTTAGGGAAGATCTTGGTTAGGCAAGATCTTGGTTATGCAAGATCTTCGTTATGCAAGATCTTTGTTAGGGAAGATCTTGGTTATGCAAGATCTTGGTTATGCAAGATCTTGGTTAGGAAAGATCTTGGTTAGGCAATGTGTTGGTTATGCAAGATCTTGGTTAGGCAACATCTTGGTTATGCAAAATCTTGGTTATGCAAGATCTTCGTTATGCAAGATCATGGTTAGGGAAGATCTTGGTTATGCAAAAACTTGGTTAGGCAAGATCTTGGTAAGGGAAGATCTTGGTTATGCAAGATCCTTGTTAGGGAAGATCTTGGTTAGGCAAGATCTTGGTTAGGCAAGATCTTGGTTAGGCAAGATCTTGGTTATTGAAGATCTTGGTTAGGGAAGATCTTGGTTATGCAAGATCTTGCTTAGAGAAGATCTTGGTTATGCAAGATCCTGGTTATGCAAGATCTTGGTTATCCAAGATCTTGGTTAGAAAAGATCTTGGTTATGCAAGATCCTGGTTATGCAAGTTGTTGGTTATGCAAGATCTTGGTTATGCAAGATCCTTGTTATGTAAGTTCTTGGTTATTTTAAATCTTGGTTAGGGAAGATCTTGGTTAGGCAAGATCTTGGTTATGCAAGATCTTGGTTACGGAAGATCTTGGTTATGCAAGATCTTGGTTAGCCAAGATCTTGGTTAGGGAAGATCTTGGTTAGGCAAGATCTTGGTTATCCAAGATGTTGGTTAGGGAAGATCTTGTTTATGGAAGATCTTGGTTATGCAAGTTCTTGGTTATGCAAGAACTTGGTTATGCAAGATCTTGGTTATGTAAGATCTTGGTTCGGGAAGATCTTGGTTATGCAAGATCTTGGTTAGGCAAGATCTTGATTATGCAAGATCTTGGTTATTCTAGATCTTGGTTATGCAAGGTCTTGGTTATGCAAGATCTTGGTTATGCAAGGTCTTGATTATGCAAGATCTTGGTTATGGCAGATCTTGGTTACGCAAGATCTTGGTTATGCAAGATCTTGGTTATGCAAGATCTTGGTTATGGAAGATCTTGGTTACGCAAGATCTTGGTTATGAAAGATCTTGGTTATGCAAGATCTTGGTTAGGGAAGATCTTGGTTATGCAAGATCTTGGTTATGCAAGTTCTTGGTTATGCAAGATCTTGGTTATGGAAGATCTTGGTTACGCAAGATCTTGGTTATGAAAGATCTTGGTTATGCAAGATCTTGGTTAGGAGAGATATTGGTTATGCAAGATCTTGGTTATGCAAGTTCTTGGTTATTCAGGATCTTGGTTACGCAAGATCTTGGTTATGCAAGATCTTGGTTATGCAAGATCTTGGTTAGGGAAGATCTCGGTTATGCAAGATCTTGGTTAGCTAAGATCTTGGTTAGGGAAGATCTTGGTTAGGCAAGATCTTGGTTAGGGAAGATCTTGGTTACGCAAGATCTTGGTTAGGAAAGATCTTGTTTAGGCAAGATCTTGGTTAAGCAAGATATTGGTTATGCAAGATCCTTGTTATGTAAGTTCTTTGTTATGTTAGATCTTGGTTAGGGAAGATCTTGCTTAGGCAAGATCTTGGTTATGCAAGATCTTGGTTAGGGAAGATCTTAGTTAGGCAAGATCTTTGTTATGCAAGATCTTGGTTAGGGAAGATCTTGGTTATGCAAGATCTTCGTTATGCAAGATCTTGGTTATGCAAGATCTTGGTTATGCAAGATCTTGGTTATGCAAGATCTTGGTTAGGAAAGACCTTGGTTAGGCAATGTGTTGGTTATGCAAGATCTTTGTTATGCAAGATCTTCGTTATGCAAGATCTTGGTTAGGCAACATCTTGGTTATGCAAAATCTTGGTTATGCAAGATCTTCGTTATGCAAGATCATGGTTAGGGAAGATCTTGGTTATGCAAGAACTTGGTTAGGCAAGATCTTGGTAACGGAAGATCTTGGTTATGCAAGATCCTTGTTAGGGAAGATCTTGGTTATGCAAGATCTTGGTTAGGCAAGATCTTGGTTATGCAAGATCTTGGTTAGGGAAGATCTTGGTTATGCAATATCTTGCTTAGAGAAGATCTTGGTTATGCAAGATCTTGGTTATGCAAGATCTTGGTTATCCAAGATCTTGGTTAGGGAAGATCTTGGTTATGCAAGATCCTGGTTATGCAAGTTCTTGGTTATGCAAGATCTTGGTTATGCAAGATCCTTGTTATGTAAGTTCTTGGTTATGTTAAATCTTGGTTAGGGAAGATCTTGGTTAGGCAAGATCTTGGTTATGCAAGATCTTGGTTAGGGAAGATCTTGGTTATGCAAGATCTTGGTTAGCCAAGATCTTGGTTAGGGAAGATCTTGGTTAGGCAAGATCTTGGTTATGCAAGATGTTGGTTAGGGAAGATCTTGTTTATGGAAGATCTTGGTTATGCAAGTTCTTGGTTATGCAAGAACTTGGTTATGCAAGATCTTGGTTAGGGAAGATCTTGGTTATGCAAGATCTTGGTTAGGGAATATCTTGGTTCGGGAAGATCTTGGTTATGCAAGATCTTGGTTATGCAAGATCTTGGTTATGCAAGATTTTGGTTAGGCAAGATCTTGGTTAGGAAAGATCTTGGTTAGGCAAGATCTTGGTTATGCAAGATCTTGGTTAGGAAAGATCTTGGTTATGGAAGATCTTGGTTATGCAAGATCTTGGTTAGGCAACCAAGATCTTGGTTATGCAAGATCTTGGTTCTTAAAGATCTTGGTTATGCAAGATTTTGGTTATGCAAGATCTTGGGTATGCAAGATCTTGGTTAGGGAATATCTTGATTCGGGAAGATCTTGGTTATGCAAGATCTTGGTTAGGCAAGATCTTGGTTATGCAAGTTTTTGGTTATTCAAGATCTTGGTTATGCAAGGTCTTGGTTATGCAAGATCTTGGTTATGGCAGATCTTGGGTAACCAAGATCTTGGTTATGCAAGATCTTGGTTATGCAAGATCTTGGTTATGGCAGATCTTGGTTAGATAAGATCTTGGTTATGCAAGTTCTTGGTTATGCAAGTTCTTGGTTATGCAAGATCTTAGTTCGGAAAGATCTTGGTTATGCAATATCTTGGTTAGGCAAGATCTTGGTTATGCAAGATCTTGGTTAGGAAAGATCTTGGTTATGGAAGATTTTTTTTTTATGCAAGTTCTTGGTTATGCAAGATCTTGGTTAGGGAAGATCTTGGTTATGCAAAATCTTGGTTAGGCAAGATCTTGGTAAGGGAAGATCTTGGTTATGCAAGATCCTTGTTAGGGAAGATCTTGGTTATGAAAAATCTTGGTTAGGCAAGATCTTGGTTATGCAAGATCTTGGTTAGGGAAGATATTGGTTATGCAAGATCTTGGTTAGGAAAGATCTTGGTTATGCAAGATCTTGGTTATGCAAGATCTTGGTTATCCAAGATCTTGGTTAGACAAGATAATGGTTATGCAAGATCTTGGTTAGGGAAGATCTTGGTTATGCAAGATCTTCGTTATGCAAGATCTTTGTTAAGGAAGGTCTTGGTTATGCAAGATCTTGGTTAGGGAAGATATTGGTTATGCAAGATCTTGGTTATGCAAGATCTTGGTTATCCAAGATCTTGGTTAGGGAAGATCTTGGTTATGCAAGATCTTGGTTAGGGAATATCTTGGTTCGGGAAGATCTTGGTTATGCAAGATCTTTGTTATGCAAGTTCTTTGTTATGCAAGATCTTGGTTAGGCAAGATCTTGGTTAGGAAAGATCTTGGTTATGGAAGATCTTGGTTATGCAAGTTCTTGGTTATGCAAGATCTTGGTTAGATAAGATCTTGGTTATGCAAGATCTTAGTTATGCAAGTTCTTGGTTATGCAAGATCTTGGTTCGGTAAGATCTTGGTTATGCAAGATCTTGGTTAGGCAAGATCTTGGTTATAAAGAATCTTGGTTATGCAAGTTCTTGGTTATGCAAGATCTTGGTTAGGGAAGATCTTGGTTATGCAAGATCTTTGTTATGCAAGTTCTTTGTTATGTACGATCTTGGTTAGAGAATATCTTGGTTAGGGATGATCTTGGTTAGGCAAGATCTTGGTTATCAAGATCTTGGTTATGCAAGATCTTGGTTAGGCAAGATCTTGGTAAGGGAAGATCTTGGTTATGCAAGATCCTTGTTAGGGAAGATCTTGGTTATGAAAAATCTTGGTTAGGCAAGATCTTGGTTATGCAAGATCTTGGTTAGGGAAGATCTTGGTTATGCAAGATCTTGGTTATGCAAGATCTTTGTTATCCAAGATCTTGGTTAGGGAAGATCTTGGTTATGCAAGATTCTGGTTATGCAAATTGTTGGTTATGCAAGATCTTGGTTATCCAAGATCTTGGTTAGGGAAGATCTTGGTTATGCAAGATCCTGGTTATGCAAGTTGTTGGTTATGCAAGTTGTTGGTTTTGCAAGATCTTGGTTAGGCAATATCTTGGTAAGGGAAGATCTTGGTTATGCAAGATCCTTGTTAGGGAAGATCTTGGTTACGCAAGATCTTGGTTATGCAAGATCTTGGTTATGCAAGATCTTGGTTAGATAAGATCTTGGTTATGCAAGATCTTGGTTATTCAAGTTCTTGGTTATGTAAGATCTTGGTTCGGAAAGATCTTTGTTCGGGAAGATCTTGGTTATGCAAGATCTTGGTTAGGCAAGATCTTGGTTATTTAAGATCTTGGTTAGGAAAGATCTTGGTTATGGAAGATCTTGGTTAGATAAGATCTTGGTTATGCAAGATCTTGGTTAGGGAAGATATTGGTTATGCAAGATCTTGGTTAGGAAAGATCTTGGTTATGCAAGATCTTGGTTATGCAAGATCTTGGTTATCCAAGATCTTGGTTAGGCAAGATAATGGTTATGCAAGATCTTGGTTAGGGAAGATCTTGGTTATGCAAGATCTTCGTTATCCAAGATCTTTGTTAAGGAAGGTCTTGGTTATGCAAGATCTTGGTTAGGGAATATCTTGGTTCGGGAAGATCTTGGTTATGCAAGATCTTTGTTATGCAAGTTCTTTGTTATGCAAGATCTTGGTTAGGAAAGATCTTGGTTATGGAAGATCTTGGTTATGGAAGATCTTGGTTATGCAAGTTCTTGGTTATGCAAGATCTTGGTTAGATAAGATCTTGGTTATGCAAGATCTTAGTTATGCAAGTTCTTGGTTATGCAAGATCTTGGTTCGGTAAGATCTTGGTTATGCAAGATCTTGGTTAGGCAAGATCTTGGTTATGAAGAATCTTGGTTATGCAAGTTCTTGGTTATGCAAGATCTTGGTTAGGGAAGATCTTGGTTATGCAAGATCTTTGTTATGCAAGTTCTTTGTTATGTACGATCTTGGTTAGAGAATATCTTGGTTAGGGATGATCTTGGTTAGGCAAGATCTTGGTTATCAAGATCTTGGTTATGCAAGATCTTGGTTAGGCAAGATCTTGGTAAGGGAAGATCTTGGTTATGCAAGATCCTTGTTAGGGAAGATCTTGGTTATGAAAAATCTTGGTTAGGCAAGATCTTGGTTATGCAAGATCTTGGTTAGGGAAGATCTTGGTTATGCAAGATCTTGGTTATGCAAGATCTTTGTTATCCAAGATCTTGGTTAGGGAAGATCTTGGTTATGCAAGATTCTGGTTATGCAAATTGTTGGTTATGCAAGATCTTGGTTATCCAAGATCTTGGTTAGGGAAGATCTTGGTTATGCAAGATCCTGGTTATGCAAGTTGTTGGTTATGCAAGTTGTTGGTTTTGCAAGATCTTGGTTAGGCAATATCTTGGTAAGGGAAGATCTTGGTTATGCAAGATCCTTGTTAGGGAAGATCTTGGTTACGCAAGATCTTGGTTATGCAAGATCTTGGTTATGCAAGATCTTGGTTAGATAAGATCTTGGTTATGCAAGATCTTGGTTATTCAAGTTCTTGGTTAGGGAAGATCTTGGTTATGCAAGATCTTGGTTATGCAAGATCTTTGTTATCCAAGATCTTGGTTAGGGAAGATCTTGGTTATGCAAGATTCTGGTTATGCAAATTGTTGGTTATGCAAGATCTTGGTTATCCAAGATCTTGGTTAGGGAAGATCTTGGTTATGCAAGATCCTGGTTATGCAAGTTGTTGGTTATGCAAGTTGTTGGTTTTGGAAGATCTTGGTTAGGCAATATCTTGGTAAGGGAAGATCTTGGTTATGCAAGATCCTTGTTAGGGAAGATCTTGGTTACGCAAGATCTTGGTTATGCAAGATCTTGGTTATGCAAGATCTTGGTTAGATAAGATCTTGGTTATGCAAGATCTTGGTTATTCAAGTTCTTGGTTATGTAAGATCTTGGTTCGGAAAGATCTTTGTTCGGGAAGATCTTGGTTATGCAAGATCTTGGTTAGGCAAGATCCTTGTTAGGGAAGATCTTGGTTACGCAAGATCTTAGTTATGCAAGATCTTGGTTATGCAAGATCTTGGTTAGGGAAGATCTTGGTTATGCAAGATCTTGGTTATGCAAGATCTTGGTTATGCAAGATCTTTGTTATCCAAGATCTTGGTTAGGGAAGATCTTGGTTATGCAAGATTCTGGTTATGCAAATTGTTGGTTATGCAAGATCTTGGTTATCCAAGATCTTGGTTAGGGAAGATATTGGTTATGCAAGATCTTGGTTAGGCAAGATCTTGGTTATTTAAGATCTTGGTTAGGAAAGATCTTGGTTATGGAAGATCTTGGTTAGATAAGATCTTGGTTATGCAAGATCTTGGTTAGGGAAGATATTGGTTATGCAAGATCTTGGTTAGGAAAGATCTTGGTTATGCAAGATCTTGGTTATGCAAGATCTTGGTTATCCAAGATCTTGGTTAGGCAAGATAATGGTTATGCAAGATCTTGGTTAGGGAAGATCTTGGTTATGCAAGATCTTCGTTATGCAAGATCTTTGTTAAGGAAGGTCTTGGTTATGCAAGATCTTGGTTAGGGAATATCTTGGTTCGGGAAGATCTTGGTTATGCAAGATCTTTGTTATGCAAGTTCTTTGTTATGCAAGATCTTGGTTAGGAAAGATCTTGGTTATGGAAGATCTTGGTTATGGAAGATCTTGGTTATGCAAGTTCTTGGTTATGCAAGATCTTGGTTAGATAAGATCTTGGTTATGCAAGATCTTAGTTATGCAAGTTCTTGGTTATGCAAGATCTTGGTTCGGTGAGATCTTGGTTATGCAAGATCTTGGTTAGGCAAGATCTTGGTTATGAAGAATCTTGGTTATGCAAGTTCTTGGTTATGCAAGATCTTGGTTAGGGAAGATCTTGGTTATGCAAGATCTTTGTTATGCAAGTTCTTTGTTATGTACGATCTTGGTTAGAGAATATCTTGGTTAGGGATGATCTTGGTTAGGCAAGATCTTGGTTATCAAGATCTTGGTTATGCAAGATCTTGGTTAGGCAAGATCTTGGTAAGGGAAGATCTTGGTTATGCAAGATCCTTGTTAGGGAAGATCTTGGTTATGAAAAATCTTGGTTAGGCAAGATCTTGGTTATGCAAGATCTTGGTTAGGGAAGATCTTGGTTATGCAAGATCTTGGTTATGCAAGATCTTTGTTATCCAAGATCTTGGTTAGGGAAGATCTTGGTTATGCAAGATTCTGGTTATGCAAATTGTTGGTTATGCAAGATCTTGGTTATCCAAGATCTTGGTTAGGGAAGATCTTGGTTATGCAAGATCCTGGTTATGCAAGTTGTTGGTTATGCAAGTTGTTGGTTTTGCAAGATCTTGGTTAGGCAATATCTTGGTAAGGGAAGATCTTGGTTATGCAAGATCCTTGTTAGGGAAGATCTTGGTTACGCAAGATCTTGGTTATGCAAGATCTTGGTTATGCAAGATCTTGGTTAGATAAGATCTTGGTTATGCAAGATCTTGGTTATTCAAGTTCTTGGTTAGGGAAGATCTTGGTTATGCAAGATCTTGGTTATGCAAGATCTTTGTTATCCAAGATCTTGGTTAGGGAAGATCTTGGTTATGCAAGATTCTGGTTATGCAAATTGTTGGTTATGCAAGATCTTGGTTATCCAAGATCTTGGTTAGGGAAGATCTTGGTTATGCAAGATCCTGGTTATGCAAGTTGTTGGTTATGCAAGTTGTTGGTTTTGCAAGATCTTGGTTAGGCAATATCTTGGTAAGGGAAGATCTTGGTTATGCAAGATCCTTGTTAGGGAAGATCTTGGTTACGCAAGATCTTGGTTATGCAAGATCTTGGTTATGCAAGATCTTGGTTAGATAAGATCTTGGTTATGCAAGATCTTGGTTATTCAAGTTCTTGGTTATGTAAGATCTTGGTTCGGAAAGATCTTTGTTCGGGAAGATCTTGGTTATGCAAGATCTTGGTTAGGCAAGATCCTTGTTAGGGAAGATCTTGGTTACGCAAGATCTTAGTTATGCAAGATCTTGGTTATGCAAGATCTTGGTTAGGGAAGATCTTGGTTATGCAAGATCTTGGTTATGCAAGATCTTGGTTATGCAAGATCTTTGTTATCCAAGATCTTGGTTAGGGAAGATCTTGGTTATGCAAGATTCTGGTTATGCAAATTGTTGGTTATGCAAGATCTTGGTTATCCAAGATCTTGGTTAGGGAAGATATTGGTTATGCAAGATCCTGGTTATGCAAGTTGTTGGTTATGCAAGTTGTTGGTTTTGCAAGATCCTGGTTAGCCAATATCTTGGTAAGGGAAGATCTTGGTTATGCAAGATCCTTGTTAGGGAAGATCTTGGTTACGCAAGATCTTGGTTATGCAAGATCTTGGTTATGCAAGATCTTGGTTAGATAAGATCTTGGTTATGCAAGATCTTGGTTATTCAAGTTCTTGGTTAGGGAAGATCTTGGTTATGCAAGATCTTGGTTATGCAAGATCTTTGTTATCCAAGATCTTGGTTAGGGAAGATCTTGGTTATGCAAGATTCTGGTTATGCAAATTGTTGGTTATGCAAGATCTTGGTTATCCAAGATCTTGGTTAGGGAAGATCTTGGTTATGCAAGATCCTGGTTATGCAAGTTGTTGGTTATGCAAGTTGTTGGTTTTGCAAGATCTTGGTTAGGCAATATCTTGGTAAGGGAAGATCTTGGTTATGCAAGATCCTTGTTAGGGAAGATCTTGGTTACGCAAGATCTTGGTTATGCAAGATCTTGGTTATGCAAGATCTTGGTTAGATAAGATCTTGGTTATGCAAGATCTTGGTTATTCAAGTTCTTGGTTATGTAAGATCTTGGTTCGGAAAGATCTTTGTTCGGGAAGATCTTGGTTATGCAAGATCTTGGTTAGGCAAGATCTTGGTTATTTAAGATCTTGGTTAGGAAAGATCTTGGTTATGGAAGATCTTGGTTAGATAAGATCTTGGTTATGCAAGATCTTGGTTAGGGAAGATATTGGTTATGCAAGATCTTGGTTAGGAAAGATCTTGGTTATGCAAGATCTTGGTTATGCAAGATCTTGGTTATCCAAGATCTTGGTTAGGCAAGATAATGGTTATGCAAGATCTTGGTTAGGGAAGATCTTGGTTATGCAAGATCTTCGTTATGCAAGATCTTTGTTAAGGAAGGTCTTGGTTATGCAAGATCTTGGTTAGGGAATATCTTGGTTCGGGAAGATCTTGGTTATGCAAGATCTTTGTTATGCAAGTTCTTTGTTATGCAAGATCTTGGTTAGGCAAGATCTTGGTTAGGAAAGATCTTGGTTATGGAAGATCTTGGTTATGCAAGTTCTTGGTTATGCAAGATCTTGGTTAGATAAGATCTTGGTTATGCAAGATCTTAGTTATGCAAGTTCTTGGTTATGCAAGATCTTGGTTCGGTAAGATCTTGGTTATGCAAGATCTTGGTTAGGCAAGATCTTGGTTATGAAGAATCTTGGTTATGCAAGTTCTTGGTTATGCAAGATCTTGGTTAGGGAAGATCTTGGTTATGCAAGATCTTTGTTATGCAAGTTCTTTGTTATGTACGATCTTGGTTAGAGAATATCTTGGTTAGGGATGATCTTGGTTAGGCAAGATCTTGGTTATCAAGATCTTGGTTATGCAAGATCTTGGTTAGGCAAGATCTTGGTAAGGGAAGATCTTGGTTATGCAAGATCCTTGTTAGGGAAGATCTTGGTTATGAAAAATCTTGGTTAGGCAAGATCTTGGTTATGCAAGATCTTGGTTAGGGAAGATCTTGGTTATGCAAGATCTTGGTTATGCAAGATCTTTGTTATCCAAGATCTTGGTTAGGGAAGATCTTGGTTATGCAAGATTCTGGTTATGCAAATTGTTGGTTATGCAAGATCTTGGTTATCCAAGATCTTGGTTAGGGAAGATCTTGGTTATGCAAGATCCTTGTTAGGGAAGATCTTGGTTATGCAAGATCTTGGTTAGATAAGATCTTGGTTATGCAAGATCTTGGTTATTCAAGTTCTTGGTTATGTAAGATCTTGGTTCGGAAAGATCTTTGTTCGGGAAGATCTTGGTTATGCAAGATCTTGGTTAGGCAAGATCCTTGTTAGGGAAGATCTTGGTTACGCAAGATCTTAGTTATGCAAGATCTTGGTTATGCAAGATCTTGGTTAGGGAAGATCTTGGTTATGCAAGATCTTGGTTATGCAAGATCTTGGTTATGCAAGATCTTTGTTATCCAAGATCTTGGTTAGGGAAGATCTTGGTTATGCAAGATTCTGGTTATGCAAATTGTTGGTTATGCAAGATCTTGGTTATCCAAGATCTTGGTTAGGGAAGATATTGGTTATGCAAGATCCTGGTTATGCAAGTTGTTGGTTATGCAAGTTGTTGGTTTTGCAAGATCTTGGTTAGCCAATATCTTGGTAAGGGAAGATCTTGGTTATGCAAGATCCTTGTTAGGGAAGATCTTGGTTACGCAAGATCTTGGTTATGCAAGATCTTGGTTATGCAAGATCTTGGTTAGATAAGATCTTGGTTATGCAAGATCTTGGTTATTCAAGTTCTTGGTTAGGGAAGATCTTGGTTATGCAAGATCTTGGTTATGCAAGATCTTTGTTATCCAAGATCTTGGTTAGGGAAGATCTTGGTTATGCAAGATTCTGGTTATGCAAATTGTTGGTTATGCAAGATCTTGGTTATCCAAGATCTTGGTTAGGGAAGATCTTGGTTATGCAAGATCCTGGTTATGCAAGTTGTTGGTTATGCAAGTTGTTGGTTTTGCAAGATCTTGGTTAGGCAATATCTTGGTAAGGGAAGATCTTGGTTATGCAAGATCCTTGTTAGGGAAGATCTTGGTTACGCAAGATCTTGGTTATGCAAGATCTTGGTTATGCAAGATCTTGGTTAGATAAGATCTTGGTTATGCAAGATCTTGGTTATTCAAGTTCTTGGTTATGTAAGATCTTGGTTCGGAAAGATCTTTGTTCGGGAAGATCTTGGTTATGCAAGATCTTGGTTAGGCAAGATCTTGGTTATTTAAGATCTTGGTTAGGAAAGATCTTGGTTATGGAAGATCTTGGTTAGATAAGATCTTGGTTATGCAAGATCTTGGTTAGGGAAGATATTGGTTATGCAAGATCTTGGTTAGGAAAGATCTTGGTTATGCAAGATCTTGGTTATGCAAGATCTTGGTTATCCAAGATCTTGGTTAGGCAAGATAATGGTTATGCAAGATCTTGGTTAGGGAAGATCTTGGTTATGCAAGATCTTCGTTATGCAAGATCTTTGTTAAGGAAGGTCTTGGTTATGCAAGATCTTGGTTAGGGAATATCTTGGTTCGGGAAGATCTTGGTTATGCAAGATCTTTGTTATGCAAGTTCTTTGTTATGCAAGATCTTGGTTAGGCAAGATCTTGGTTAGGAAAGATCTTGGTTATGGAAGATCTTGGTTATGCAAGTTCTTGGTTATGCAAGATCTTGGTTAGATAAGATCTTGGTTATGCAAGATCTTAGTTATGCAAGTTCTTGGTTATGCAAGATCTTGGTTCGGTAAGATCTTGGTTATGCAAGATCTTGGTTAGGCAAGATCTTGGTTATGAAGAATCTTGGTTATGCAAGTTCTTGGTTATGCAAGATCTTGGTTAGGGAAGATCTTGGTTATGCAAGATCTTTGTTATGCAAGTTCTTTGTTATGTACGATCTTGGTTAGAGAATATCTTGGTTAGGGATGATCTTGGTTAGGCAAGATCTTGGTTATCAAGATCTTGGTTATGCAAGATCTTGGTTAGGCAAGATCTTGGTAAGGGAAGATCTTGGTTATGCAAGATCCTTGTTAGGGAAGATCTTGGTTATGAAAAATCTTGGTTAGGCAAGATCTTGGTTATGCAAGATCTTGGTTAGGGAAGATCTTGGTTATGCAAGATCTTGGTTATGCAAGATCTTTGTTATCCAAGATCTTGGTTAGGGAAGATCTTGGTTATGCAAGATTCTGGTTATGCAAATTGTTGGTTATGCAAGATCTTGGTTATCCAAGATCTTGGTTAGGGAAGATCTTGGTTATGCAAGATCCTGGTTATGCAAGTTGTTGGTTATGCAAGTTGTTGGTTTTGCAAGATCTTGGTTAGGCAATATCTTGGTAAGGGAAGATCTTGGTTATGCAAGATCCTTGTTAGGGAAGATCTTGGTTACGCAAGATCTTGGTTATGCAAGATCTTGGTTATGCAAGATCTTGGTTAGATAAGATCTTGGTTATGCAAGATCTTGGTTATTCAAGTTCTTGGTTATGTAAGATCTTGGTTCGGAAAGATCTTTGTTCGGGAAGATCTTGGTTATGCAAGATCTTGGTTAGGCAAGATCTTGGTTATTTAAGATCTTGGTTAGGAAAGATCTTGGTTATGGAAGATCTTGGTTAGATAAGATCTTGGTTATGCAAGATCTTGGTTAGATAAGATCTTGGTTATGCAAGATCTTGGTTATGCAAGTTCTTGGTTATGCAAGATCTTGGTTCGGGAAGATCTTGGTTATGCAAGATCTTGGTTATGCAAGTTCTTCGTTATGTAAGATCTTGGTTCGGGAAGATATTGGTTCGGGAAGATCTTGGTTATGCAAGATCTTGGTTAGGCAAGGTCTTGGTTATGCAAGATCTTGGTTAGGAAAGATCTTGGTTATGGAAGATCTTGGTTAGATAAGATCTTGGTTATGCAAGATCTTGGTTAGATAAGATCTTTGTTATGCAAGATCTTGGTTATGCAAGTTCTTGGTTATGCAAGATCTTGGTTAGGGAAGATCTTGGTTATGCAAGATCTTTGTTAGGGAAGATCTTGGTTATGAAAAATCTTGGTTAGGCAAGATCTTGGTTATGCAAGATCTTGGTTAGGCAAGATCTTGGTTATGCAAGATCTTGGTTAGGGAAGATCTTGGTTAGGGATGATCTTGGTTAGGCAAGATCTTGGTTATCAAGATCTTGGTTATGCAAGATCTTGGTTAGGCAAGATCTTGGTAAGGGAAGATCTTGGTTATGCAAGATCCTTGTTAGGGAAGATCTTGGTTATGAAAAATCTTGGTTAGGCAAGATCTTGGTTATGCAAGATCTTGGTTAGGGAAGATCTTGGTTATGCAAGATCTTGGTTAGGGAAGATCTTGGTTATGCAAGATCTTGGTTATGCAAGATCTTGGTTTTCCAAGATCTTGGTTAGGGAAGATCTTGGTTATGCAAGATTCTTGTTATGCAAATTGTTGGTTATGCAAGATCTTGGTTATGCAAGATCTTGGTTATGCAAGATCTTGGTTAGGGAAGATCTTGGTTATGCAAGATCTTGGTTATGCAAGATCTTGGTTATCCAATATCTGAGTTAGGGAAGATCTTGGTTATGCAAGATCCTGGTTATGCAAGTTGTTGGTAATGCAAGTTTTTGGTTATGCAAGATCTTGGTTAGGCAAGATCTTGGTAAGGGAAGATCTTGGTTATGCAAGATCCTTGTTAGGAAAGATCTTGGTTATGCAAGATTTTGGTTAGGCAAGATCTTGGTTATGCAAGATCTTGGTCAGGGAAGATCTTGGTTATGCAAGTTTTTTGTTATGCAAGATCTTTG
Source organism: Blastomussa wellsi (assembly GCA_947652115.1). NCBI lineage: Eukaryota > Metazoa > Cnidaria > Anthozoa > Scleractinia > Plerogyridae > Blastomussa > Blastomussa wellsi. Next base: position 13,252,788 of record OX393574.1, read on the forward strand.
TTTGGGAAGATCTTGGTTATGCAAGATCTTGGTTAGGGAAGATCTTGGTTATGCAATATCTTGGCTAGGCAAGATCTTGGTTCGGGAAGATCTTGGTTATGCGAGATCTTGGTTCGTGAAGATTTTGGTTATGCAAGATCTTGGTTCGGGAAGATCTTGGTTAGGGAAGATCTTGGTTATGCAATATCTTGGTTAGGGAAGATCTTGGTTATGCAATATCTTGGCTAGGCAAGATCTGGGTTATTCAATATCTTGGCTAAGCAAGATCTTGGTTCGGGAAGATCTTGGTTATGCAAGATCTTGGTTAGGGAAGATCTTGGTTACGCAATATCTTGGCTAGACAAGATCTTGGTTCGGGAAGATCTTGGTTATGCAAGATCTTGGTTTTTGAAGATCTTGGTTATCCAAGATCTTGGTTCGGGAAGATCTTGGTTAGGGAAGCTCTTGGTTATTCAAGATCTTGGTTAGGCAAGATCTTTGTTATGCAAGATCTTGGTTATCCAAAATCCTGGTTAGGCAAGATAATGGTTATGCAAGATCTTGGTTAGGGAAGATCTTGCTTATTGAAGATCTTGGTTATGCAAGTTCTTAGTTATGCAAGATCTTGGTTAGGGTAGATCTTGGTTATGCAAGATCTTGGTTAGGGAAGATCTTGGTTATGCAATATCTTGGCTAGGCAAGATCTTGGTTCGGGAAGATCTTGGTTATGCAAGATCTTGGTTCGGGAAGATCTTGGTTATGCAAGATCTTGGTTATGCAAGATGTTGGTTAGGGAAGATCTTGCTTATGCAAGATCTTGGTTATGCAAGATCTTGGTTAGGGAAGATCTTAGTTATGCAAGATCTTGGTTAGGCAAGATCTTGGTTAGGAAAGATCTTGGTTAGGCAAGATTTTGGTTATGCAAGATCTTGGTTAGGAAAGATCTTGGTTAGGGAAGATCTTGGTTATGCAAGATGTTTTTTATGCAAGTTCTTGGTTATGAAAGATCTTGGTTAAGGAATATCTTGGTTAGGAATGATCTTGGTTAGGCAAGATCTTGGTTATCAAGATCTTGGTTATGCAAGATCTTGGTTAGGCAAGATCTTGGTAAGGGAAGATCTTGGTTATGCAAGATCCTTGTTAGGGAAGATCTTAGTTAGGCAAGATCTTGGTTAGGCAAGATCTTGGTTATGCAAGATCTTGGTTAGGCAAGATCTTGGTTATGCAAGATCTTGGTTATCCAAGATCTTGGTTTTCCAAGATCTTGGTTATGCAAGATCCTGGTTATGCAAGTTGTTGGTTATGCAAGATCTTGGTTATGCAAGATCCTTGTTATGTAAGTTCTTTGTTATGTTAGATCTTGGTTAAGGAAGATCTTGGTTTGGCAAGATCTTGGTTATGCAAGATCTTGGTTAGGGAAGATCTTGGTTAGGCAAGATCTTGGTTATGCAAGATCTTGGTTAGGGAAGATCTTGGTTATGCATAATTTCGTTATGCAAGATCTTGGTTAGGGAAGATCTTGGTTATGCAAGATCTTGGTTAGGAAAGATTTTGGTTAGGCAATGTGTTGGTTATGGAAGATCTTTGTTATGCAAGATCTTCGTTATGCAGGATAATGGTTAGGGAAGATCTTGGTTATGCAAGAACTTGGTTTGGCAAGATCTTGGTTATGCAAGATCTTGGTTAGGGAAGATGTTGGTTATGCAAGATCTTGCTTATGCAAGATCTTGGTTAGGGAAGATCTTGGTTATGCAAGATCTTCGTTATGAAAGATCTTTGTTAAGGAAGATCTTGGTTATGCAAGATCTTGGTTATGCAAGATCTTGGTTATGCAAGATCTTGGTTAGGAAAGATCTTGGTTAGGCAATGTGTTGGTTATGCAAGATATTTGTTATGCAAGATCTTGGTTATGCAAGATCTTGGTTAGGCAGCATCTTGGTTATGCAAGATCTTGGTTATGCAAGATCTCCGTTATGCAAGTTCATGGTTAGGGAAGATCTTGGTTATGCAAGAACTTGGTTTGGCAAGATCTTGGTTAGGGAAGATCTTGGTTATGCAAGATCTTGGTTAGGCAAGATCTTAGTTATGCAAGATCTTGTTTATGCAAGATCTTGATTAGGCAAGATCTTGGTTACTCAGGATCTTGGTTATGCAAGATCTTGGTTATGCAAGATCTTGGTTACGCAAGATAATGGTTATGAAAGATCTTTGTTATGCAAAATCTTGGTTAGGGAAGATCTTGGTTATGCAAGAGCTTGGTTATGCAAGTTCTTGGTTATGCAAGATCTTGGTTAGGGAAGATCTTGGTTATGGAAGATCTTTGTTAGGCACGATCTTGTTTAGGGAAGATCTTGGTTAGGCAAGATCTTGCTTACGGAAGATCTTGGTTAGGCAAGATCTTGGTTATGCAACTTCTTGGTTATGCAAGATCTTGGTTAGGGAAGATCTTGGTTATTGAAGATCTTGGTTATGCAAGTTCTTGGTTATGCCAGATCTTGGTTAGTGAAGATCTTGGTTATGCAAGATCTTGGTTAGGGAAGATCTTGGTTATGCAAGATCTTGGTTCGGGAAGATCTTGGATATGGAAGATCTTGGTTCGGGATAATCTTGGTTATGCAAGATCTTGGTTCGGGAAGATCATGGTTGGGGAAGATCTTAGTTATGCATGAATTTGCTTTGGAAAGATCTTGGTTATGCAAGATCTTGGTTATGCAAGTTCTTGGTTATGCAAGATCTTGGTTAGGGAAGACCTTGGTTATGGAAGATCTTTGTTAGGCACGATCTTGTTTAGGGAAGATCTTGGTTAGGCAAGATCTTGCTTACGGAAGATCTTGGTTAGGCAAGATCTTGGTTATGCAAGTTCTTGGTTATGCAAGATCTTGGTTAGGGAAGATCTTGGTGTTTGAAGATCTTGGTTATGCAAGTTCTTGGTTATGCAAGATCTTGGTTCGGGAAAATCATGGTTAGGGAAGATCTTAGTTATGCATGAACTTGGTTTGGAAAGATCTTGGTTATGGAAGATCTTGGTTATGCAAGATCTTGGTTAGGCAAGATCTTTGTTATGCAAGATCTTGGTTATGCAAATTCTGGTTAGGCAAGACCTTGGTTATGCAAGATCTTGGTTAGGGAAGATCTTGGTTATGCAAGATCTTTGTTCGGGAAGAAGATGGTTAGGGAAGATCTTAGTTATGCATGAGCTTGGTTTGGAAAGATCTTTGTTAGGGAAGATCTTGGTTATGCAAGATCTTTGTTAGGCAAGATCTTGGTTAGGGAAGATCTTGGTTATGCAAGATCTTCGTTATGCAAGATCTTGGTTAGGGAAGATCTTGGTTATGCAAGATCTTGGTTAGGCAAGACCTTGGTTAGGGAGGATCTTGGTTATGCAAGATCTTGGTTATTCAAGTTCTTGGTTATGCAAGATCTTGGTTAGGGAAGATCTTGGTTATGCAAGATCTTGGTTAGGCAAGATCTTGGTTAAAGAAGATCTTGGTTATACAAGATCTTGGTTAGGGAAGATGTTGGTTAGGCAATGTGTTGGTTATGCAAGATCTTTGTTTTGCAAGATCTTGGTTATTCAAATTCTTGGTTATGCAAGATCTTGGTTAGGGAAGATCTTGGTTATGGAAGATCTTTGTTAGGCACGATCTTGTTTAGGGAAGATCTTGTTTTGGCAAGATCTTGCTTAGGGAAGATCTTGGTTATGCAAGATCTTGGTTATGCAAGTTCTTGGTTATGCAAGATCTTGGTTAGGGAAGATCTTGGTTAGGCAATGTGTTGGTTATGCAAGATCTTTGTTATGCAAGATCTTGGTTATTCAAGTTCTTGGTTATGCAAGATCTTGGTTAGGGAAGATCTTGGTTATGGAAGATCTTTGTTAGGCACGATCTTGTTTAGGGAAGATCTTGTTTTGGCAAGATCTTGTTTACGGAAGATCTTGGTTATGCAAGATCTTGGTTATGCAAGTTCTTGGTTATGCAAGATCTTGGTTAGGGAAGATCTTGGTTATTGAAGATCTTGGTTATGCAAGTTTTTTGTTATGCAAGATCTTTGTTTGGGAAGATCTTGGTTATGCAAGATCTTGGTTAGGGAAGATCTTGGTTATGCAATATCTTGCCTAGGCAAGATCTTGGTTCGGGAAGATCTTGGTTATGCGAGATCTTGGTTCGTGAAGATTTTGGTTATGCAAGATCTTGGTTCGGGAAGATCTTGGTTAGGGAAGATCTTGGTTATGCAATATCTTGGTTAGGGAAGATCTTGGTTATGCAATATCTTGGCTAGGCAAGATCTGGGTTATTCAATATCTTGGCTAAGCAAGATCTTGGTTCGGGAAGATCTTGGTTATGCAAGATCTTGGTTAGGGAAGATCTTGGTTACGCAATATCTTGGCTAGACAAGATCTTGGTTCGGGAAGATCTTGGTTACGCAAGATCTTGGTTTTTGAAGATCTTGGTTATCCAAGATCTTGGCTCGGGAAGATCTTGGTTAGGGAAGCTCTTGGTTATTCAAGATCTTGGTTAGGCAAGATCTTTGTTATGCAAGATCTTGGTTATCCAAAATCCTGGTTAGGCAAGATCTTGGTTATGCAAGATCTTGGTTAGGGAAGATCTTGCTTATTGAAGATCTTGGTTATGCAAGTTCTTAGTTATGCAAGATCTTGGTTAGGGTAGATCTTGGTTATGCAAGATCTTGGTTAGGGAAGATCTTGGTTATGCAATATCTTGGCTAGGCAAGATCTTGGTTCGGGAAGATCTTGGTTATGCAAGATCTTGGTTCGGGAAGATCTTGGTTATGCAAGATCTTGGTTATGCAAGATGTTGGTTATGCAAGGTCTTGGTTATGCAAGATCTTGGTTATGGCAGATCTTGGTTAGGGAAGATCTTAGTTATGCAAGATCTTGGTTATGCAAGATCTTGGTTAGGGAAGATCTTGGTTATGCAAGATCTTGGTTAGGCTTGATCTTGGTTATGCAAGATCTTGGTTATATAAGATCTTGGTTATGCAAGATTTTGGTTATGCAAGTTTTTGGTTATGCAAGATCTTGGTTAGGGAAGATCTTGGTTATGCAAGGTCTTGGTTAGACAAGATCTTGGTTATGCAAGATCTTGGTTATGCAAGATCTTGGTTAGGCAAGATCTTGCTTCGGGGAGATCTTGGTTATCCAAGACCTTGGTTAGGGAAGATCTTGATTATGCAAGATCTTGGTTATGCAAGTTCTTGTTTATGCAAGATCTTGGTTAGGGAAGATCTTGGTTATGCAAGGTCTTGGTTAGACAAGATCTTGGTTATGCAAGATCTTGGTTATGCAAGATCTTGGTTAGGCAAGATCTTGCTTCGGGGAGATCTTGGTTATCCAAGACCTTGGTTAGGGAAGATCTTGATTATGCAAGATCTTGGTTATGCAAGTTCTTGTTTATGCAAGATCTTGGTTAGGGAAGATCTTGGTTATGCAAGATCTTGGTTAGGAAAGATCCTGGTTAGGGAAGATCTTGGTTATGCAATATCTTGGTTAGACAAGATCTTGGTTAGGGAAGATCTTGGTTATCCAAGATCTTGGTTAGGCAAGATCTTGGTTAGGAAAGATCTTTGTTAGGCAAGATCTTGGTTATGGAAGATCTTGGTTATGTAAGAACTTGGTTATGCAAGATCTTGGTTAGGGAAGATCTTGGTTAGGCAAGAGCTTGGTTATGCAAGATCTTGGTTATGGAAGATCTTGGTTAGGCAAGGTCTTGGTTATGAAAGATCTTGGTTAGGGAAGATCTTGGTTATGCAAGATCTTCGTTATGCAAGATCTTTGTTAGGGAAGATCTTGGTTATGCAAGATCTTGGTTATGCAAGATCTTCGTTATGCAAGATCTTGGTTAGGAAAGATCTTGGTTATGCAAAAACTTGGTTTGGAAAGATCTTGGTTATGCAAGATCTTTGTTATGCAAGATCTTGGTTATGCAAGATCTTGGTTAGGCAACATCTTGGTTATGCAAGATCTTGGTTATGCAAGATCTCCGTTATGCAAGTTCATGGTTAGGGAAGATCTTGGTTATGCAAGAACTTGGTTTGGCAAGATCTTGGGTAGGGAAGATCTTGGTTATGCAAGATCTTGGTTAGGCAAGATCTTAGTTATGCAAGATCTTGTTTATGCAAGATCTTGATTAGGCAAGATCTTGGTTACTCAGGATCTTGGTTATGCAAGATCTTGGTTATGCAAGATCTTGGTTACGCAAGATAATGGTTATGAAAGATCTTTGTTATGCAAAATCTTGGTTAGGGAAGATCTTGGTTATGCAAGAGCTTGGTTATGCAAGATCTTGGTTAGGCCTCTTCTTGGTTGTGCAAGATCTTGGTTATGCAAGAACTTGGTTTGGCAAGATCTTGGGTAGGGAAGATCTTGGTTATGCAAGATCTTGGTTAGGCAAGATCTTAGTTATGCAAGATCTTGTTTATGCAAGATCTTGATTAGGCAAGATCTTGGTTACTCAGGATCTTGGTTATGCAAGATCTTGGTTATGCAAGATCTTGGTTACGCAAGATAATGGTTATGAAAGATCTTTGTTATGCAAAATCTTGGTTAGGGAAGATCTTGGTTATGCAAGAGCTTGGTTATGCAAGATCTTGGTTAGGCCTCTTCTTGGTTGTGCAAGATCTTGGTTATGCAAGATCTTCTTTATGCAAGATCATCGTTAGGGAAGATCTTGGTTATGCAAAAACCTGGTTTGGCAAGATCTTGGTTAGGGAAGATCTTGGTTATGCAAGATTTTGGTTATGCAAGTTCTTGGTTATGCAAGATCTTGGTTAGGGAAGATCTTGGTTATGCAAGATCTTTGTTATGCAAGATCTTGGTTCGAGAAGACCATGATTAGGGAAGATCTTAGTTATGCATGAACTTCTTTTGGAAAGATCTTGGTTATGAAAGATCTTGGTTATGCAAGATCTTGGCTAAGCAAGATCTTTGTTCGGGAAGATTTTGGTTATGCAAGATCTTGGTTAGGCAAGATCTTGGTTAGGAAAGATCTTGGATAGGCAAGATCTTGGTTATGGAAGATCGTGGTTATGCAAGAACTTGGTTTGGAAAGATCTTGGTTAGGGAAGATCTTGGTTATGCATGAACTTTGTTTTGCAAGATCTTGGTTAGGCAAGATCTTGGTTATGCAAGATCTTGTTGATGCAAAATCTTGGTTAGGCAAGATCTCGGTTATGCAAGATGTTGGTTAGGGAAGATCTTGGTTATGCAAGATAATGGTTATGCAAGTTCTTGGTTATGCAAGATCTTGGTTAGGGAAGATCTTGGTTGTTAAAGATCTTGGTTAGGGAATATCATGGTTAGGGAAGATCTTGGTTTGGCAAGATATTGGTTAGGCAAGATCGTTGTTACTGAAGATCTTGGTTATGCAAGATCTTGGTTCGGGAAGATCTTGGTTATGCAAGATCTTGGTTCGGGAAGATCATGGTTAGGGAAGATCTTGGTTATGCATGAACTTGGTTTGGCAAGATCTTGGTTAGGGAAGATCTTTGTTATGCAAGATCTTGGTTAAGCAAGATCTTGGTTATGCAAGACCTTAGTTATGCAAAATCCTGGTTAAGCAAGATCTTGGTTATGCAAGATCTTGGTTAGGCAAGATCTTGGTTATGCAAGATCTTGGTTGGGGAAGATCTTTGTTATGCAAGGTCTTTGTTAGGCAAGTTCTTGGGTAGGGAAGTTCTTGGTTAGGCAAGATCTTTTTTATGCAAGATCTTGGTTAGGGAAGATCGGTTATGCAAGATCTTGGTTATGCAACTTCTTGGTTATGCAAGATCTTGGTTAGGGAAGATCTTGGTTATGCGAGATCTTTGTGATGCAAAATCCTCATTAGGCAAGATCTTGGTTAGGTAAGATCTTGGTTAGGGAAGATCTTGGTTATGCAAGATCTTGGTAAGGCAAAGTCTTGGTTGTGCAAGATCTTGGTTATGCAAGATCTTAGTTAGGCAAGATCTTGGTTACTCAAGATCTTGGTTATGCAATATCTTGGTTAGGGAAGATCTTGGTTATGCAAGATCTTGGTTACTGAAAATGTTTGTTATGCAAGATCTTGGTTCGGGAAGATCTTGGTTATGCAAGATCTTGGTTCTGGAAGATCATGCTTAGGGAAGATCTTGGTTAAGCAAGATCTTGGTTATGCAAGATCTTGTTTATGCAAAATCTTGGTTAGGCAAGATCTTGGATATGGAAGATGTTTGTTAGCGAAGATCTTAGTTATGCAAGTTCTTGGTTATGCAAGTTTTTGGTTATGATAGATCTTTGTTAGGGAAGATCTTTGTTAGGGAAGATCTTGGTTTGGCAAGATCTTGGTTAGGGAAGATCTTGGTTATGCAAGATCTTTGTTAGAGAAGATCTTGGTTATGCAAGATCTTGGTTAGGGAAGATCTTGGTTGTGCAAGATCTTGGTTTAATGAATATCATGGTTAGGCAAGATCTTGGTTAGGGAATATCTTGGTTAGGCGAGATCTTGGTTATCCAAGACCTTGGTTAGGGAGGATCTTGGTTATGCAAGATCTTGGTTATTCAAGTTCTTGGTTTTGCAAGATCTTGGTTAGGGAATATCTTGACTCGGGAAGATGTTGGTTATGCAAGATCTTGGTTAGGCAAGATCTTGGTTATGCAAGATCTTGGTTATTCAAGATCTTGGTTATGCAAGGTCTTGGTTATGCAAGATCTTGGTTATGGCAGATCTTGGTTACGAAAGATCTTGGTTATGCAAGATCTTGGTTATGCAAGATCTTGGTTAGGGAAGATCTTGGTTATGCAAGATCTTGGTTAGGCTTGATCTTGGTTATGCAAGATCTTGGTTATATAAGATCTTGGTTATGCAAGATTTTGGTTATGCAAGTTTTTGGTTATGCAAGATCTTGGTTTTGGAAGATCTTGGTTATGCAAGGTCTTGGTTAGACAAGATCTTGGTTATGCAAGATCTTGGTTATGCAAGATCTTGGTTAGGCAAGATCTTGCTTCGGGGAGATCTTGGTTATCCAAGACCTTGGTTAGGGAAGATCTTGATTATGCAAGATCTTGGTTATGCAAGTTCTTGTTTATGCAAGATCTTGGTTAGGGAAGATCTTGGTTATGCAAGGTCTTGGTTAGACAAGATCTTGGTTATGCAAGATCTTGGTTATGCAAGATCTTGGTTAGGCAAGATCTCGCTTCGGGGAGATCTTGGTTATCCAAGACCTTGGTTAGGGAAGATCTTGATTATGCAAGATCTTGGTTATGCAAGTTCTTGTTTATGCAAGATCTTGGTTAGGGAAGATCTTGGTTATGCAAGATCTTGGTTAGGAAAGATCCTGGTTAGGGAAGATCTTGGTTATGCAATATCTTGGTTAGACAAGATCTTGGTTAGGGAAGATCTTGGTTATCCAAGATCTTGGTTAGGCAAGATCTTGGTTAGGAAAGATCTTTGTTAGGCAAGATCTTGGTTATGGAAGATCTTGGTTATGTAAGAACTTGGTTATGCAAGATCTTGGTTAGGGAAGATCTTGGTTAGGCAAGAGCTTGGTTATGCAAGATCTTGGTTATGGAAGATCTTGGTTAGGCAAGGTCTTGGTTATGAAAGATCTTGGTTAGGGAAGATCTTGGTTATGCAAGATCTTCGTTATGCAAGATCTTTGTTAGGGAAGATCTTGGTTATGCAAGATCTTGGTTATGCAAGATCTTCGTTATGCAAGATCTTGGTTAGGAAAGATCTTGGTTATGCAAAAACTTGGTTTGGAAAGATCTTGGTTATGCAAGATCTTTGTTATGCAAGATCTTGGTTATGCAAGATCTTGGTTAGGCAACATCTTGGTTATGCAAGATCTTGGTTATGCAAGATCTTCGTTATGCAAGATCATGGTTAGGGAAGATCTTGGTTATGCAAAAACTTGGTTTGGAAAGATCTTGGTTATGCAAGATCTTGGTTAGGGAAGATCTTCGTTAGGCAAGATCTTGGTTATGCAAGATCTTGGTTAGGGAAGATCTTGGTTATGCAAGATCTTCGTTATGCAAGATCTTTGTTAGGAAAGATCTTGGTTATGCAAGATCTTGGTTATGCAATATCTTTTTTAGGAAAGATCTTGGTTAGACAATGTGTTGGTTATGCAAGATCTTTGTTATGCAAAATCTTGGTTATGCAAGATCTTGGTTAGGCCTCTTCTTGGTTGTGCAAGATCTTGGTTATGCAAGATCTTCTTTATGCAAGATCATCGTTAGGGAAGATCTTGGTTATGCAAGAACCTGGTTTTGCAAGATCTTGGTTAGGGAAGATCTTGGTTATGCAAGATCTTGGTTAGGCAAGATCTTAGTTATGCAAGATCTTGGTTATGCAAGATCTTGGTTAGGGGAGATCTTGGTTATGCAAGATCTTGGTTCGAGAAGACCATGATTAGGGAAGATCTTAGTTATGCATGAACTTCTTTTGGAAAGATCTTGGTTATGAAAGATCTTGGTTATGCAAGATCTTGGTTAGGCAAGATCTTGGTTAGGGAAGATCTTGGTTATGCAAGATCTTGGTTAGGCAAGATCTTGGTCAGGGAAGATCTTGGTTAGGCAAGATATTGGTTATGGAAGATCTTGGTTATGCAAGTTCTTGGTAATGTAAGAACTTGGTTATGCAAGATCTTGGTTAGGGAAGATCTTGGTTAGGCAAGAGCTTGGTTATGCAAGATCTTGGTTATGCAAGATCTTGGTTAGGGAAGATCTTGGTTATGCAAGAGCTTGGTTATGCAAGTTCTTGGTTATGCAAGATCTTGGTTAGGGAAGTTCTTGGTTATGGAAGATCTTTGTTAGGCACGATCTTGTTTAGGGAAGATCTTGGTTAGGCAAGATCTTGCTTACGGAAGATCTTGGTTAGGCAAGATCTTGGTTATGCAAGTTCTTGGTTATGCAAGATCTTGGTTAGGGAAGATCTTGGTTATTGAAGATCTTGGTTATGCAAGTTCTTGGTTATGCCAGATCTTGGTTAGTGAAGATCTTGGTTATGCAAGATCTTGGTTAGGGAAGATCTTGGTTATGCAAGATCTTGGTTCGGGAAGATCTTGGATATGGAAGATCTTGGTTCGGGATAATCTTGGTTATGCAAGATCTTGGTTCGGGAAGATCATGGTTGGGGAAGATCTTAGTTATGCATGAATTTGCTTTGGAAAGATCTTGGTTATGCAAGATCTTGGTTATGCAAGTTCTTGGTTATGCAAGATCTTGGTTAGGGAAGACCTTGGTTATGGAAGATCTTTGTTAGGCACCATCTTGTTTAGGGAAGATCTTGGTTAGGCAAGATCTTGCTTACGGAAGATCTTGGTTAGGCAAGATCTTGGTTATGCAAGTTCTTGGTTATGCAAGATCTTGGTTAGGGAAGATCTTGGTGTTTGAAGATCTTGGTTATGCAAGTTCTTGGTTATGCAAGATCTTGGTTCGGGAAAATCATGGTTAGGGAAGATCTTAGTTATGCATGAACTTGGTTTGGAAAGATCTTGGTTATGGAAGATCTTGGTTATGCAAGATCTTTGTTCGGGAAGAAGATGGTTAGGGAAGATCTTAGTTATGCATGAGCTTGGTTTGGAAAGATCTTGGTTAGGGAAGATCTTGGTTATGCAAGATCTTTGTTAGGCAAGATCTTGGTTAGGGAAGATCTTGGTTATGCAAGATCTTCGTTATGCAAGATCTTGGTTAGGGAAGATCTTGGTTATGCAAGATCTTGGTTAGGCAAGATCTTGGTTAGGGAAGATCTTGGTTAGGCGAGATCTTGGTTATCCAAGACCTTGGTTAGGGAGGATCTTGGTTATGCAAGATCTTGGTTATTCAAGTTCTTGGTTATGCAAGATCTTGGTTAGGGAAGATCTTGGTTATGCAAGATCTTGGTTAGGCAAGATCTTGGTTAGGGAAGATCTTGGTTATACAAGATCTTGGTTAGGGAAGATCTTGGTTAGGCAATGTGTTGGTTATGCAAGATCTTTGTTTTGCAAGATCTTGGTTATTCAAGTTCTTGGTTATGCAAGATCTTGGTTAGGGAAGATCTTGGTTATGGAAGATCTTTGTTAGGCACGATCCTGTTTAGGGAAGATCTTGTTTTGGCAAGATCTTGCTTAGGGAAGATCTTGGTTATCCAAGATCTTGGTTATGCAAGTTCTTGGTTATGCAAGATCTTGGTTAGGGAAGATCTTGGTTATTGAAGATCTTGGTTATGCAAGTTTTTTGTTATGCAAGATCTTTGTTTGGGAAGATCTTGGTTATGCAAGATCTTGGTTAGGGAAGATCTTGGTTATGCAATATCTTGGCTAGGCAAGATCTTGGTTCGGGAAGATCTTGGTTATGCGAGATCTTGGTTCGTGAAGATTTTGGTTAAGCAAGATCTTGGTTCGGGAAGATCTTGGTTAGGGAAGATCTTGGTTATGCAATATCTTGGTTAGGGAAGATCTTGGTTATGCAATATCTTGGCTAGGCAAGATCTGGGTTATTCAATATCTTGGCTAAGCAAGATCTTTGTTCGGGAAGATCTTGGTTATGCAAGATCTTGGTTAGGGAAGATCTTGGTTACGCAATATCTTGGCTAGACAAGATCTTGGTTCGGGAAGATCTTGGTTATGCAAGATCTTGGTTTTTGAAGATCTTGGTTATGCAAGATCTTGGTTCGGGAATATCTTCGTTAGGGAAGCTCTTGGTTATTCAAGATCTTGGTTAGGCAAGATCTTTGTTATGCAAGATCTTGGTTATCCAAAATCCTGGTTAGGCAAGATCTTGGTTATGCAAGATCTTGGTTAGGGAAGATCTTGCTTATTGAAGATCTTGGTTATGCAAGTTCTTAGTTATGCAAGATCTTGGTTAGGGTAGATCTTGGTTATGCAAGATCTTGGTTAGGGAAGATCTTGGTTATGCAATATCTTGGCTAGGCAAGATCTTGGTTCGGGAAGATCTTGGTTATGCAAGATCTTGGTTCGGGAAGATCTTGGTTATGCAAGATCTTGGTTATGCAAGATGTTGGTTAGGGAAGATCTTGCTTATGCAAGATCTTGGTTATGCAAGATCTTGGTTAGGGAAGATCTTGGTTATGCAAGATCTTGGTTAGGCAAGATCTTGGTTAGGAAAGATCTTGGTTAGGCAAGATCTTGGTTATGCAAGATCTTGGTTAGGAAAGATCTTGGTTATGGAAGATCTTTGTTATGCAAGTTCTTGGTTATGCAAGATCTTGGTTAGGGAAGATCTTGGTTATGCAAGATGTTTTTTAGGCAAGTTCTTGGTTATGAAAGATCTTGGTTAAGGAATATCTTGGTTAGGAATGATCTTGGTTAGGCAAGATCTTGGTTATCAAGATCTTGGTTATGCAAGATCTTGGTTAGGCAAGATCTTGGTAAAGGCAGATCTTGGTTATGCAAGATCCTTGTTAGGGAAGATCTTAGTTAGGCAAGATCTTGGTTAGGCAAGATCTTGGTTATGCAAGATCTTGGTTAGGCAAGATCTTGGTTATGCAAGATCTTGGTTATCCAAGATCTTGGTTTTCCAAGATCTTGGTTATGCAAGATCCTGGTTATGCAAGTTGTTGGTTATGCAAGATCTTGGTTATGCAAGATCCTTGTTATGTAAGTTCTTTGTTATGTTAGATCTTGGTTAAGGAAGATCTTGGTTTGGCAAGATCTTGGTTATGCAAGATCTTGGTTAGGGAAGATCTTGGTTAGGCAAGATCTTGGTTATGCAAGATCTTGGTTAGGGAAGATCTTGGTTATGCATAATTTCGTTATGCAAGATCTTGGTTAGGGAAGATCTTGGTTATGCAAGATCTTGGTTAGGAAAGATCTTGGTTAGGCAATGTGTTGGTTATGCAAGATCTTTGTTATGCAAGATCTTCGTTATGCAGGATAATGGTTAGGGAAGATCTTGGTTATGCAAGAACTTGGTTTGGCAAGATCTTGGTTATGCAAGATCTTGGTTAGGGAAGATGTTGGTTACGCAAGATCTTGCTTATGCAAGATCTTGGTTAGGGAAGATCTTGGTTATGCAAGATCTTCGTTATGAAAGATCTTGGTTATGCAAGATCTTGGTTATGCAAGATCTTGGTTATGCAAGATCTTGGTTATCCAAGATCTTGGTTAGGAAAGATCTTGGTTAGGCAATGTGTTGGTTATGCAAGATATTTGTTATGCAAGATCTTGGTTATGCAAGATCTTGGTTAGGCAGCATCTTGGTTATGCAAGATCTTGGTTATGCAAGATCTCCGTTATGCAAGTTCATGGTTAGGGAAGATCTTGGTTATGCAAGAACTTGGTTTGGCAAGATCTTGGTTAGGGAAGATCTTGGTTATGCAAGATCTTGGTTAGGCAAGATCTTAGTTATGCAAGATCTTGTTTATGCAAGATCTTGATTAGGCAAGATCTTGGTTACTCAGGATCTTGGTTATGCAAGATCTTGGTTATGCAAGATCTTGGTTACGCAAGATAATGGTTATGAAAGATCTTTGTTATGCAAAATCTTGGTTAGGGAAGATCTTGGTTATGCAAGAGCTTGGTTATGCAAGTTCTTGGTTATGCAAGATCTTGGTTAGGGAAGATCTTGGTTATGGAAGATCTTTGTTAGGCACGATCTTGTTTAGAGAAGATCTTGGTTAGGCAAGATCTTGCTTACGGAAGATCTTGGTTAGGCAAGATCTTGGTTATGCAAGTTCTTGGTTATGCAAGATCTTGGTTAGGGAAGATCTTGGTTATTGAAGATCTTGGTTATGCAAGTTCTTGGTTATGCAAGATCTTGGTTAGTGAAGATCTTGGTTATGCAAGATCTTGGTTAGGGAAGATCTTGGTTATTGAAGATCTTGGTTATGCAAGTTTTTGGTTATGCAAGATCTTGGTTAGTGAAGATCTTGGTTATGCAAGATCTTGGTTAGGGAAGATCTTGGTTATGCAAGATCTTGGTTCGGGAAGATCTTGGATATGGAAGATCTTGGTTCGGGATAATCTTGGTTATGCAAGATCTTGGTTCGGGAAGATCATGGTTGGGGAAGATCTTAGTTATGCATGAATTTGCTTTGGAAAGATCTTGGTTATGCAAGATCTTGGTTATGCATGTTCTTGGTTATGCAAGATCTTGGTTAGGGAAGACCTTGGTTATGGAATATCTTTGTTAGGCACGATCTTGTTTAGGGAAGATCTTGGTTAGGCAAGATCTTGCTTACGGAAGATCTTGGTTAGGCAAGATCTTGGTTATGCAAGTTCTTGGTTATGCAAGATCTTGGTTAGGGAAGATCTTGGTTATTGAAGATCTTGGTTATGCAAGTTCTTGGTTATGCAATATCTTGGATGGTTGATTATGCAAGATCTTGGTTCGGGAAAATCATGGTAAGGGAAGATCTTAGTTATGCATCAACTTGGTTTGGAAAGATCTTGGTTATGGAAGATCTTGGTTATGCAAGATCTTGCTTAGGCAAGATCTTTGTTATGCAAGATCTTGGTTATGCAAATTCTGGTTAGGCAAGACCTTGGTTATGCAAGATCTTGGTTAGGGAAGATCTTGGTTATGCAAGATCTTTGTTCGGGAAGAAGATGGTTACGGAAGATCTTAGTTATGCATGAGCTTGGTTTGGAAAGATCTTGGTTAGGGAAGATCTTGGTTATGCAAGATCTTTGTTAGGCAAGATCTTGGTTAGGGAAGATCTTGGTTATCAAGATCTTGGTTATGCAAGATCTTGGTTAGGCAAGATCTTGGTAAGGGCAGATCTTGGTTATGCAAGATCCTTGTTAGGGAAGATCTTAGTTAGGCAAGATCTTGGTTAGGCAAGATCTTGGTTATGCAAGATCTTGGTTAGGAAAGATCTTGGTTAGGCAAGATCTTGGTTATGGAAGATCTTGGTTATGTAAGTTCTTGGTTATGTAAGAACTTGGTTATGCAAGATCTTGGTTATGCAAGATCTTGGTTAGGGAAGATCTTGGTTATGCAAGATCTTCGTTATGCAAGATCTTTGTTAGGGAAGATCTTCGTTATGCAAGATCTTGGTTATGCAAGACTTGGTTAGGAAAGATCTTGGTTAGACAATGTGTTGGTTATGCAAGATAATTGTTATGAAAGATATTGGTTATGCAAGATTGTGGTTAGGCAAGATCTTGGTTAGGGAAGATCTTGGTTATGCAAGATCTTGGTTAGGCAAGATCTTGGTTAGGAAAGATCTTGGATAGGCAAGATCTTGGTTATGGAAGATCGTGGTTATGCAAGAACTTGGTTTGGAAAGATCTTGGTTAGGGAAGATCTTGGTTATGCAAGATCTTTGTTAGGCAAGATCTTAGTTATGCAAGATCTTGGTTATGCAAGATCTTGGTTAGGCAAGATCTTGGTTACTCAGGATCTTGGTTATGCAAGATCTTCGTTATGCAAGATCTTGGTTATGCAAGATAATGGTTATGAAAGATCTTGGTTATGCAAAATCTTGGTTAGGGAAGATCTTGGTTATTGAAGATCTTGGTTATGCAAGTTCTTGGTTATGCAAGATCTTGGTTATGGAAGATCTTGGTTATGCAAGATCTTGGTTAGGGAAGATCTTGGTTATGCAAGATCTTGGTTCGGGAAGATCTTGGTTATGCAAGATCTTGGTTCGGGAACATCATGGTTAGGGAAGATCTTGGTTATGCATGAACTTGGTTTTGCAAGATCTTGGTTAGGCAAGATCTTGGTTATGCAAGATCTTCTTTATGCAAAATCTTGGTTAGGCAAGATCCTTATTATGCAAAATCCTGGTTCGGCAAGATCTTGGTTATGCAAGATCTTGGTTGTGCAAGTTCTTGGTTACGCAAGATCTTGGTTAGGAAAGATCTTGGTTATGCAAGATCTTGGTTACTGAAGATCTTTGTTATGCAAGATCTTGGTTCGGGAAGATCTTGGTTATGCAAGATCCTGGTTCGGTAACATCATGGTTAGGGAAGATCTTGGTTATGCATGAACTTTGTTTTGCAAGATCTTGGTTAGGCAAGATCTTGGTTATGCAAGATCTTGTTGATGCAAAATCTTAGTTAGGCAAGATCTCGGTTATGCAAGATGTTGGTTAGGGAAGATCTTGGTTATGCAAGATAATGGTTATGCAAGTTCTTGGTTATGCAAGATCTTGGTTAGGGAAGATCTTGGTTGTTCAAGATCTTGGTTAGGGAATATCATGGTTAGGGAAGATCTTGGTTTGGCAAGATCTTGGTTAGGCAAGATCGTTGTTACTGAAGATCTTGGTTATGCAAGATCTTGGTTCGGGAAGATCTTGGTTATGCAAGATCTTGGTTCGGGAAGATAATGGTTAGGGAAGATCTTGGTTATGCATGAACTTGGTTTGGCAAGATCTTGGTTAGGAAAGATCTTTGTTATGCAAGATCTTGGTTAAGCAAGATCTTGGTTATGCAAGACCTTAGTTATGCAAAATCCTGGTTAAGCAAGATCTTGGTTATGCAAGATCTTGGTTAGGCAAGATCTTGGTTATGCAAGATCTTGGTTGGGGAAGATCTTGGTTATGCAAGGTCTTTGTTAGGCAAGTTCTTGGGTAGGGAAGTTCTTGGTTAGGCAAGATCTTTTTTATGCAAGATCTTGGTTAGGGAAGATCGGTTATGCAAGATCTTGGTTATGCAACTTCTTGGTTATGCAAGATCTTGGTTAGGGAAGATCTTGGTTATGCGAGATCTTTGTGATGCAAAATCCTCATTAGGCAAGATCTTGGTTAGGTAAGATCTTGGTTAGGGAAGATCTTGGTTATGCAAGATCTTGGTAAGGCAAAATCTTGGTTATGCAAGATCTTGGTTATGCAAGATCTTAGTTAGGCAAGATCTTGGTTACTCAAGATCTTGGTTATGCAATATCTTGGTTAGGGAAGATCTTGGTTATGCAAGATCTTGGTTACTGAAAATGTTTGTTATGCAAGATCTTGGTTCGGGAAGATCTTGGTTATGCAAGATCTTGGTTCTGGAAGATCATGCTTAGGGAAGATCTTGGTTAAGCAAGATCTTGGTTATGCAAGATCTTGTTTATGCAAAATCTTGGTTAGGCAAGATCTTGGATATGGAAGATGTTTGTTAGCGAAGATCTTAGTTATGCAAGTTCTTGGTTATGCAAGTTTTTGGTTATGATAGATCTTTGTTAGGGAAGATCTTTGTTAGGGAAGATCTTGGTTTGGCAAGATCTAGGTTAGGGAAGATCTTGGTTATGCAAGATTTTTGTTAGAGAAGATCTTGGTTATGCAAGATCTTGGTTAGGGAAGATCTTGGTTGTGCAAGATCTTGGTTTAATGAATATCATGGTTAGGCAAGATCTTGGTTAGGGAATATCTTGGTTAGGCGAGATCTTGGTTATCCAAGACCTTGGTTAGGGAGGATCTTGGTTATGCAAGATCTTGGTTATTCAAGTTCTTGGTTATGCAAGATCTTGGTTAGGGAATATCTTGATTCGGGAAGATGTTGGTTATGCAAGATCTTGGTTAGGCAAGATCTTGGTTATGCAAGATCTTGGTTATTCAAGATCTTGGTTATGCAAGGTCTTGGTTATGCAAGATCTTGGTTATGGCAGATCTTGGTTACGAAAATCTTGGTTATGCAAGATCTTGGTTATGCAAGATCTTGGTTAGGGAAGATCTTGGTTATGCAAGATCTTGGTTAGGCTTGATCTTGGTTATGCAAGATCTTGGTTATATAAGATCTTGGTTATGCAAGATTTTGGTTATGGAAGTTTTTGGTTATGCAAGATCTTGGTTAGGGAAGATCTTGGTTATGCAAGGTCTTGGTTAGACAAGATCTTGGTTATGCAAGATCTTGGTTATGCAAGATCTTGGTTAGGCAAGATCTTGCTTCGGGGAGATCTTGGTTATCCAAGACCTTGGTTAGGGAAGATCTTGATTATGCAAGATCTTGGTTATGCAAGTTCTTGTTGATGCAAGATCTTGGTTAGGGAAGATCTTGGTTATGCAAGATCTTGGTTAGGAAAGATCCTGGTTAGGGAAGATCTTGGTTATGCAATATCTTGGTTAGACAAGATCTTGGTTAGGGAAGATCTTGGTTATCCAAGATCTTGGTTAGGCAAGATCTTGGTTAGGAAAGATCTTTGTTAGGCAAGATCTTGGTTATGGAAGATCTTGGTTATGTAAGAACTTGGTTATGCAAGATCTTGGTTAGGGAAGATCTTGGTTAGGCAAGAGCTTGGTTATGCAAGATCTTGGTTATGGAAGATCTTGGTTAGGCAAGGTCTTGGTTATGAAAGATCTTGGTTAGGGAAGATCTTGGTTATGCAAGATCTTCGTTATGCAAGATCTTTGTTAGGGAAGATCTTGGTTATGCAAGATCTTGGTTATGCAAGATCTTCGTTATGCAAGATCTTGGTTAGGAAAGATCTTGGTTGGGCAATGTGTTGGTTATGCAAGATCTTTGTTATGCAAGATCTTGGTTATGCAAGATCTTGGTTAAGCAACATCTTGGTTATGCAAGATCTTGGTTATGCAAGATCTTCGTTATGCAAGATCATGGTTAGGGAAGATCTTGGTTATGCAAAAACTTGGTTTGGAAAGATCTTGGTTATCCAAGATCTTGGTTAGGGAAGATCTTCGTTAGGCAAGATCTTGGTTATGCAAGATCTTGGTTATGCAAGATCTTGGTTATTCAAGTTCTTGGTTATGCAAGATCTTGGTTAGGGAAGATCTTGGTTATGCAAGATCTTGGTTAGGCAAGATCTTGGTTAGGGAAGATCTTGGTTATACAAGATCTTGGTTAGGGAAGATCTTGGTTAGGCAATGTGTTGGTTATGCAAGATCTTTGTTTTGCAAGATCTTGGTTATTCAAGTTCTTGGTTATGCAAGATCTTGGTTAGGGAAGATCTTGGTTATGGAAGATCTTTGTTAGGCACGATCCTGTTTAGGGAAGATCTTGTTTTGGCAAGATCTTGCTTAGGGAAGATCTTGGTTATCCAAGATCTTGGTTATGCAAGTTCTTGGTTATGCAAGATCTTGGTTAGGGAAGATCTTGGTTATTGAAGATCTTGGTTATGCAAGTTTTTTGTTATGCAAGATCTTTGTTTGGGAAGATCTTGGTTATGCAAGATCTTGGTTAGGGAAGATCTTGGTTATGCAATATCTTGGCTAGGCAAGATCTTGGTTCGGGAAGATCTTGGTTATGCGAGATCTTGGTTCGTGAAGATTTTGGTTAAGCAAGATCTTGGTTCGGGAAGATCTTGGTTAGGGAAGATCTTGGTTATGCAATATCTTGGTTAGGGAAGATCTTGGTTATGCAATATCTTGGCTAGGCAAGATCTGGGTTATTCAATATCTTGGCTAAGCAAGATCTTTGTTCGGGAAGATCTTGGTTATGCAAGATCTTGGTTAGGGAAGATCTTGGTTACGCAATATCTTGGCTAGACAAGATCTTGGTTCGGGAAGATCTTGGTTATGCAAGATCTTGGTTTTTGAAGATCTTGGTTATGCAAGATCTTGGTTCGGGAATATCTTCGTTAGGGAAGCTCTTGGTTATTCAAGATCTTGGTTAGGCAAGATCTTTGTTATGCAAGATCTTGGTTATCCAAAATCCTGGTTAGGCAAGATCTTGGTTATGCAAGATCTTGGTTAGGGAAGATCTTGCTTATTGAAGATCTTGGTTATGCAAGTTCTTAGTTATGCAAGATCTTGGTTAGGGTAGATCTTGGTTATGCAAGATCTTGGTTAGGGAAGATCTTGGTTATGCAATATCTTGGCTAGGCAAGATCTTGGTTCGGGAAGATCTTGGTTATGCAAGATCTTGGTTCGGGAAGATCTTGGTTATGCAAGATCTTGGTTATGCAAGATGTTGGTTAGGGAAGATCTTGCTTATGCAAGATCTTGGTTATGCAAGATCTTGGTTAGGGAAGATCTTGGTTATGCAAGATCTTGGTTAGGCAAGATCTTGGTTAGGAAAGATCTTGGTTAGGCAAGATCTTGGTTATGCAAGATCTTGGTTAGGAAAGATCTTGGTTATGGAAGATCTTTGTTATGCAAGTTCTTGGTTATGCAAGATCTTGGTTAGGGAAGATCTTGGTTATGCAAGATGTTTTTTAGGCAAGTTCTTGGTTATGAAAGATCTTGGTTAAGGAATATCTTGGTTAGGAATGATCTTGGTTAGGCAAGATCTTGGTTATCAAGATCTTGGTTATGCAAGATCTTGGTTAGGCAAGATCTTGGTAAAGGCAGATCTTGGTTATGCAAGATCCTTGTTAGGGAAGATCTTAGTTAGGCAAGATCTTGGTTAGGCAAGATCTTGGTTATGCAAGATCTTGGTTAGGCAAGATCTTGGTTATGCAAGATCTTGGTTATCCAAGATCTTGGTTTTCCAAGATCTTGGTTATGCAAGATCCTGGTTATGCAAGTTGTTGGTTATGCAAGATCTTGGTTATGCAAGATCCTTGTTATGTAAGTTCTTTGTTATGTTAGATCTTGGTTAAGGAAGATCTTGGTTTGGCAAGATCTTGGTTATGCAAGATCTTGGTTAGGGAAGATCTTGGTTAGGCAAGATCTTGGTTATGCAAGATCTTGGTTAGGGAAGATCTTGGTTATGCATAATTTCGTTATGCAAGATCTTGGTTAGGGAAGATCTTGGTTATGCAAGATCTTGGTTAGGAAAGATCTTGGTTAGGCAATGTGTTGGTTATGCAAGATCTTTGTTATGCAAGATCTTCGTTATGCAGGATAATGGTTAGGGAAGATCTTGGTTATGCAAGAACTTGGTTTGGCAAGATCTTGGTTATGCAAGATCTTGGTTAGGGAAGATGTTGGTTACGCAAGATCTTGCTTATGCAAGATCTTGGTTAGGGAAGATCTTGGTTATGCAAGATCTTCGTTATGAAAGATCTTGGTTATGCAAGATCTTGGTTATGCAAGATCTTGGTTATGCAAGATCTTGGTTATCCAAGATCTTGGTTAGGAAAGATCTTGGTTAGGCAATGTGTTGGTTATGCAAGATATTTGTTATGCAAGATCTTGGTTATGCA
Organism: Blastomussa wellsi; assembly: GCA_947652115.1. NCBI lineage: Eukaryota > Metazoa > Cnidaria > Anthozoa > Scleractinia > Plerogyridae > Blastomussa > Blastomussa wellsi. The sequence goes on from OX393574.1 coordinate 13,274,710, forward strand.
AGATCTTGGTTAGGCAGCATCTTGGTTATGCAAGATCTTGGTTATGCAAGATCTCCGTTATGCAAGTTCATGGTTAGGGAAGATCTTGGTTATGCAAGAACTTGGTTTGGCAAGATCTTGGTTAGGGAAGATCTTGGTTATGCAAGATCTTGGTTAGGCAAGATCTTAGTTATGCAAGATCTTGTTTATGCAAGATCTTGATTAGGCAAGATCTTGGTTACTCAGGATCTTGGTTATGCAAGATCTTGGTTATGCAAGATCTTGGTTACGCAAGATAATGGTTATGAAAGATCTTTGTTATGCAAAATCTTGGTTAGGGAAGATCTTGGTTATGCAAGAGCTTGGTTATGCAAGTTCTTGGTTATGCAAGATCTTGGTTAGGGAAGATCTTGGTTATGGAAGATCTTTGTTAGGCACGATCTTGTTTAGAGAAGATCTTGGTTAGGCAAGATCTTGCTTACGGAAGATCTTGGTTAGGCAAGATCTTGGTTATGCAAGTTCTTGGTTATGCAAGATCTTGGTTAGGGAAGATCTTGGTTATTGAAGATCTTGGTTATGCAAGTTCTTGGTTATGCAAGATCTTGGTTAGTGAAGATCTTGGTTATGCAAGATCTTGGTTAGGGAAGATCTTGGTTATTGAAGATCTTGGTTATGCAAGTTTTTGGTTATGCAAGATCTTGGTTAGTGAAGATCTTGGTTATGCAAGATCTTGGTTAGGGAAGATCTTGGTTATGCAAGATCTTGGTTCGGGAAGATCTTGGATATGGAAGATCTTGGTTCGGGATAATCTTGGTTATGCAAGATCTTGGTTCGGGAAGATCATGGTTGGGGAAGATCTTAGTTATGCATGAATTTGCTTTGGAAAGATCTTGGTTATGCAAGATCTTGGTTATGCATGTTCTTGGTTATGCAAGATCTTGGTTAGGGAAGACCTTGGTTATGGAATATCTTTGTTAGGCACGATCTTGTTTAGGGAAGATCTTGGTTAGGCAAGATCTTGCTTACGGAAGATCTTGGTTAGGCAAGATCTTGGTTATGCAAGTTCTTGGTTATGCAAGATCTTGGTTAGGGAAGATCTTGGTTATTGAAGATCTTGGTTATGCAAGTTCTTGGTTATGCAATATCTTGGATGGTTGATTATGCAAGATCTTGGTTCGGGAAAATCATGGTAAGGGAAGATCTTAGTTATGCATCAACTTGGTTTGGAAAGATCTTGGTTATGGAAGATCTTGGTTATGCAAGATCTTGCTTAGGCAAGATCTTTGTTATGCAAGATCTTGGTTATGCAAATTCTGGTTAGGCAAGACCTTGGTTATGCAAGATCTTGGTTAGGGAAGATCTTGGTTATGCAAGATCTTTGTTCGGGAAGAAGATGGTTACGGAAGATCTTAGTTATGCATGAGCTTGGTTTGGAAAGATCTTGGTTAGGGAAGATCTTGGTTATGCAAGATCTTTGTTAGGCAAGATCTTGGTTAGGGAAGATCTTGGTTATCAAGATCTTGGTTATGCAAGATCTTGGTTAGGCAAGATCTTGGTAAGGGCAGATCTTGGTTATGCAAGATCCTTGTTAGGGAAGATCTTAGTTAGGCAAGATCTTGGTTAGGCAAGATCTTGGTTATGCAAGATCTTGGTTAGGAAAGATCTTGGTTAGGCAAGATCTTGGTTATGGAAGATCTTGGTTATGTAAGTTCTTGGTTATGTAAGAACTTGGTTATGCAAGATCTTGGTTATGCAAGATCTTGGTTAGGGAAGATCTTGGTTATGCAAGATCTTCGTTATGCAAGATCTTTGTTAGGGAAGATCTTCGTTATGCAAGATCTTGGTTATGCAAGACTTGGTTAGGAAAGATCTTGGTTAGACAATGTGTTGGTTATGCAAGATAATTGTTATGAAAGATATTGGTTATGCAAGATTGTGGTTAGGCAAGATCTTGGTTAGGGAAGATCTTGGTTATGCAAGATCTTGGTTAGGCAAGATCTTGGTTAGGAAAGATCTTGGATAGGCAAGATCTTGGTTATGGAAGATCGTGGTTATGCAAGAACTTGGTTTGGAAAGATCTTGGTTAGGGAAGATCTTGGTTATGCAAGATCTTTGTTAGGCAAGATCTTAGTTATGCAAGATCTTGGTTATGCAAGATCTTGGTTAGGCAAGATCTTGGTTACTCAGGATCTTGGTTATGCAAGATCTTCGTTATGCAAGATCTTGGTTATGCAAGATAATGGTTATGAAAGATCTTGGTTATGCAAAATCTTGGTTAGGGAAGATCTTGGTTATTGAAGATCTTGGTTATGCAAGTTCTTGGTTATGCAAGATCTTGGTTATGGAAGATCTTGGTTATGCAAGATCTTGGTTAGGGAAGATCTTGGTTATGCAAGATCTTGGTTCGGGAAGATCTTGGTTATGCAAGATCTTGGTTCGGGAACATCATGGTTAGGGAAGATCTTGGTTATGCATGAACTTGGTTTTGCAAGATCTTGGTTAGGCAAGATCTTGGTTATGCAAGATCTTCTTTATGCAAAATCTTGGTTAGGCAAGATCCTTATTATGCAAAATCCTGGTTCGGCAAGATCTTGGTTATGCAAGATCTTGGTTGTGCAAGTTCTTGGTTACGCAAGATCTTGGTTAGGAAAGATCTTGGTTATGCAAGATCTTGGTTACTGAAGATCTTTGTTATGCAAGATCTTGGTTCGGGAAGATCTTGGTTATGCAAGATCCTGGTTCGGTAACATCATGGTTAGGGAAGATCTTGGTTATGCATGAACTTTGTTTTGCAAGATCTTGGTTAGGCAAGATCTTGGTTATGCAAGATCTTGTTGATGCAAAATCTTAGTTAGGCAAGATCTCGGTTATGCAAGATGTTGGTTAGGGAAGATCTTGGTTATGCAAGATAATGGTTATGCAAGTTCTTGGTTATGCAAGATCTTGGTTAGGGAAGATCTTGGTTGTTCAAGATCTTGGTTAGGGAATATCATGGTTAGGGAAGATCTTGGTTTGGCAAGATCTTGGTTAGGCAAGATCGTTGTTACTGAAGATCTTGGTTATGCAAGATCTTGGTTCGGGAAGATCTTGGTTATGCAAGATCTTGGTTCGGGAAGATAATGGTTAGGGAAGATCTTGGTTATGCATGAACTTGGTTTGGCAAGATCTTGGTTAGGAAAGATCTTTGTTATGCAAGATCTTGGTTAAGCAAGATCTTGGTTATGCAAGACCTTAGTTATGCAAAATCCTGGTTAAGCAAGATCTTGGTTATGCAAGATCTTGGTTAGGCAAGATCTTGGTTATGCAAAAAATCTTGGTTGGGGAAGATCTTGGTTATGCAAGGTCTTTGTTAGGCAAGTTCTTGGGTAGGGAAGTTCTTGGTTAGGCAAGATCTTTTTTATGCAAGATCTTGGTTAGGGAAGATCGGTTATGCAAGATCTTGGTTATGCAACTTCTTGGTTATGCAAGATCTTGGTTAGGGAAGATCTTGGTTATGCGAGATCTTTGTGATGCAAAATCCTCATTAGGCAAGATCTTGGTTAGGTAAGATCTTGGTTAGGGAAGATCTTGGTTATGCAAGATCTTGGTAAGGCAAAATCTTGGTTATGCAAGATCTTGGTTATGCAAGATCTTAGTTAGGCAAGATCTTGGTTACTCAAGATCTTGGTTATGCAATATCTTGGTTAGGGAAGATCTTGGTTATGCAAGATCTTGGTTACTGAAAATGTTTGTTATGCAAGATCTTGGTTCGGGAAGATCTTGGTTATGCAAGATCTTGGTTCTGGAAGATCATGCTTAGGGAAGATCTTGGTTAAGCAAGATCTTGGTTATGCAAGATCTTGTTTATGCAAAATCTTGGTTAGGCAAGATCTTGGATATGGAAGATGTTTGTTAGCGAAGATCTTAGTTATGCAAGTTCTTGGTTATGCAAGTTTTTGGTTATGATAGATCTTTGTTAGGGAAGATCTTTGTTAGGGAAGATCTTGGTTTGGCAAGATCTAGGTTAGGGAAGATCTTGGTTATGCAAGATTTTTGTTAGAGAAGATCTTGGTTATGCAAGATCTTGGTTAGGGAAGATCTTGGTTGTGCAAGATCTTGGTTTAATGAATATCATGGTTAGGCAAGATCTTGGTTAGGGAATATCTTGGTTAGGCGAGATCTTGGTTATCCAAGACCTTGGTTAGGGAGGATCTTGGTTATGCAAGATCTTGGTTATTCAAGTTCTTGGTTATGCAAGATCTTGGTTAGGGAATATCTTGATTCGGGAAGATGTTGGTTATGCAAGATCTTGGTTAGGCAAGATCTTGGTTATGCAAGATCTTGGTTATTCAAGATCTTGGTTATGCAAGGTCTTGGTTATGCAAGATCTTGGTTATGGCAGATCTTGGTTACGAAAATCTTGGTTATGCAAGATCTTGGTTATGCAAGATCTTGGTTAGGGAAGATCTTGGTTATGCAAGATCTTGGTTAGGCTTGATCTTGGTTATGCAAGATCTTGGTTATATAAGATCTTGGTTATGCAAGATTTTGGTTATGGAAGTTTTTGGTTATGCAAGATCTTGGTTAGGGAAGATCTTGGTTATGCAAGGTCTTGGTTAGACAAGATCTTGGTTATGCAAGATCTTGGTTATGCAAGATCTTGGTTAGGCAAGATCTTGCTTCGGGGAGATCTTGGTTATCCAAGACCTTGGTTAGGGAAGATCTTGATTATGCAAGATCTTGGTTATGCAAGTTCTTGTTTATGCAAGATCTTGGTTAGGGAAGATCTTGGTTATGCAAGATCTTGGTTAGGAAAGATCCTGGTTAGGGAAGATCTTGGTTATGCAATATCTTGGTTAGACAAGATCTTGGTTAGGGAAGATCTTGGTTATCCAAGATCTTGGTTAGGCAAGATCTTGGTTAGGAAAGATCTTTGTTAGGCAAGATCTTGGTTATGGAAGATCTTGGTTATGTAAGAACTTGGTTATGCAAGATCTTGGTTAGGGAAGATCTTGGTTAGGCAAGAGCTTGGTTATGCAAGATCTTTGTTAGGGAAGATCTTGGTTATGCAAGATCTTGGTTATGCAAGATCTTCGTTATGCAAGATCTTGGTTAGGAAAGATCTTGGTTGGGCAATGTCTTGGTTATGCAAGATCTTTGTTATGCAAGATCTTGGTTATGCAAGATCTTGGTTAGGCAACATCTTGGTTATGCAAGATCTTGGTTATGCAAGATCTTCGTTATGCAAGATCATGGTTAGGGAAGATCTTGGTTATGCAAAAACTTGGTTTGGAAAGATCTTGGTTATCCAAGATCTTGGTTAGGGAAGATCTTCGTTAGGCAAGATCTTGGTTATGCAAGATCTTGGTTAGGGAAGATCTTGGTTATGCAAGATCTTCGTTATGCAAGATCTTTGTTAGGAAAGATCTTGGTTATGCAAGATCTTGGTTATGCAATATCTTTTTTAGGAAAGATCTTGGTTAGACAATGTGTTGGTTATGCAAGATCTTTGTTATGCAAAATCTTGGTTATGCAAGATCTTGGTTAGGCATCTTCTTGGTTGTACAAGATCTTGGTTATGCAAGATCTTCTTTATGCAAGATCATCGTTAGGGAAGATCTTGGTTATGCAAGAACCTGGTTTGGCAAGATCTTGGTTAGGGAAGATCTTGGTTATGCAAGATCTTGGTTAGGCAAGATCTTAGTTATGCAAGATCTTGGTTATGCAAGATCTTGGTTAGGGAAGATCTTGGTTATGCAAGATCTTGGTTCGAGAAGACCATGATTAGGGAAGATCTTAGTTATGCATGAACTTCTTTTGGAAAGATCTTGGTTATGGAAGATCTTGGTTATGCAAGATCTTGGTTAGGCAAGATCTTGGTTAGGGAAGATCTTGGTTATGCAAGATCTTGGTTAGGCAAGATCTTGGTCAGGGAAGATCTTGGTTAGGCAAGATATTGGTTATGGAAGATCTTGGTTATGCAAGTTCTTGGTTATGTAAGAACTTGGTTATGAAAGATCTTGGTTAGGGAAGATCTTGGTTAGGCAAGAGCTTGGTTAGGGAAGATCTTGGTTATGCAAGATCTTCGTTATGCAAGATCTTTGTTAGGGAAGATCTTGGTTATGCAAGATCTTGGTTATGCAAGATCTTGGTTAGGGAAGATCTTGGTTATGCAAGATCTTCGTTATGCAAGATCTTTGTTAGGGAAGATCTTGGTTATGCAAGATCTTGGTTATGCAAGATCTTGGTTAGGAAAAATCTTGCTTAGGCAATGTGTTGGTTATGCAAGATCTTTGTTATGCAAGATCTTGGTTATGCAAGATCTTGGTTATGCAAGATCATGGTTATGCAAGATCTTGGTTAGGAAAGATCTTGGTTAGGCAATGTGTTGGTTATGCAAGATCTCTGTTATGCAAGATCTTGGTTATGCAAGATCTTCGTTATGCAAGATCATGGTTAGGGAAGATCTAAGTTATGCAAGAACTTGGTTTGGAGAGATCTTGGTTAGGGAAGATCTTGGTTATGCAAGATCTTGGTTAGGCAAGATCTTGGTTAGGCAAGATCTTGCTTACGGAAGATCTTTGTTAGGCAAGATCTTGGTTATGCAAGTTCTTGGTTATGCAAGATCTTGGTTAGGGAAGATCTTGGTTATTGAAGATCTTGGTTATGCAAGTTCTTGGTTATGCAAGATCTTGGATGGTTGATTATGCAAGATCTTGGTTCGGGAAAATAATGGTTAGGGAAGATCTTAGTTATGCATCAACTTGGTTTGGAAAGATCTTGGTTATGGAAGATCTTGGTTATGCAAGATCTTGCTTAGGCAAGATCTTTTTTATGCAAGATCTTGGTTATGCAAATTCTGGTTAGGCAAGACCTTGGTTATGCAAGATCTTGGTTAGGGAAGATCTTGGTTATGCAAGATCTTTGTTCGGGAAGAAGATGGTTAGGGAAGGTCTTAGTTATGCATGAGCTTGGTTTGGAAAGATCTTGGTTAGGGAAGATCTTGGTTATGCAAGATCTTTGTTAGGCAAGATCTTGGTTAGGGAAGATCTTGGTTAGGCGAGATCTTGGTTATCCAAGACCTTGGTTAGGGAGGATCTTGGTTATGCAAGATCTTGGTTATTCAAGTTCTTGGTTATGCAAGATCTTGGTTAGGGAAGATCTTGGTTATGCAAGATCTTGGTTAGGCAAGATCTTGGTTAGGGAAGATCTTGGTTATGCAAGATCTTGGTTAGGCAAGACCTTGGTTAGGAAAGATCTTGGTTAGGCAAGATCTTGGTTATCCAAGATCTTGGTTAGGTAAGATCTTGGTTATGGAAGATCTTGGTTAGGCAAAATCTTGGTTAGGCGAGATCTTGGTTAGGGAAGATCTTGGCTAGGCAAGGCCTTGGTTAGGGAGGATCTTGGTTATGCAAGATATTGGTTATGCAAGTTCTTGGTTATGCAAGATCTTGGTTAGGGAAGATGTTGGTTATGCAAGATCTTGGTTAGGCAAGATCTTGGTTATGCAAGATCTTGGTTAGGCAAGATCTTGGTTAGGGAAGATCTTGGCTAGGCAAGGCCTTGGTTAGGGAGGATCTTGGTTATGCAAGATATTGGTTATGCAAGTTCTTGGTTATGCAAGATCTTGGTTAGGGAAGATGTTGGTTATGCAAGATCTTGGTTAGGCAAGATCTTGGTTATGCAAGATCTTGGTTAGGCAAGATCTTGGTTAGGGAAGATCTTGGCTAGGCAAGGCCTTGGTTAGGAAAGATCTTGGTTAGGGAAGATCTTGGTTATGCAAGATTTTGGTTATGCAAGTTCTTGGTTATGCAAGATCTTGGTTAGGGAAGATCTTGGTTATGCAAGATCTTTGTTATGCAAGCTCTTGGTTATGCAAGATCTTGGTTAGGCAACATCTTGGTTATGCAAGATCTTGGTTATGCAAGATCTTCGTTTTGCAAGATCATGGTTAGGGAAGATCTTGGTTATGCAAGAACTTGGTTTGGCAAGATCTTGGTTAGGGAAGGTCTTGGTTATGCAAGATCTTGGTTAGGCAAGATCTTAGTTATGCAAGATCTTGGTTATGCAAGATCTTGGTTAGGCAAGATCTTGGTTAGGCGAGATCTTGGTTATCCAAGATCTTGGTTAGGTAAGATCTTGGTTATGCAAGATCTTGGTTAGATAAGATCTTGGTTATGCAAGATTTTGGTTATGCACGTTCTTGGTTATGCAAGATCTTGGTTAGGGAAGATCTTGGTTATGCAAGATCTTTGTTATGCAAGTTCTTGGTTATGCAAGATCTTGGTTAGGGAATATCTTGGTTAGGGATGATCTTGGTTAGGCAAGATCTTGGTTATCAAGATCTTGGTTATGCAAGATCTTGGTTAGGCAAGATCTTGGTTAGGGAAGATCTTGGTTATGCAAGATCTTGGTTAGGCAAGATCTTGGTTAGGGAAGATCTTGGTTAGGCAAGATCTTGGTTATGGAAGATCTTGGTTATGCAAGTTCTTGGTTATGTAAGAACTTGGTTATGTAAGATCTTGGTTAGGGAAGATCTTGGTTAGGAAAGATCTTGGTTATGCAAGATCTTGGTTAGGGAAGATCTTGGTTAGGCAAGATCATGGTTGTGAAAGATCTTGGTTAGGGAAGATCTTGGTTATGCAAGATCTTCGTTATGCAAGATCTTTGTTAAGGAAGATCTTGGTTATGCAAGATCTTGGTTAGGCAAGATCTTGGTTAGGAAAGATCTTGGTTAGGCAAGATCTTGGTTATGGAAGATCTTGGTTATGTAAGTTCTTGGTTATGTAAGAACTTGGTTATGCAAGATCTTGGTTATGCAAGATCTTGGTTAGGGAAGATCTTGGTTATGCAAGATCTTCGTTATGCAAGATCTTTGTTAGGGAAGATCTTCGTTATGCAAGATCTTGGTTATGCAAGATCTTGGTTATGCAAGACTTGGTTAGGAAAGATCTTGGTTAGACAATGTGTTGGTTATGCAAGATAATTGTTATGAAAGATCTTGGTTATGCAAGATTGTGGTTAGGCAAGATCTTGGTTAGGGAAGATCTTGGTTATGCAAGATCTTGGTTAGGCAAGATCTTGGTTAGGAAAGATCTTGGATAGGCAAGATCTTGGTTATGGAAGATCGTGGTTATGCAAAAACTTGGTTTGGAAAGATCTTGGTTGGGGAAGATCTTGGTTATGCAAGATCTTTGTTAGGCAAGATCTTAGTTATGCAAGATCTTGTTTATGCAAGATCTTGGTTAGGCAAGATCTTGGTTACTCAGGATCTTGGTTATGCAAGATCTTCGTTATGCAAGATCTTGGTTATGCAAGATAATGGTTATGAAAGATCTTGGTTATGCAAAATCTTGGTTAGGGAAGATCTTGGTTATTGAAGATCTTGGTTATTCAAGTTCTTGGTTATGCAAGATCTTGGTTATGGAAGATCTTGGTTATGCAAGCTCTTGGTTAGGGAAGATCTTGGTTATGCAAGATCTTGGTTCGGGAAGATCTTGGTTATGCAAGATCTTGGTTCGGGAACATCATGGTTAGGGAAGATCTTGGTTATGCATGAACTTGGTTTTGCAAGATTTTGGTTAGGCAAGATCTTGGTTATGCAAGATCTTGTTTATGCAAAATCTTGGTTAGGCAAGATCCTTGTTATGCAAAATCCTGGTTCGGCAAGATCTTGGTTATGCAAGATCTTGGTTGTGCAAGTTCTTGGTTACGCAAGATCTTGGTTAAGAAAGATCTTGGTTATGCAAGATCTTGGTTACTGAAGATCTTTGTTATGCAAGATCTTGGTTCGGGAAGATCTTGGTTATGCAAGATCCTGGTTCGGTAACATCATGGTTAGGGAAGATCTTGGTTATGCATGAACTTTGTTTTGCAAGATCTTGGTTAGGCAAGATCTTGGTTATGCAAGATCTTGTTGATGCAAAATCTTGGTTAGGCAAGATCTCGGTTATGCAAGATGTTGGTTAGGGAAGATCTTGGTTATGCAAGATAATGGTTATGCAAGTTCTTGGTTATGCAAGATCTTGGTTAGGGAAGATCTTGGTTGTTCAAGATCTTGGTTAGGGAATATCATGGTTAGGGAAGATCTTGGTTTGGCAAGATCTTGGTTAGGCAAGATCGTTGTTACTGAAGATCTTGGTTATGCAAGATCTTGGTTCGGGAAGATCTTGGTTATGCAAGATCTTGGTTATGCAAGTTCTTGGTTATGCAAGATCTTGGTTAGGGAAGATTTTGGTTATTGAAGATCTTGGTTATGCAAGTTCTTGGTTATGCAAGATCTTGGTTAGGGAAGATCTTGGTTATGCAAGATCTTGGTTAGGGAAGATCTTGGTTATGCAAGATCTTGGTTCGGGAAGATCTTGGTTATGGAAGATCTTGGTCCGGGAAGATCTTGGTTATGCAAGATCTTGGTTCGGGAAGATCATGGTTAGGGAAGATCTTAGGTATGCATGAACTTGGTTTGGAAAGATCTTGGTTAGGGAAGATCTTGGTTATGCAAGATCTTGGTTAGGCAAGATCTTTGTTATGCAAGATCTTGGTTATGCAAAATCCTGGTTAGGCAAGATCTTGGTTATGCAAGATCTTGGTTAGGGAAGATCTTGGTTAGCCAAGATCTTTTTTATGCAAGATCTTGGTTAGGGAAGATCGGTTATGCAAGATCTTGGTTATGCAAGTTCTTGGTTCTGAAAGATCTTGGTTAGGGAAGATCTTGGTTATGCAAGATCTTTGTGATGCAAAATCCTCATTAGGCAAGATCTTGGTTAGGTAAGATCTTGGTTAGGGAAGATCTTGGTTATGCAAGATCTTGGTAAGGCAAAATCTTGGTTATGCAAGATCTTGGTTAGGCAAGATCTTGGTTACTCAAGATCTTGGTTATGCAATATCTTGGTTAGGGAACATCTTGGTTATGCAAGATCTTGGTTACTGAAGATGTTTGTTATGCAAGATATAGGTTCGGGAAGATCTTGGTTATGCAAGATCTTGGTTCTGGAAGATCATGGTAAGGGAAGATCTTGGTTATGCAAGATCTTGGTTAGGCAAGATCTTGGTTATGCAAGATCTTGTTTATGCAAAATCTTGGTTAGGCAAGTTCTTGGTTATGCAAGATGTTTGTTAGCGAAGATCTTGGTTTTGCAAGATCTTGGTTATGCAAGTTCTTGGTTATGGAAGATCTTGGTTATGCAAGGTCTTGGTTAGACAAGATCTTGGTTATGCAAGATCTTGGTTATGCAAGATCTTGGTTAGGCAAGATCTTGGTTAGGGAAGATCTTGGTTATGCAAGATCTTGGTTATGCAAGATCTTGGTTATGCAAGATCTTGGTTAGGGAAGATCTTGGTTATGCAAGGTCTTGGTTAGACAAGATCTTGGTTATGCAAGATCTTGGTTATGCAGGATCTTGGTTAGGCAAGATCTTGGTTAGGCGAGATCTTGGTTATCCAAGACCTTCGTTAGGGAAGATCTTGGTTTTGCAAGATCTTGGTTATGCAAGTTCTTGGTTATGCAAGATCTTGGTTAGGAAAGATCTTGGTTACGCAAGATCTTGGTCAGGGAAGATCTTGGTTAGGGAAGATCCTGGTTATGAAGGATCTTGGTTATGCAAGATCTTTGTCAAGGAAAAATCTTGGTTTTGCAATATCTTGGTTATGCAAGATCTTCGTTATGCAAGATCTTGGTTAGGAAAGATCTTGGTTATGCAATGTGTTGGTTATGCATGATCTTTGTTATGCAAGATCTTGGTTATGCAAGATCTTGGTTAGGCAACATCTCTGTTATGCAAGATCTTGGTTATGCAAGATCTTGGTTATGCAAGATCATAGTTAGGGAAGATCTTGGTTATGGAAGAACTTGGTTTGGCAAGATTTTGGTTAGGGAAGATCTTGGTTAGGGAAGATCTTGGTTATGCAAGATCTTGGTTAGGCAAGATCTTAGTTATGGAAGATCTTTGTTATGCAAGATCTTGGTTAGTCAAGATCTTGGTTACTCAGGATCTTGGTTATGCAAGATCTTCGTTATGCAAGATCTTGGTTATGCAAGATAATGGTTATGAAAGATCTTAGTTATGCAAAATCTTGGTTAGGGAAGATCTTGGTTATGCAAGATCTTCGTTAGGGAAGATCTTGGTTATGGAAGATCTTAGGTATGCATGAACTTGGTTTGGAAAGATCTTGGTTAGGGAAGATCTTCGTTAGGCACGATTTTGTTTAGGGAAGATCTTGGTTAGGCAAGATCTTGCTTACGGAAGATCTTGTTTAGGCAAGATCTTGGTTATGCAAGTTCTTGGTTATGCAATATCTTGGTTAGGGAAGATCTCGGTTATTGAAGATCTTGGTTATGCAAGTTCTTGGTTATGCAAGATCTTGGTTGGGGAAGATCTTGGTTATGCAAGATCTTGGCTAGGGAAGATCTTGGTTATGCAAGATCTTGGTTCGGGAAGATCTTGGTTATGCAAGATCTTGGTTCGGGAAGATCATGGTTAGGGAAGATCTTAGGTATGCATGAACTTGGTTTGGAAAGATCTTGGTTAGGGAAGATCTTGGTTATGCAAGATCTTGGTTAGGCAAGATCTTTGTTATGCAAGATCTTGGTTATGCAAAATCCTGGTTAGGCAAGATCTTGGTTATGCAAGATATTGGTTACGCAAGACCTTGGTTATGCAAGATGTTGGTTAGGGAAGATCTTGGTTATCCAAGATCTTGATTATGTAAGTTCTTGGTTATGCAAGATCTTGGTTAGGGAAGATCTGGGTTGTGCAATATCTTGGTTAGGGAATATCATGGTTAGGGAACATCTTGGTTTGGCAAGATCTTGGTTAGGGAAGATTTTGGTTATGCAAGATCTTGGTTAGGGAAGATCTTGGTTATGCAAGATGTTGGTTAGGGAAGATCTTGGTTATCCAAGATCTTGATTATGTAAGTTCTTGGTTATGCAAGATCTTGGTTAGGGAAAATCTGGGTTGTGCAAGATCTTGGTTAGGGAAAATCATGGTTAGAGAAGATCTTGGTTTGGCAAGATCTTGGTTAGGGAAGATCTTGGTTATGCAAGATCTTGGTTAGGGAAGATCTTGGTTATGCAAGATCTTGGTTAGGCAAGATCTTGGTTAGGCAAGATCTTTGTTATGCAAGATCTTGGTTATGCAAAATCCTGGTTAGGCAAGATCTTGGTTCGGGAAGATCATGGTTAGGGAAGATCTTGGTTATGCATGAACTTGGTTTGGCAAGATCTTGGTTAGGGAAGATCTTGGTTATGCAAGATCTTAGTTATGCAAACTCTTGGTTATGCAAAATCTTGGTTATGCAAGATCTTGGTTATGCAAGATCTTGGTTAGGCAAGATCTTGGTTATGCAAGATCTTTGTTAGGGAAGATCTTGGTTATGCAAGATCTTTGTTAGGCAAGATCTTGGTTAGGGAAGTTCTTGGTTAGGCAAGATCTTTTTTATGCAAAATCTTGGTTAGGGAAGATCGGTTATGCAAGATCTTGGTTATGCAAGTTCTTGGTTATGCAAGATCTTGGTTAGGGAAGATCTTGGTTATGCAAGATCTTTGTGATGCAAAATCCTCATTAGGCAAGATCTTTGTTAGGTAAGATCTTGGTTCGGGAAGATCTTGGTTATGCAAGATCTTGGTAAGGCAAAATCTTGGTTATTAAAGATCTTGGTTATGCAAGATCTTGGCTAGGCAAAATCTTGGTTACTCAAGATCTTGGTTATGCAATATCTTGGTTAGGGAAGATCTTGGTTATGCAAGGTCTTGGTTACTGAAGATGTTTGTTATGCAAGATCTTGGTTCGGGAAGATCTTGGTTATGCAAGATCTTGGTTCTGGAAGATCATGGTTAGGGAAGATTTTGGTTATGCATGAACTTGGTTTGGCAAGATCTTGGTAAGGGAAGATCTTGGTTATGCAAGATCTTGGTTAGGCCAGGTCTTGGTTATGCAAGATCTTGTTTACGCAAAATCTTGGTTAGGCAAGATCTTTGTTATGCAAGATGTTGGTTAGCGAAGATCTTGGTTATGCAAGATCTTGGTTATGGAAGTTCTTGGTTATGCAAGATCTTTGTTAGGGAAGATCTTGGTTAGGGAAGATCTTGGTTTGGCAAGATCTTGGTTAGGGAAGATCTTGGTTATGGAATATCTTGGTTAGGGAAGATCTTGGTTATGCAAGATCTTGGTTAGGCAACATCTTGGTTATGCAAGATCTTGTTTATGCAAAATCTTGGTTAGGCAAGATCTTGGTTATGCAAGATGTTGGTTAGCGAAGATCTTGGTTATGCAAGATCTTGGTTATGCAAGTTCTTGGTTATGCAAGATCTTTGTTAGGGAAGATCTTGGTTAGGGAAGGTCTTGGTTTGGCAAGATCTTGGTTAGGGAAGATCTTGGTTATGCAAGATCTTGGTTAGGCAAGATCTTGGTTATGCAAGATCTTAGTTATGCAAAATCTTGCTTTGGCAAGATCTTGGTTACGCAAGATCTTGGTTAGGCAAGATCTTGGTTATGCAAGATCTTGGTTAGGGAAGATATTGGTTATGCAAGATCTTTGTTAGGGAAGATCTTTGTTAGGGAAGTTCTTGGTTAGGCAAGATCTTTTTTATGCAAGATCTTGGTTAGGGAAGATCGGTTATGCAAGATCTTGGTTATGCAAGATCTTGGTTATGCAAGATCTTGGTTATGCAAGATCTTGGTTAGGGAAGATCTTGGTTATGCAAGATCTTTGTGATGCAAAATCCTCATTAGGCAAGATCTTGGTTAGGTAAGATCTTGGTTAGGGAAGATCTTGGTTATGCAAGATATTGGTAACGCAAAATCGTGGTTATGAAAGATCTTGGTTATGCAAGATCTTGGTTAGGCAAGATCTTGGTTACTCAAGATCTTGGATACTCAAGATCTATCTTGGTTAGGGAAGATCTTGGTTATGCAAGGTCTTGGTTACTGAAGATGTTTGTTATGCAAGATCTTTGTTCGGGAAGATCTTGGTTATGCAAGATCTTGGTTCTGGAAGATCATGGTTAGGGAAGATCTTGGTTATGCATGAACTTGGTTTGGCAAGATCTTGGTAAGTGAAGATCTTGGTTATGCAAGATCTTGGTTATGCAAGTTCTTGGTTATGCAAGATCTTTGTTAGGGAAGATCTTGGTTAGGGAAGATCTTGGTTTGGCAAGATCTTGGTTAGGGAAGATCTTGGTTAGGCAATGTGTTGGTTATGCAAGATCTTTGTTATGCAAGATCTTGGTTAGGGAAGATCTTGGTTATGGAAGATCTTTGTGATGCAAAATCCTCATTAGGCAAGATCTTGGTTAGGTAAGATCTTGGTTAGGGAAGATCTTGGTTATGCAAGATCTTGGTAACGCCAAATCTTGGTTATGAAAGATCTTGGTTATGCAAGATCTTGGTTAGGCAAGATCTTGGTTACTCAAGATCTTGGTTATGCAACATCTTGGTTAGGGAAGATCTTGGTTATGCAAGGTCTTGGTTACTGAAGATGTTTGTTCGGGAAGATCTTGGTTCGGGAAGATCTTGGTTATGCAAGATCTTGCTTCTGGAAGATCATGGTTAGGGAAGATCTTGGTTATGCATGAACTTGGTTTGGCAAGATCTTGGTAAGGGAAGATCTTGGTTATGCAAGATCTTGGTTATGCAAGTTCTTGGTTATGCAAGATCTTTGTTAGGGAAGATCTTGGCTAGGGAAGATCTTGGTTTGGCAAGATCTTGGTTAGGGAAGATCTTGGTTAAGCAATGTGTTGGTTATGCAAGATCTTTGTTATGCAAGATCTTGGTGATGCAAGAACTTCGTTAGGCAACATCTTGGTTATGCAAGATCTTGGTTATGCAAGATCTTCGTTATGCAAGATCATGGTTAGGGAAGATCTTGGTTATGCAAGAACTTGGTTTTGCAAGATCTTGGTTAGGGAAGATCTTGGTTATGCAAGATCTTGGTTAGGCAAAATCTTAGTTATGCAAGATCTTGGTTATGCAAGATCTTGGTTAGACAACATCTTGGTTACTCAGGATTTTGGTTATGCAAGATCTTCGTTTTTCAAGATCTTGGTTATGCAAGATGATGGTTATGAAAGATCTTGGTTATGCAAGATCCTGTTTCTTGTCTTGTTTCTTGTCTTGTTTCTTGTCTTGTTTCTTGTCTTGTCTTGTTTCTTGTCTTGTTTCTTGCCTTGTTTCTTGTCTTGTTTCTTGTCTTGTCTGGTCTTGTTTCTTGTCTTGTTTCTTGCCTTTTTTATTGCCTTGTCTTGTCTTGTGTCTTGCCTTTTCTTTTCTTGTTTCTTGTCTTGTCTGGTCTTGTTTCTTGTCATGTTTCTTCTCTTGTTTCTTGTCTTGTTTCTTCTTTTGTTTCTAGTCTTGTTTCTTGTTTTGTCTAGTCTTTTTTCTTGTCTTGTTTCTTGTCTTGTTTCTTGTCTTGTTTCTTGTCTTGTTTCTTGTCTTGTTTCTTGTCTTGTCTGGTCTTGTTTCTTTTCCTTTTTCTTGTCTTGTTTCTTGTCTTATCTGGTCTTGTTTCTTGTCTTGTCTTGTCTTGTTTCGTGTCTTGTCTGGTCTCGTTTCTTGTCTTGTCTTGTCTTGTCTTGTTTCTTGTCTTGTTTCTTGTTTTGTTTCTTGTCTTGTTTTTTGTCTTGTTTCTTGTCTTGTTTCTTGTCTTTTTTCTTGTCTTGTTTCTTGTCTTGTTTCTTGTATTGTTTCTTGTCTTTTCTTGTCTTGTTTCTTGTCTTGTTTCTTGTCCTGTCTTGTCTTGTTTCTTGTCTTGTCTTGTCTTGTTTCTTGTCTTGTTTCTCGTCTTTTTTCTTTTCTTGTTTCTTGTCCTGTTTCTTGTCTTGTCTTTTTTCTTGTCTTGTTTCTTGTCTTGTTTCTTGTCTTTGTTCTTGTCTTGTTTCTTGTCTTTTTTCTTTTCTTGTTTCTTGTCCTGTTTCTTGTCTTGTCTTTTTTCTTGTCTTGTTTCTTGTCTTGTTTCTTGTCTTGTTTCTTGTCTTGTCTGGTCTTGTTTTTTGTCTTTTTTCTTGTCTTGTTTCTGGTCTTGTTTCTTGTCTTGTCTTGTCTTGTTTCGTGTCTTGTCTGGTTTCGTTTCTTGTCTTGTCTTGTCTTGTTTCTTGTCTTGTTTCTTGTTTTGTTTCTTGTCTTGTTTCTTGTCTTGTTTCTTGTCTTGTTTCTTGTTTCTTGTTAATTGTTTCTTGTCTTGTCTGGTTTCTTGTCTTGTTTCTTGTCTTGTTTCTTGTCTTGTCTTGTTTTTTGTCGTGTTTCTTGTCTTGTTTCTTGTCGTGTTTCTTGTCTTGTTTCTTGTCTTGTTTCTTGTTTTGTCTGGTCTTGTTTCTTGTCTTGTTTGTTGTCTTGTTTGTTGTCTTGTTTTTTGTCTTGTCTTGTCTTGTCTTGCCGTTTCTTGTACTGTCTTGTCCTGTCTTGTTTCTTGTCTTGTCTTGTCTTGTTTCTTGTTTTGTTTATTGTCTTGCCTTGTCTTGTTTCTTGTCTTTTCTTGTCTTGTTTCTTGTCTTGTTTCTTGTCTTGTCTTGTCTTGTTTATTGTCTTGTCTGGTCTTGTTTCTTGTCTTGTTTCTTGTCTTGTTTCTTGTTCTTGTTTCTTTTCTTGTCTTGCCCTGTCTTGTTTCTTGTCTTGTTTCTTGTCTTGTTTCTTGTTTTGTTTCTTGTCTTGTTTCTTGTCTTGTTTCTTGTCCTTTTTCTTGTCTTGTTTCTTGTCTTGTCTGGTCTTGTTTCTTGTCTTGTTTGCTGTCTTGTTTCTTGTCTTGTCTTGTCTTGTTTCTTGTCTTGTTTCTTGTCTTGTTTGCTTTCTTGTTTCTTGTCTTGTCTTGTCTTGTTTCTTGTCTTGTTTCTTGTCTTGTTTCTTGTCTTGTTTCTTGTCTTGTTTCTTGTCTTGTCTTGTCTTGTTTCTTGTCTTGTTTCTTGTCTTGTTTCTTGTCTTGTCTAGTCTTGTTTCTTGTCTTGTTTCTCGTCTTGTTTCTTGTCTTGTTTCTTGTCTTGTTTCTTGTCTTGTTTCTTGTCTTGTTTCTTGTCTTGTTTCTTGTCTTGTTTCTTGTCTTGTCTTGTCTTGTTTGTTGTCTTGTTTCTTGTCTTGTCTGGTCTTGTTTCTTGTCTTGTTTCTTGTCTGGTCTTGTCTTGTTTCTTGTCTTTTTTCTTGTCTTTTTTCTTGTCTTCTCTTTTCTTGTTTCTTTTCTTGTCTTGCCTTGTTTCTTGTCGTGTTTCTTGTCTTGTCTTGTCTTGTTTCTTCCATAACCAAGGTCTTGCAAAACCAAGATCTTTCATAACCAAGGTCTTGGATAACCACGATCTTGCATAACCAAGATCTTGGATACCTAAGATCTTCGTGAAAAAAGATCTTTTCCATCCATGAACTTGCATAGCCAAGATCTTGCATAAACAAGATCTTGCATAATGAAGATCGTGCATAACAAAAATCTTGCATAACCAACATCGTGCAAAACAAAGATCTTGCCTATCAATGATCTTGTATAGCAATGATCAGACATAACCAAGATCTTACGAAATAAAATCTTGCCTAACCAAGATTTTGCAAAACCTAGACCTTGCGTAACTAAAATCTGGCATAACCAAGATCTTGAATAGCCAAGAGTTTACGAAACCAAGAACTTAAATGACCAACATCTTGCATAACCAAGATCTTGCAAAACCAAGATCTTGAATAACCAAGTACTTCCATAACCAAGATCTTGGTTAACGAAGATCCTATCAAACAAAGAACTTGCACAACTAATATCTTGCTTAACCAAGATCGTGCAAGACCAACATTTTGCATAACGAAGATCTCGCATACCATAGATCTGGCATAACCAAGAACTTGCAAAACCAAGATCTTGCCTAAAAAATGTTGCCTAGCTAAGATCTTGCCTTACCTAGTTCTTGGCAAATTAAAGTCTTGCCTAGCCAATATATTGCATAATCAAGATCTTGCCTTACCGGGATCTTACCCAACGAGGATCTTGCCTAACCAAGATCTTGCATAACTAAGATCTTGCATAACCAAGATTTTACGAAGCCAGGAACTTATGAAAAACATCTTGCCTAACCAAGATATTACAAAACAAGGATCTTCCATAACCAAGATCTTGAAAAACCAAGATCTTGCATAACCATGGTCTTGGATAACTAAGATCTTCGTGAAAAATGATCTTGTCCATCCATGAACTTGCATAACCAAGATCTTTCATTACCAAGACTTTGCCTAACAAGGATCTTCCCTAACCAAGATCTTGCCTTGCCAAGATATTACCTAACCAGGATCTCACCTAACCAAGATCTTGCATAACCAAGAACTTGCATAACAAATATCTTGCTTAGATTAAGTTGCCTAGCTATGATCTTGCCTTACCTAGTTTCTTCCAAAGTAAACTCTTACGTAACCAAGATCTTGAATAATCAAGATCTTGCCTAGCCAAGATCTTCTCTAACCAAAATCTTTTCTAACCAAGGTCTTGCTTAACCAAGATAGTGCATGACCAAGAACTTGCATAACCAATATCTCGCTTAACCAAGATCTCGTAAAGCATAGACCTCGCATAACCAAGCCCTTGCAAAACAAGGATCTTACGTAAGAAGGATCTTGCATAACCAAGATCTTGCCTAACCAAGAACTTCCATAACCAAGATCTTGGTTATGAAGAATCCGGCCCAACCAAGAACTTGCATAACCAAGATCTTGCCTATCAAAGATCTTGTATAGCAAATATCAGGCATAACCAAGATCTTACGAAACAAAATCTTGCATAACTAAGGTGTTGCAAAACCTAGACCTTGCCTAACAAAGATCTTGCCATCTAAGATCTTGCCTTACTAAGATCTTGCCTAACCAAGATCATACCTAACCAAGATCTTTCATAGCCTAGATCTTCTTTAACCAAGATCTTGCATAACCAAGATATATCCTTACCACGATCTTGCATAACCAAGATGTTGTAAAACCAAGATCTTACCTAACAACGATCTTGCCTTACCAAGATATTACCTAACCAGGATCTTACCAAGAACTTCCATAACCAAGATCTTGGTTAACGAAGAATCTGGCCCAACCAAAAACTTGCATAACCAATATCTTGCTTAAGCAAGATCTCGTAAAGCCTAGATCTCGCATAACCAAGCCCTTGTAAAACCAAGATCTTACATAACCAAGATCGTGCAAAACCAAGTTCTTGCCTAAAAAAAATGTTGCCTAGCTAAGATCTTCCCTTACCTAGTCTTGCCAAAGTAAAATCTTACGTAACCAAGATCTTGCATGATCAAGATGTTGGCTAACCAAGATCTTCTCTAACCAAGATCTTTTCTAACCAAGATCTTGCACAACCAAGATCTTGCAAAGCCAAGAGCTTTCATAACCAAGATCTTGCAAAACCAACATCTTGCATAACAATGATTTATACTAACACAGATCTTACCTAACCAAGATTATACCTAACCAAGATCTTGCATAACCAAGATATTACAAAACAAGGATCTTCCATGACCAAGATTCTTCAAAACCAAGATCTTGCATAACCAAGGTCTTGGATAACAAAGATCTTGTATAACCAAGATCTTGGTGAAAAAAGATCTTGTCCATCCTTTGGCCTGCATAACCAAGATCTTGCATAACCAAGACTTTGCCTAACAAGGATCTTCCCTAACCAAGATCTTGCAAAACCAAGATCCTGCATAACAAAGATCTTCAATAACTAAGATCTTGCATAATCAAGATCTTGCATTTCAAAGACCTTGCATAACCAAGATGTTGCATAACCAAGATTGTGCATAACAAGGATCTTTCCTAACCAAGATCTTACAAAACCAAGATGCTGCATAACAAAGATCTATACGCGCGACTATACGCGGGGTGAACAAATGTTCTGAAACTGGTGGAAACCAAAGTGTAGAAATAACAATTGCTTGCAACCGGAACGAGTTTTGTAATTCCGAAGCCGGTGAGAATCTGTCATCCCCAAGTGCACCTGTGTTTCCGCAGTGGAGTATAGAGACCCCCACGATACCCAGGTCCGAGTGAATCGTTACTATTGAGAAATTTGAGCGAAAAGCTGGGAGGAAAATTCCGCTGCACTATCCCAGGATGTTCCGTGGTAGGAATTTCCAGTTTGGGTGGTGTATTCTGCAGGTCGAGTAAGCCATGGCTATTAGGGAAAATATAGTTGCAATACGCGATAAAGGGTAGTTTTAGGCATGAGACTATACGCGGGGTGAACAAATGTTCTAAAACTGGTGGAAACCAAAGTGTAGAAATAAAAATGGCTTGCAACCGGAATGAGTTTTGCAATTCCGAAGCCGGTGATAATGTGTCATCCCCGAGTGCACCTGTGTTTTCGCAGTGGAGTATGTAGACGTAAATGGCGCGCAAAGAGGCAGCGGCGCTCTCCTGCCAAGGGGCCTGCAGCTAAGTAATTTCTTTTGCCATATGTTTTTGCCCGCCTGGTTGTTAGAAGGACATCATTAAGTTTGGAAACAGGCAAGTCTATGGCATATCTTTAAAGAACCGGTATATGCTATTCCTCCCTGATAGCTGATAGCGTTTATCGATGCTGGCGGCAAAACTTAGCGACTGGCTGAAACACAGAGCCAGGCGCGAAGCTAAGTCTAGAAGCAATTCTTAGCAAAAGCGGATATATTGGCGTGAGTTGTGACCGTCTTGCCAAAGATTGGCCTGTCGGAAGTTTGGAATTGAAGAATTGCTTATAGACGTAGTATGAATTGTGTAAATAGTCGCTTTCTACCTCGCCGTGTTGAACTGACTCAGCGATATCCCATAATATTCTTTCATACTGTAACGGTTGTATTCGGTCATGAGAGAATTGTTTCAGTGTTACGGCTGATTATGTTGTAAGAGCCAAATCAACAGCGAAAGAAATTTAGGCCCAATGAAGTGAAATATTCAGTTATTAAGGTCAACAAAGTAGCCCTTTCTCCCCTCTTTCTAAGGAGAATGTGGCGCTCGATCGTAAATTCTCGTAATTGCGTTACAAGGTGCCACGTGATTCTGGGATGGTTATTATGGACTATCTCCCGTTCTGTCAGGAGAAGAGATGGGCGCTGCAATTGGTAGAATTGGTTTTGACAGCTGTTTGCAGAGCAACTGAGAAGCTAAGGATCGAGAGGTAAGAAATACGATTACTTAATAATCCGTTAGCGATCGGCGAGTCGTGTAAGCCAAAGATACGAATAGTAGCAAACTACACCACGAGCGTGCAATGTTGATTTCCAGCGTGATCTCGAACTAACTGCCTCGGCTTTTTCAGTTACACTTGGTGGTACCTTACAATAAGTTTAACGGACCGCTTAAGTCCTGAATTTGAAGTGCCGGTAAAGCTTATTTCAGTAAACCATGTTTATCTGAGACCAACTAATCGGAAATGCAAGATGTTGTTGTTACAGTGTTGTTACAATGCAAATGTTAGGGAGCTTAAGAAAACCATGACGGCAGCGGCAACGGCGACGTCACTAAACAAAAGGTTTAATGAGGAGAACAATGGCTTTGCACGTGCGTTACAATTCTTTGTACATTTCTTTGCCGTCCTCTGCAAAACAACAACGTCAAATGACCAGATTCTGCGTTGTGTGGAGAACGTAAGCCACGACGGCTATTTTTTTTAAAGTTTTATTTCGAATTCATCGTTGTGTCCTACATTCAGTTTCGTGATAGCTTTGACAGTGATAAACAAAGTAAATGACTTTAGGGTACCGCGAGATTTGTAGGTAAAATATAAACACATTTTTTTATCGACGTTGTCCACGACGTCGCCGTCGGGGTATCTTAAGGTCCCTAATGTCGAGTAACATTGTCGCCTGTTTGAAAAGGTCTAACAGAGATTCGACCCTTGAAGTATAATTGTCGTTCTTATTATAATCATAGGCATTCCTTTCCGTCAGTTGTTACGTACGTGTATTTTTCAGTTCGGCCAATCTCTATACGTGAGGTTCAAAACTAGTTGCTGATTCATTTTTAGCCCGCGCACTTCCAAGCTTTATCCAGTATATTACGTAATAGTAACAGGATTGAGCGGAGTCCAGTTCAGTCTGTAATCATACGATCGAGTGATTACTACATTTGCAAGACGATTTTTGTAAACCACACACAAAATTTGACATTCCTCTCACTTCCACAACTCAGGACGATAGCGATAGCTGATCCTATGTAGTATGCGGGACGCGTGTCACATAGTTCTCATAGCTCAGTGCATAGAGCACCCGCACGGTGTTCGGGAGGCCATGGGTTCGATTCCTGTCGGGAATTCAGAATTTTTCTTTGTCCCACGCTTGTGTCATGTTGATTAATTGCTTTCATACAGATTGCTGTATTTGTAACACGAATTTTTTAAGCCACAACTTACTGGATTTGTAAGGCGATTTTTGTCAGACAAAAATTACTGGATTTGTAAGACGATTTTTGTAAGCCACAAATTACTGGATTTGTAAGACGATTTTTGTCAGACACAAATTACTGGAATTTCAAGATGATTAATAAATGAATCAATAAAAAAAATCAGAAAAAAAAACTGATTCCTAAGCCATATAAGTATACCACTGGGCAGAAAGATTTGAGAGGAGAAAGCAGAACCAGCCGCGCGCAGCGATTCCGCTTGACATCTCTGAATCCCCTCGGTTGCTAGCAAAAAAATTAGGTTTTGTATACTTGGCAATAATTGATTTCCGCCGGAAGTCAACGAGGTTCAAATTTTTTCGACCTCACCGATTTCGCTCTCATTGGTATAAATGGATTCAGCAGCCATTCTAGTTTTCATCTGGGCCAAAAGCCGCTTGTAAAAACCTCAATTGGCTGAGGAAAAACGCGATTTTCAATTATGCCCAAAATGGCCAATTTTTCACTTTTTGAGGGAAGAATGTGGACATTTTTTCGACTTCTCAGATTTCAGCGTTATTTGTATGGATTTATTCACTAGGTAACCTAATTTTCATTTCAGCAAAAAACCGCCTGTAAAACGCTCACTCGGCTGAGGAATAACACGATTTTCAATTATGCCCAAAATGGCCAACTTTTCACTTTTTCAGGGCAAAATTTCGAAATTTGTTCGACCACTCAGATTTCAGCCTAATTTGTATGCATTTATTCACTAGGTAACCTAATTTTCATTTCAGCAAAAAATCGCTTGTAAAAAGCTTAATTGGCTGAGAAATGACACGATTTTCAAATATGGCTAAAATGACTGATTTCATAGGGGGACCATAGGAAACTTTTCAAAATCGGCCGATATTTTAGCTCAACTTTGGAAGGCTGTAAAATAGAAACTACTCGTCCGAATTTAGCCTACTTGGTATGGATGGACTCGGCAACTACCCTAGTTTTAACTTATGCAACGGCTTGAAAAAACCTGAATTAGCTGAGAAATAATACGATTTTAAAAAGTGCCCAAAATGGTCAATTTTGGATTTTTTTCTAAGGAGTTACCATAGGAAAATTTTAAAATTTTTTCGACCACTACGATTTCGATCTAATTGGTATGGATGGACTCAGTAGCCACGGTAGTTTTCATCTGAGTAAATAATCGCTTGAAAAAATCTCAAATAACTGAGAAATAGCACGATTTTGAAAAGTCGCCAAAATGGCTATTTTTTGACTTTTTTCTAAGGGGGGACCATAGGAAAATTTTCAAAAAATTGAAACTTGTCCGATTCTAGTCTAATTGGTATGGATGGACTTAGAAGCCATCGCAGCTTTCATCTGAGCAAAAAACCGCTTGAAAAAAGCTCAATTGGCTGAGAAATGACACGATTTTAAAAGTTGCCCAAAATGGCCAATTTCATAGGGGGGACCATAGGAAATTTTTCAAAAACGGCCGATCTTTTAGCTCGACTTTGCAAGGCTGTAAAATTGAAACTACTTGTTCGATTTTAGCCTAATTGGTATCGATGGACTCGGCAACTATCCTAAATTTTATCTGTGTAAAAAACCGCTTGAAAAAATCTCAAATAGCTGAGAAATAGCACGATTTTGAAAAGTCGCCAAAATGGCTATTTTTTGACTTTTTTCTAAGGGGGGACCATAGGAAAATTTTCAAAAAATTGAAACTTGTCCGATTCTAGTCTAATTGGTATGGATGGACTTAGAAGCCATCGCAGCTTTCATCTGAGCAAAAAACCGCTTGAAAAAAGCTCAATTGGCTGAGAAATGACACGATTTTAAAAGTTGCCCAAAATGGCCAATTTCATAGGGGGGACCATAGGAAATTTTTCAAAAACGGCCGATCTTTTAGCTCGACTTTGCAAGGCTGTAAAATTGAAACTACTTGTTCGATTTTAGCCTAATTGGTATCGATGGACTCGGCAACTATCCTAGATTTTATCTGTGTAAAAAACCGCTTGAAAAAATCTCAAATAGCTGAGAAATAGCACGATTTTGAAAAGTCGCCAAAATGGCTATTTTTTGACTTTTTTCTAAGGGGGGACCATAGGAAAATTTTCAAAAAATTGAAACTTGTCCGATTCTAGTCTAATTGGTATGGATGGACTTAGAAGCCATCGCAGCTTTCATCTGAGCAAAAAACCGCTTGAAAAAAGCTCAATTGGCTGAGAAAGGACACGATTTTAAAAGTTGCCCAAAATGGCCAATTTCATAGGGGGGACCATAGGAAATTTTTCAAAAACGGCCGATCTTTTAGCTCGACTTTGCAAGGCTGTAAAATTGAAACTACTTGTTCGATTTTAGCCTAATTGGTATCGATGGACTCGGCAACTATCCTAAATTTTATCTGTGTAAAAAACCGCTTGAAAAAATCTCAAATAGCTGAGAAATAGCACGATTTTGAAAAGTCGCCAAAATGGCTATTTTTTGACTTTTTTCTAAGGGGGGACCATAGGAAAATTTTCAAAAAATTGAAACTTGTCCGATTCTAGTCTAATTGGTATGGATGGACTTAGAAGCCATCGCAGCTTTCATCTGAGCAAAAAACCGCTTGAAAAAAGCTCAATTGGCTGAGAAATGACACGATTTTAAAAGTTGCCCAAAATGGCCAATTTCATAGGGGGGACCATAGGAAATTTTTCAAAAACGGCCGATCTTTTAGCTCGACTTTGCAAGGCTGTAAAATTGAAACTACTTGTTCGATTTTAGCCTAATTGGTATCGATGGACTCGGCAACTATCCTAAATTTTATCTGTGTAAAAAACCGCTTGAAAAAATCTCAAATAGCTGAGAAATAGCACGATTTTGAAAAGTCGCCAAAATGGCTATTTTTTGACTTTTTTCTAAGGGGGGACCATAGGAAAATTTTCAAAAAATTGAAACTTGTCCGATTCTAGTCTAATTGGTATGGATGGACTTAGAAGCCATCGCAGCTTTCATCTGAGCAAAAAACCGCTTGAAAAAAAGCTCAATTGGCTGAGAAATGACACGATTTTAAAAGTTGCCCAAAATGGCCAATTTCATAGGGGGGACCATAGGAAATTTTTCAAAAACGGCCGATCTTTTAGCTCGACTTTGCAAGGCTGTAAAATTGAAACTACTTGTTCGATTTTAGCCTAATTGGTATCGATGGACTCGGCAACTATCCTAAATTTTATCTGTGTAAAAAACCGCTTGAAAAAATCTCAAATAGCTGAGAAATAGCACGATTTTGAAAAGTCGCCAAAATGGCTATTTTTTGACTTTTTTCTAAGGGGGGACCATAGGAAAATTTTCAAAAAATTGAAACTTGTCCGATTCTAGTCTAATTGGTATGGATGGACTTAGAAGCCATCGCAGCTTTCATCTGAGCAAAAAACCGCTTGAAAAAAGCTCAATTGGCTGAGAAATGACACGATTTTAAAAGTTGCCCAAAATGGCCAATTTCATAGGGGGGACCATAGGAAATTTTTCAAAAACGGCCGATCTTTTAGCTCGACTTTGCAAGGCTGTAAAATTGAAACTACTTGTTCGATTTTAGCCTAATTGGTATCGATGGACTCGGCAACTATCCTAAATTTTATCTGTGTAAAAAACCACTTGAAAAAATCTCAAATAGCTGAGAAATAGCACGATTTTGAAAAGTCGCCAAAATGGCTATTTTTTGACTTTTTTCTAAGGGGGGACCATAGGAAAATTTTCAAAAAATTGAAACTTGTCCGATTCTAGTCTAATTGGTATGGATGGACTTAGAAGCCATCGCAGCTTTCATCTGAGCAAAAAACCGCTTGAAAAAAGCTCAATTGGCTGAGAAATGACACGATTTTAAAAGTTGCCCAAAATGGCCAATTTCATAGGGGGGACCATAGGAAATTTTTCAAAAACGGCCGATCTTTTAGCTCGACTTTGCAAGGCTGTAAAATTGAAACTACTTGTTCGATTTTAGCCTAATTGGTATCGATGGACTCGGCAACTATCCTAAATTTTATCTGTGTAAAAAACCGCTTGAAAAAATCTCAAATAGCTGAGAAATAGCACGATTTTGAAAAGTCGCCAAAATGGCTATTTTTTGACTTTTTTCTAAGGGGGGACCATAGGAAAATTTTCAAAAAATTGAAACTTGTCCGATTCTAGTCTAATTGGTATGGATGGACTTAGAAGCCATCGCAGCTTTCATCTGAGCAAAAAACCGCTTGAAAAAAGCTCAATTGGCTGAGAAATGACACGATTTTCAAAGTTGCCCAAAATGGCCAATTTCATAGGGGGGACCATAGGAAATTTTTCAAAAACGGCCGATCTTTTAGCTCGACTTTGCAAGGCTGTAAAATTGAAACTACTTGTTCGATTTTAGCCTAATTGGTATCGATGGACTCGGCAACTATCCTAAATTTTATCTGTGTAAAAAACCGCTTGAAAAAATCTCAAATAGCTGAGAAATAGCACGATTTTGAAAAGTCGCCAAAATGGCTATTTTTTTACTTTTTTCTAAGGGGGACCATAGGAAAATTTTCAAAAAATTGAAACTTGTCCGATTCTAGTCTAATTGGTATGGATGGACTTAGAAGCCATCGCAGCTTTCATCTCAGCAAAAAACCGCTTGAAAAAAGCTCAATTGGCTGAGAAATGACACGATTTTAAAAGTTGCCCAAAATGGCCAATTTCATAGGGGGGACCATAGGAAATTTTTCAAAAACGGCCGATCTTTTAGCTCGACTTTGCAAGGCTGTAAAATTGAAACTACTTGTTCGATTTTAGCCTAATTGGTATCGATGGACTCGGCAACTATCCTAAATTTTATCTGTGTAAAAAACCGCTTGAAAAAATCTCAAATAGCTGAGAAATAGCACGATTTTGAAAAGTCGCCAAAATGGCTATTTTTTGACTTTTTTCTAAGGGGGGACCATAGGAAAATTTTCAAAAAATTGAAACTTGTCCGATTCTAGTCTAATTGGTATGGATGGACTTAGAAGCCATCGCAGCTTTCATCTGAGCAAAAAACCGCTTGAAAAAAGCTCAATTGGCTGAGAAATGACACGATTTTAAAAGTTGCCCAAAATGGCCAATTTCATAGGGGGGACCATAGGAAATTTTTCAAAAACGGCCGATCTTTTAGCTCGACTTTGCAAGGCTGTAAAATTGAAACTACTTGTTCGATTTTAGCCTAATTGGTATCGATGGACTCGGCAACTATCCTAAATTTTATCTGTGTAAAAAACCGCTTGAAAAAATCTCAAATAGCTGAGAAATAGCACGATTTTGAAAAGTCGCCAAAATGGCTATTTTTTGACTTTTTTCTTAGGGGGGACCATAGGAAAATTTTCAAAAAATTGAAACTTGTCCGATTCTAGTCTAATTGGTATGGATGGACTTAGAAGCCATCGCAGCTTTCATCTGAGCAAAAAACCGCTTGAAAAAAGCTCAATTGGCTGAGAAATGACACGATTTTAAAAGTTGCCCAAAATGGCCAATTTCATAGGGGGGACCATAGGAAATTTTTCAAAAACGGCCGATCTTTTAGCTCGACTTTGCAAGGCTGTAAAATTGAAACTACTTGTTCGATTTTAGCCTAATTGGTATCGATGGACTCGGCAACTATCCTAAATTTTATCTGTGTAAAAAACCGCTTGAAAAAATCTCAAATAGCTGAGAAATAGCACGATTTTGAAAAGTCGCCAAAATGGCTATTTTTTGACTTTTTTCTAAGGGGGGACCATAGGAAAATTTTCAAAAAATTGAAACTTGTCCGATTCTAGTCTAATTGGTATGGATGGACTTAGAAGCCATCGCAGCTTTCATCTGAGCAAAAAACCGCTTGAAAAAAGCTCAATTGGCTGAGAAATGACACGATTTTAAAAGTTGCCCAAAATGGCCAATTTCATAGGGGGGACCATAGGAAATTTTTCAAAAACGGCCGATCTTTTAGCTCGACTTTGCAAGGCTGTAAAATTGAAACTACTTGTTCGATTTTAGCCTAATTGGTATCGATGGACTCGGCAACTATCCTAAATTTTATCTGTGTAAAAAACCGCTTGAAAAAATCTCAAATAGCTGAGAAATAGCACGATTTTGAAAAGTCGCCAAAATGGCTATTTTTTGACTTTTTTCTAAGGGGGGACCATAGGAAAATTTTCAAAAAATTGAAACTTGTCCGATTCTAGTCTAATTGGTATGGATGGACTTAGAAGCCATCGCAGCTTTCATCTGAGCAAAAAACCGCTTGAAAAAAGCTCAATTGGCTGAGAAATGACACGATTTTAAAAGTTGCCCAAAATGGCCAATTTCATAGGGGGGACCATAGGAAATTTTTCAAAAACGGCCGATCTTTTAGCTCGACTTTGCAAGGCTGTAAAATTGAAACTACTTGTTCGATTTTAGCCTAATTGGTATCGATGGACTCGGCAACTATCCTAAATTTTATCTGTGTAAAAAACCGCTTGAAAAAATCTCAAATAGCTGAGAAATAGCACGATTTTGAAAAGTCGCCAAAATGGCTATTTTTTGACTTTTTTCTAAGGGGGGACCATAGGAAAATTTTCAAAAAATTGAAACTTGTCCGATTCTAGTCTAATTGGTATGGATGGACTTAGAAGCCATCGCAGCTTTCATCTGAGCAAAAAACCGCTTGAAAAAAGCTCAATTGGCTGAGAAATGACACGATTTTAAAAGTTGCCCAAAATGGCCAATTTCATAGGGGGGACCATAGGAAATTTTTCAAAAACGGCCGATCTTTTAGCTCGACTTTGCAAGGCTGTAAAATTGAAACTACTTGTTCGATTTTAGCCTAATTGGTATCGATGGACTCGGCAACTATCCTAAATTTTATTTGTGTAAAAAACCGCTTGAAAAAATCTCAAATAGCTGAGAAATAGCACGATTTTGAAAAGTCGCCAAAATGGCTATTTTTTGACTTTTTTCTAAGGGGGGACCATAGGAAAATTTTCAAAAAATTGAAACTTGTCCGATTCTAGTCTAATTGGTATGGATGGACTTAGAAGCCATCGCAGCTTTCATCTGAGCAAAAAACCGCTTGAAAAAAGCTCAATTGGCTGAGAAATGACACGATTTTAAAAGTTGCCCAAAATGGCCAATTTCATAGGGGGGACCATAGGAAATTTTTCAAAAACGGCCGATCTTTTAGCTCGACTTTGCAAGGCTGTAAAATTGAAACTACTTGTTCGATTTTAGCCTAATTGGTATCGATGGACTCGGCAACTATCCTAAATTTTATCTGTGTAAAAAACCGCTTGAAAAAATCTCAAATAGCTGAGAAATAGCACGATTTTGAAAAGTCGCCAAAATGGCTATTTTTGGACTTTTTTCTAAGGGGGGACCATAGGAAAATTTTCAAAAAATTGAAACTTGTCCGATTCTAGTCTAATTGGTATGGATGGACTTAGAAGCCATCGCAGCTTTCATCTGAGCAAAAAACCGCTTGAAAAAAGCTCAATTGGCTGAGAAATGACACGATTTTAAAAGTTGCCCAAAATGGCCAATTTCATAGGGGGGACCATAGGAAATTTTTCAAAAACGGCCGATCTTTTAGCTCGACTTTGCAAGGCTGTAAAATTGAAACTACTTGTTCGATTTTAGCCTAATTGGTATCGATGGACTCGGCAACTATCCTAAATTTTATCTGTGTAAAAAACCGCTTGAAAAAATCTCAAATAGCTGAGAAATAGCACGATTTTGAAAAGTCGCCAAAATGGCTATTTTTTGACTTTTTTCTAAGGGGGGACCATAGGAAAATTTTCAAAAAATTGAAACTTGTCCGATTCTAGTCTAATTGGTATGGATGGACTTAGAAGCCATCGCAGCTTTCATCTGAGCAAAAAACCGCTTGAAAAAAGCTCAATTGGCTGAGAAATGACACGATTTTAAAAGTTGCCCAAAATGGCCAATTTCATAGGGGGGACCATAGGAAATTTTTCAAAAACGGCCGATCTTTTAGCTCGACTTTGCAAGGCTGTAAAATTGAAACTACTTGTTCGATTTTAGCCTAATTGGTATCGATGGACTCGGCAACTATCCTAAATTTTATCTGTGTAAAAAACCGCTTGAAAAAATCTCAAATAGCTGAGAAATAGCACGATTTTGAAAAGTCGCCAAAATGGCTATTTTTTGACTTTTTTCGAAGGGGGGACCATAGGAAAATTTTCAAAAAATTGAAACTTGTCCGATTCTAGTCTAATTGGTATAGATGGACTTAGAAGCCATCGCAGCTTTCATCTGAGCAAAAAACCGCTTGAAAAAAGCTCAATTGGCTGAGAAATGACACGATTTTAAAAGTTGCCCAAAATGGCCAATTTCATAGGGGGGACCATAGGAAATTTTTCAAAAACGGCCGATCTTTTAGCTCGACTTTGCAAGGCTGTAAAATTGAAACTACTTGTTCGATTTTAGCCTAATTGGTATCGATGGACTCGGCAACTATCCTAAATTTTATCTGTGTAAAAAACCGCTTGAAAAAATCTCAAATAGCTGAGAAATAGCACGATTTTGAAAAGTCGCCAAAATGGCTATTTTTTGACTTTTTTCTAAGGGGGGACCATAGGAAAATTTTCAAAAAATTGAAACTTGTCCGATTCTAGTCTAATTGGTATGGATGGACTTAGAAGCCATCGCAGCTTTCATCTGAGCAAAAAACCGCTTGAAAAAAGCTCAATTGGCTGAGAAATGACACGATTTTAAAAGTTGCCCAAAATGGCCAATTTCATAGGGGGGACCATAGGAAATTTTTCAAAAACGGCCGATCTTTTAGCTCGACTTTGCAAGGCTGTAAAATTGAAACTACTTGTTCGATTTTAGCCTAATTGGTATCGATGGACTCGGCAACTATCCTAAATTTTATCTGTGTAAAAAACCGCTTGAAAAAATCTCAAATAGCTGAGAAATAGCACGATTTTGAAAAGTCGCCAAAATGGCTATTTTTTGACTTTTTTCTAAGGGGGGACCATAGGAAAATTTTCAAAAAATTGAAACTTGTCCGATTCTAGTCTAATTGGTATGGATGGACTTAGAAGCCATCGCAGCTTTCATCTGAGCAAAAAACCGCTTGAAAAAAGCTCAATTGGCTGAGAAATGACACGATTTTAAAAGTTGCCCAAAATGGCCAATTTCATAGGGGGGACCATAGGAAATTTTTCAAAAACGGCCGATCTTTTAGCTCGACTTTGCAAGGCTGTAAAATTGAAACTACTTGTTCGATTTTAGCCTAATTGGTATCGATGGACTCGGCAACTATCCTAAATTTTATTTGTGTAAAAAACCGCTTGAAAAAATCTCAAATAGCTGAGAAATAGCACGATTTTGAAAAGTCGCCAAAATGGCTATTTTTTGACTTTTTTCTAAGGGGGGACCATAGGAAAATTTTCAAAAAATTGAAACTTGTCCGATTCTAGTCTAATTGGTATGGATGGACTTAGAAGCCATCGCAGCTTTCATCTGAGCAAAAAACCGCTTGAAAAAAGCTCAATTGGCTGAGAAATGACACGATTTTAAAAGTTGCCCAAAATGGCCAATTTCATAGGGGGGACCATAGGAAATTTTTCAAAAACGGCCGATCTTTTAGCTCGACTTTGCAAGGCTGTAAAATTGAAACTACTTGTTCGATTTTAGCCTAATTGGTATCGATGGACTCGGCAACTATCCTAAAATTTATCTGTGTAAAAAACCGCTTGAAAAAATCTTAAATAGCTGAGAAATAGCACGATTTTGAAAAGTCGCCAAAATGGCTATTTTTTGACTTTTTTCTAAGGGGGGACCATAGGAAAATTTTCAAAAAATTGAAACTTGTCCGATTCTAGTCTAATTGGTATGGATGGACTTAGAAGCCATCGCAGCTTTCATCTGAGCAAAAAACCGCTTGAAAAAAGCTCAATTGGCTGAGAAATGACACGATTTTAAAAGTTGCCCAAAATGGCCAATTTCATAGGGGGGACCATAGGAAATTTTTCAAAAACGGCCGATCTTTTAGCTCGACTTTGCAAGGCTGTAAAATTGAAACTACTTGTTCGATTTTAGCCTAATTGGTATCGATGGACTCGGCAACTATCCTAAATTTTATCTGTGTAAAAAACCACTTGAAAAAATCTCAAATAGCTGAGAAATAGCACGATTTTGAAAAGTCGCCAAAATGGCTATTTTTTGACTTTTTTCTAAGGGGGGACCATAGGAAAATTTTCAAAAAATTGAAACTTGTCCGATTCTAGTCTAATTGGTATGGATGGACTTAGAAGCCATCGCAGCTTTCATCTGAGCAAAAAACCGCTTGAAAAAAGCTCAATTGGCTGAGAAATGACACGATTTTAAAAGTTGCCCAAAATGGCCAATTTCATAGGGGGGACCATAGGAAATTTTTCAAAAACGGCCGATCTTTTAGCTCGACTTTGCAAGGCTGTAAAATTGAAACTACTTGTTCGATTTTAGCCTAATTGGTATCGATGGACTCGGCAACTATCCTAAATTTTATCTGTGTAAAAAACCGCTTGAAAAAATCTCAAATAGCTGAGAAATAGCACGATTTTGAAAAGTCGCCAAAATGGCTATTTTTGGACTTTTTTCTAAGGGGGGACCATAGGAAAATTTTCAAAAAATTGAAACTTGTCCGATTCTAGTCTAATTGGTATGGATGGACTTAGAAGCCATCGCAGCTTTCATCTGAGCAAAAAACCGCTTGAAAAAAGCTCAATTGGCTGAGAAATGACACGATTTTAAAAGTTGCCCAAAATGGCCAATTTCATAGGGGGGACCATAGGAAATTTTTCAAAAACGGCCGATCTTTTAGCTCGACTTTGCAAGGCTGTAAAATTGAAACTACTTGTTCGATTTTAGCCTAATTGGTATCGATGGACTCGGCAACTATCCTAAATTTTATCTGTGTAAAAAACCGCTTGAAAAAATCTCAAATAGCTGAGAAATAGCACGATTTTGAAAAGTCGCCAAAATGGCTATTTTTGGACTTTTTTCTAAGGGGGGACCATAGGAAAATTTTCAAAAAATTGAAACTTGTCCGATTCTAGTCTAATTGGTATGGATGGACTTAGAAGCCATCGCAGCTTTCATCTGAGCAAAAAACCGCTTGAAAAAAGCTCAATTGGCTGAGAAATGACACGATTTTAAAAGTTGCCCAAAATGGCCAATTTCATAGGGGGGACCATAGGAAATTTTTCAAAAACGGCCGATCTTTTAGCTCGACTTTGCAAGGCTGTAAAATTGAAACTACTTGT
Organism: Blastomussa wellsi; assembly: GCA_947652115.1. Classification (NCBI taxonomy): domain Eukaryota; kingdom Metazoa; phylum Cnidaria; class Anthozoa; order Scleractinia; family Plerogyridae; genus Blastomussa; species Blastomussa wellsi. The sequence goes on from OX393574.1 coordinate 13,309,235, forward strand.
TCGATTTTAGCCTAATTGGTATCGATGGACTCGGCAACTATCCTAAATTTTATCTGTGTAAAAAACCGCTTGAAAAAATCTCAAATAGCTGAGAAATAGCACGATTTTGAAAAGTCGCCAAAATGGCTATTTTTTGACTTTTTTCTAAGGGGGGACCATAGGAAAATTTTCAAAAAATTGAAACTTGTCCGATTCTAGTCTAATTGGTATGGATGGACTTAGAAGCCATCGCAGCTTTCATCTGAGCAAAAAACCGCTTGAAAAAAGCTCAATTGGCTGAGAAATGACACGATTTTAAAAGTTGCCCAAAATGGCCAATTTCATAGGGGGGACCATAGGAAATTTTTCAAAAACGGCCGATCTTTTAGCTCGACTTTGCAAGGCTGTAAAATTGAAACTACTTGTTCGATTTTAGCCTAATTGGTATCGATGGACTCGGCAACTATCCTAAATTTTATCTGTGTAAAAAACCGCTTGAAAAAATCTCAAATAGCTGAGAAATAGCACGATTTTGAAAAGTCGCCAAAATGGCTATTTTTTGACTTTTTTCGAAGGGGGGACCATAGGAAAATTTTCAAAAAATTGAAACTTGTCCGATTCTAGTCTAATTGGTATGGATGGACTTAGAAGCCATCGCAGCTTTCATCTGAGCAAAAAACCGCTTGAAAAAAGCTCAATTGGCTGAGAAATGACACGATTTTAAAAGTTGCCCAAAATGGCCAATTTCATAGGGGGGACCATAGGAAATTTTTCAAAAACGGCCGATCTTTTAGCTCGACTTTGCAAGGCTGTAAAATTGAAACTACTTGTTCGATTTTAGCCTAATTGGTATCGATGGACTCGGCAACTATCCTAAATTTTATCTGTGTAAAAAACCGCTTGAAAAAATCTCAAATAGCTGAGAAATAGCACGATTTTGAAAAGTCGCCAAAATGGCTATTTTTTGACTTTTTTCTAAGGGGGGACCATAGGAAAATTTTCAAAAAATTGAAACTTGTCCGATTCTAGTCTAATTGGTATGGATGGACTTAGAAGCCATCGCAGCTTTCATCTGAGCAAAAAACCGCTTGAAAAAAGCTCAATTGGCTGAGAAATGACACGATTTTAAAAGTTGCCCAAAATGGCCAATTTCATAGGGGGGACCATAGGAAATTTTTCAAAAACGGCCGATCTTTTAGCTCGACTTTGCAAGGCTGTAAAATTGAAACTACTTGTTCGATTTTAGCCTAATTGGTATCGATGGACTCGGAAACTATCCTAAATTTTATCTGTGTAAAAAACCGCTTGAAAAAATCTCAAATAGCTGAGAAATAGCACGATTTTGAAAAGTCGCCAAAATGGCTATTTTTTGACTTTTTTCTAAGGGGGGACCATAGGAAAATTTTCAAAAAATTGAAACTTGTCCGATTCTAGTCTAATTGGTATGGATGGACTTAGAAGCCATCGCAGCTTTCATCTGAGCAAAAAACCGCTTGAAAAAAGCTCAATTGGCTGAGAAATGACACGATTTTAAAAGTTGCCCAAAATGGCCAATTTCATAGGGGGGACCATAGGAAATTTTTCAAAAACGGCCGATCTTTTAGCTCGACTTTGCAAGGCTGTAAAATTGAAACTACTTGTTCGATTTTAGCCTAATTGGTATCGATGGACTCGGCAACTATCCTAAATTTTATCTGTGTAAAAAACCGCTTCAAAAAATCTCAAATAGCTGAGAAATAGCACGATTTTGAAAAGTCGCCAAAATGGCTATTTTTTGACTTTTTTCTAAGGGGGGACCATAGGAAAATTTTCAAAAAATTGAAACTTGTCCGATTCTAGTCTAATTGGTATGGATGGACTTAGAAGCCATCGCAGCTTTCATCTGAGCAAAAAACCGCTTGAAAAAAGCTCAATTGGCTGAGAAATGACACGATTTTAAAAGTTGCCCAAAATGGCCAATTTCATAGGGGGGACCATAGGAAATTTTTCAAAAACGGCCGATCTTTTAGCTCGACTTTGCAAGGCTGTAAAATTGAAACTACTTGTTCGATTTTAGCCTAATTGGTATCGATGGACTCGGCAACTATCCTAAATTTTATCTGTGTAAAAAACCGCTTGAAAAAATCTCAAATAGCTGAGAAATAGCACGATTTTGAAAAGTCGCCAAAATGGCTATTTTTTGACTTTTTTCGAAGGGGGGACCATAGGAAAATTTTCAAAAAATTGAAACTTGTCCGATTCTAGTCTAATTGGTATGGATGGACTTAGAAGCCATCGCAGCTTTCATCTGAGCAAAAAACCGCTTGAAAAAAGCTCAATTGGCTGAGAAATGACACGATTTTAAAAGTTGCCCAAAATGGCCAATTTCATAGGGGGGACCATAGGAAATTTTTCAAAAACGGCCGATCTTTTAGCTCGACTTTGCAAGGCTGTAAAATTGAAACTACTTGTTCGATTTTAGCCTAATTGGTATCGATGGACTCGGCAACTATCCTAAATTTTATCTGTGTAAAAAACCGCTTGAAAAAATCTCAAATAGCTGAGAAATAGCACGATTTTGAAAAGTCGCCAAAATGGCTATTTTTTGACTTTTTTCTAAGGGGGGACCATAGGAAAATTTTCAAAAAATTGAAACTTGTCCGATTCTAGTCTAATTGGTATGGATGGACTTAGAAGCCATCGCAGCTTTCATCTGAGCAAAAAACCGCTTGAAAAAAGCTCAATTGGCTGAGAAATGACACGATTTTAAAAGTTGCCCAAAATGGCCAATTTCATAGGGGGGACCATAGGAAATTTTTCAAAAACGGCCGATCTTTTAGCTCGACTTTGCAAGGCTGTAAAATTGAAACTACTTGTTCGATTTTAGCCTAATTGGTATCGATGGACTCGGCAACTATCCTAAATTTTATCTGTGTAAAAAACCGCTTGAAAAAATCTCAAATAGCTGAGAAATAGCACGATTTTGAAAAGTCGCCAAAATGGCTATTTTTTGACTTTTTTCGAAGGGGGGACCATAGGAAAATTTTCAAAAAATTGAAACTTGTCCGATTCTAGTCTAATTGGTATGGATGGACTTAGAAGCCATCGCAGCTTTCATTTGAGCAAAAAACCGCTTGAAAAAAGCTCAATTGGCTGAGAAATGACACGATTTTAAAAGTTGCCCAAAATGGCCAATTTCATAGGGGGGACCATAGGAAATTTTTCAAAAACGGCCGATCTTTTAGCTCGACTTTGCAAGGCTGTAAAATTGAAACTACTTGTTCGATTTTAGCCTAATTGGTATCGATGGACTCGGCAACTATCCTAAATTTTATCTGTGTAAAAAACCGCTTGAAAAAATCTCAAATAGCTGAGAAATAGCACGATTTTGAAAAGTCGCCAAAATGGCTATTTTTTGACTTTTTTCGAAGGGGGGACCATAGGAAAATTTTCAAAAAATTGAAACTTGTCCGATTCTAGTCTAATTGGTATGGATGGACTTAGAAGCCATCGCAGCTTTCATCTGAGCAAAAAACCGCTTGAAAAAAGCTCAATTGGCTGAGAAATGACACGATTTTAAAAGTTGCCCAAAATGGCCAATTTCATAGGGGGGACCATAGGAAATTTTTCAAAAACGGCCGATCTTTTAGCTCGACTTTGCAAGGCTGTAAAATTGAAACTACTTGTTTGATTTTAGCCTAATTGGTATCGATGGACTCGGCAACTATCCTAAATTTTATCTGTGTAAAAAACCGCTTGAAAAAATCTCAAATAGCTGAGAAATAGCACGATTTTGAAAAGTCGCCAAAATGGCTATTTTTGGACTTTTTTCTAAGGGGGGACCATAGGAAAATTTTCAAAAAATTGAAACTTGTCCGATTCTAGTCTAATTGGTATGGATGGACTTAGAAGCCATCGCAGCTTTCATCTGAGCAAAAAACCGCTTGAAAAAAGCTCAATTGGCTGAGAAATGACACGATTTTAAAAGTTGCCCAAAATGGCCAATTTCATAGGGGGGACCATAGGAAATTTTTCAAAAACGGCCGATCTTTTAGCTCGACTTTGCAAGGCTGTAAAATTGAAACTACTTGTTCGATTTTAGCCTAATTGGTATCGATGGACTCGGCAACTATCCTAAATTTTATCTGTGTAAAAAACCGCTTGAAAAAATCTCAAATAGCTGAGAAATAGCACGATTTTGAAAAGTCGCCAAAATGGCTATTTTTTGACTTTTTTCGAAGGGGGGACCATAGGAAAATTTTCAAAAAATTGAAACTTGTCCGATTCTAGTCTAATTGGTATGGATGGACTTAGAAGCCATCGCAGCTTTCATCTGAGCAAAAAACCGCTTGAAAAAAGCTCAATTGGCTGAGAAATGACACGATTTTAAAAGTTGCCCAAAATGGCCAATTTCATAGGGGGGACCATAGGAAATTTTTCAAAAACGGCCGATCTTTTAGCTCGACTTTGCAAGGCTGTAAAATTGAAACTACTTGTTCGATTTTAGCCTAATTGGTATCGATGGACTCGGCAACTATCCTAAATTTTATCTGTGTAAAAAACCGCTTGAAAAAATCTCAAATAGCTGAGAAATAGCACGATTTTGAAAAGTCGCCAAAATGGCTATTTTTTGACTTTTTTCTAAGGGGGGACCATAGGAAAATTTTCAAAAAATTGAAACTTGTCCGATTCTAGTCTAATTGGTATGGATGGACTTAGAAGCCATCGCAGCTTTCATCTGAGCAAAAAACCGCTTGAAAAAAGCTCAATTGGCTGAGAAATGACACGATTTTAAAAGTTGCCCAAAATGGCCAATTTCATAGGGGGGACCATAGGAAATTTTTCAAAAACGGCCGATCTTTTAGCTCGACTTTGCAAGGCTGTAAAATTGAAACTACTTGTTCGATTTTAGCCTAATTGGTATCGATGGACTCGGCAACTATCCTAAATTTTATCTGTGTAAAAAACCGCTTGAAAAAATCTCAAATAGCTGAGAAATAGCACGATTTTGAAAAGTCGCCAAAATGGCTATTTTTTGACTTTTTTCTAAGGGGGGACCATAGGAAAATTTTCAAAAAATTGAAACTTGTCCGATTCTAGTCTAATTGGTATGGATGGACTTAGAAGCCATCGCAGCTTTCATCTGAGCAAAAAACCGCTTGAAAAAAGCTCAATTGGCTGAGAAATGACACGATTTTAAAAGTTGCCCAAAATGGCCAATTTCATAGGGGGGACCATAGGAAATTTTTCAAAAACGGCCGATCTTTTAGCTCGACTTTGCAAGGCTGTAAAATTGAAACTACTTGTTCGATTTTAGCCTAATTGGTATCGATGGACTCGGCAACTATCCTAAATTTTATCTGTGTAAAAAACCACTTGAAAAAATCTCAAATAGCTGAGAAATAGCACGATTTTGAAAAGTCGCCAAAATGGCTATTTTTTGACTTTTTTCTAAGGGGGGACCATAGGAAAATTTTCAAAAAATTGAAACTTGTCCGATTCTAGTCTAATTGGTATGGATGGACTTAGAAGCCATCGCAGCTTTCATCTGAGCAAAAAACCGCTTGAAAAAAGCTCAATTGGCTGAGAAATGACACGATTTTAAAAGTTGCCCAAAATGGCCAATTTCATAGGGGGGAACATAGGAAATTTTTCAAAAACGGCCGATCTTTTAGCTCGACTTTGCAAGGCTGTAAAATTGAAACTACTTGTTCGATTTTAGCCTAATTGGTATCGATGGACTCGGCAACTATCCTAAATTTTATCTGTGTAAAAAACCGCTTGAAAAAATCTCAAATAGCTGAGAAATAGCACGATTTTGAAAAGTCGCCAAAATGGCTATTTTTTGACTTTTTTCTAAGGGGGGACCATAGGAAAATTTTCAAAAAATTGAAACTTGTCCGATTCTAGTCTAATTGGTATGGATGGACTTAGAAGCCATCGCAGCTTTCATCTGAGCAAAAAACCGCTTGAAAAAAGCTCAATTGGCTGAGAAATGACACGATTTTAAAAGTTGCCCAAAATGGCAAATTTCATAGGGGGGACCATAGGAAATTTTTCAAAAACGGCCGATCTTTTAGCTCGACTTTGCAAGGCTGTAAAATTGAAACTACTTGTTCGATTTTAGCCTAATTGGTATCGATGGACTCGGCAACTATCCTAAATTTTATCTGTGTAAAAAACCGCTTGAAAAAATCTCAAATAGCTGAGAAATAGCACGATTTTGAAAAGTCGCCAAAATGGCTATTTTTTGACTTTTTTCTAAGGGGGGACCATAGGAAAATTTTCAAAAAATTGAAACTTGTCCGATTCTAGTCTAATTGGTATGGATGGACTTAGAAGCCATCGCAGCTTTCATCTGAGCAAAAAACCGCTTGAAAAAAGCTCAATTGGCTGAGAAATGACACGATTTTAAAAGTTGCCCAAAATGGCCAATTTCATAGGGGGGACCATAGGAAATTTTTCAAAAACGGCCGATCTTTTAGCTCGACTTTGCAAGGCTGTAAAATTGAAACTACTTGTTCGATTTTAGCCTAATTGGTATCGATGGACTCGGCAACTATCCTAAATTTTATCTGTGTAAAAAACCGCTTGAAAAAATCTCAAATAGCTGAGAAATAGCACGATTTTGAAAAGTCGCCAAAATGGCTATTTTTTGACTTTTTTCGAAGGGGGGACCATAGGAAAATTTTCAAAAAATTGAAACTTGTCCGATTCTAGTCTAATTGGTATGGATGGACTTAGAAGCCATCGCAGCTTTCATCTGAGCAAAAAACCGCTTGAAAAAAGCTCAATTGGCTGAGAAATGACACGATTTTAAAAGTTGCCCAAAATGGCCAATTTCATAGGGGGGACCATAGGAAATTTTTCAAAAACGGCCGATCTTTTAGCTCGACTTTGCAAGGCTGTAAAATTGAAACTACTTGTTCGATTTTAGCCTAATTGGTATCGATGGACTCGGCAACTATCCTAAATTTTATCTGTGTAAAAAACCGCTTGAAAAAATCTCAAATAGCTGAGAAATAGCACGATTTTGAAAAGTCGCCAAAATGGCTATTTTTTGACTTTTTTCGAAGGGGGGACCATAGGAAAATTTTCAAAAAATTGAAACTTGTCCGATTCTAGTCTAATTGGTATGGATGGACTTAGAAGCCATCGCAGCTTTCATCTGAGCAAAAAACCGCTTGAAAAAAGCTCAATTGGCTGAGAAATGACACGATTTTAAAAGTTGCCCAAAATGGCCAATTTCATAGGGGGGACCATAGGAAATTTTTCAAAAACGGCCGATCTTTTAGCTCGACTTTGCAAGGCTGTAAAATTGAAACTACTTGTTCGATTTTAGCCTAATTGGTATCGATGGACTCGGCAACTATCCTAAATTTTATCTGTGTAAAAAACCGCTTGAAAAAATCTCAAATAGCTGAGAAATAGCACGATTTTGAAAAGTCGCCAAAATGGCTATTTTTTGACTTTTTTCGAAGGGGGGACCATAGGAAAATTTTCAAAAAATTGAAACTTGTCCGATTCTAGTCTAATTGGTATGGATGGACTTAGAAGCCATCGCAGCTTTCATCTGAGCAAAAAACCGCTTGAAAAAAGCTCAATTGGCTGAGAAATGACACGATTTTAAAAGTTGCCCAAAATGGCCAATTTCATAGGGGGGACCATAGGAAATTTTTCAAAAACGGCCGATCTTTTAGCTCGACTTTGCAAGGCTGTAAAATTGAAACTACTTGTTCGATTTTAGCCTAATTGGTATCGATGGACTCGGCAACTATCCTAAATTTTATCTGTGTAAAAAACCGCTTGAAAAAATCTCAAATAGCTGAGAAATAGCACGATTTTGAAAAGTCGCCAAAATGGCTATTTTTTGACTTTTTTCGAAGGGGGGACCATAGGAAACTTTTCAAAAAATTGAAACTTGTCCGATTCTAGTCTAATTGGTATGGATGGACTTAGAAGCCATCGCAGCTTTCATCTGAGCAAAAAACCGCTTGAAAAAAGCTCAATTGGCTGAGAAATGACACGATTTTAAAAGTTGCCCAAAATGGCCAATTTCATAGGGGGGACCATAGGAAATTTTTCAAAAACGGCCGATCTTTTAGCTCGACTTTGCAAGGCTGTAAAATTGAAACTACTTGTTCGATTTTAGCCTAATTGGTATCGATGGACTCGGCAACTATCCTAAATTTTATCTGTGTAAAAAACCGCTTGAAAAAATCTCAAATAGCTGAGAAATAGCACGATTTTGAAAAGTCGCCAAAATGGCTATTTTTTGACTTTTTTCGAAGGGGGGACCATAGGAAAATTTTCAAAAAATTGAAACTTGTCCGATTCTAGTCTAATTGGTATGGATGGACTTAGAAGCCATCGCAGCTTTCATCTGAGCAAAAAACCGCTTGAAAAAAGCTCAATTGGCTGAGAAATGACACGATTTTAAAAGTTGCCCAAAATGGCCAATTTCATAGGGGGGACCATAGGAAATTTTTCAAAAACGGCCGATCTTTTAGCTCGACTTTGCAAGGCTGTAAAATTGAAACTACTTGTTCGATTTTAGCCTAATTGGTATCGATGGACTCGGCAACTATCCTAAATTTTATCTGTGTAAAAAACCGCTTGAAAAAATCTCAAATAGCTGAGAAATAGCACGATTTTGAAAAGTCGCCAAAATGGCTATTTTTTGACTTTTTTCGAAGGGGGGACCATAGGAAAATTTTCAAAAAATTGAAACTTGTCCGATTCTAGTCTAATTGGTATGGATGGACTTAGAAGCCATCGCAGCTTTCATCTGAGCAAAAAACCGCTTGAAAAAAGCTCAATTGGCTGAGAAATGACACGATTTTAAAAGTTGCCCAAAATGGCCAATTTCATAGGGGGGACCATAGGAAATTTTTCAAAAACGGCCGATCTTTTAGCTCGACTTTGCAAGGCTGTAAAATTGAAACTACTTGTTCGATTTTAGCCTAATTGGTATCGATGGACTCGGCAACTATCCTAAATTTTATCTGTGTAAAAAACCGCTTGAAAAAATCTCAAATAGCTGAGAAATAGCACGATTTTGAAAAGTCGCCAAAATGGCTATTTTTTGACTTTTTTCGAAGGGGGGACCATAGGAAACTTTTCAAAAAATTGAAACTTGTCCGATTCTAGTCTAATTGGTATGGATGGACTTAGAAGCCATCGCAGCTTTCATCTGAGCAAAAAACCGCTTGAAAAAAGCTCAATTGGCTGAGAAATGACACGATTTTAAAAGTTGCCCAAAATGGCCAATTTCATAGGGGGGACCATAGGAAATTTTTCAAAAACGGCCGATCTTTTAGCTCGACTTTGCAAGGCTGTAAAATTGAAACTACTTGTTCGATTTTAGCCTAATTGGTATCGATGGACTCGGCAACTATCCTAAATTTTATCTGTGTAAAAAACCGCTTGAAAAAATCTCAAATAGCTGAGAAATAGCACGATTTTGAAAAGTCGCCAAAATGGCTATTTTTTGACTTTTTTCGAAGGGGGGACCATAGGAAAATTTTCAAAAAATTGAAACTTGTCCGATTCTAGTCTAATTGGTATGGATGGACTTAGAAGCCATCGCAGCTTTCATCTGAGCAAAAAACCGCTTGAAAAAAGCTCAATTGGCTGAGAAATGACACGATTTTAAAAGTTGCCCAAAATGGCCAATTTCATAGGGGGGACCATAGGAAATTTTTCAAAAACGGCCGATCTTTTAGCTCGACTTTGCAAGGCTGTAAAATTGAAACTACTTGTTCGATTTTAGCCTAATTGGTATCGATGGACTCGGCAACTATCCTAAATTTTATCTGTGTAAAAAACCGCTTGAAAAAATCTCAAATAGCTGAGAAATAGCACGATTTTGAAAAGTCGCCAAAATGGCTATTTTTTGACTTTTTTCGAAGGGGGGACCATAGGAAAATTTTCAAAAAATTGAAACTTGTCCGATTCTAGTCTAATTGGTATGGATGGACTTAGAAGCCATCGCAGCTTTCATCTGAGCAAAAAACCGCTTGAAAAAAGCTCAATTGGCTGAGAAATGACACGATTTTAAAAGTTGCCCAAAATGGCCAATTTCATAGGGGGGACCATAGGAAATTTTTCAAAAACGGCCGATCTTTTAGCTCGACTTTGCAAGGCTGTAAAATTGAAACTACTTGTTCGATTTTAGCCTAATTGGTATCGATGGACTCGGCAACTATCCTAAATTTTATCTGTGTAAAAAACCGCTTGAAAAAATCTCAAATAGCTGAGAAATAGCACGATTTTGAAAAGTCGCCAAAATGGCTATTTTTTGACTTTTTTCGAAGGGGGGACCATAGGAAAATTTTCAAAAAATTGAAACTTGTCCGATTCTAGTCTAATTGGTATGGATGGACTTAGAAGCCATCGCAGCTTTCATCTGAGCAAAAAACCGCTTGAAAAAAGCTCAATTGGCTGAGAAATGACACGATTTTAAAAGTTGCCCAAAATGGCCAATTTCATAGGGGGGACCATAGGAAATTTTTCAAAAACGGCCGATCTTTTAGCTCGACTTTGCAAGGCTGTAAAATTGAAACTACTTGTTCGATTTTAGCCTAATTGGTATCGATGGACTCGGCAACTATCCTAAATTTTATCTGTGTAAAAAACCGCTTGAAAAAATCTCAAATAGCTGAGAAATAGCACGATTTTGAAAAGTCGCCAAAATGGCTATTTTTTGACTTTTTTCGAAGGGGGGACCATAGGAAAATTTTCAAAAAATTGAAACTTGTCCGATTCTAGTCTAATTGGTATGGATGGACTTAGAAGCCATCGCAGCTTTCATCTGAGCAAAAAACCGCTTGAAAAAAGCTCAATTGGCTGAGAAATGACACGATTTTAAAAGTTGCCCAAAATGGCCAATTTCATAGGGGGGACCATAGGAAATTTTTCAAAAACGGCCGATCTTTTAGCTCGACTTTGCAAGGCTGTAAAATTGAAACTACTTGTTCGATTTTAGCCTAATTGGTATCGATGGACTCGGCAACTATCCTAAATTTTATCTGTGTAAAAAACCGCTTGAAAAAATCTCAAATAGCTGAGAAATAGCACGATTTTGAAAAGTCGCCAAAATGGCTATTTTTTGACTTTTTTCGAAGGGGGGACCATAGGAAAATTTTCAAAAAATTGAAACTTGTCCGATTCTAGTCTAATTGGTATGGATGGACTTAGAAGCCATCGCAGCTTTCATCTGAGCAAAAAACCGCTTGAAAAAAGCTCAATTGGCTGAGAAATGACACGATTTTAAAAGTTGCCCAAAATGGCCAATTTCATAGGGGGGACCATAGGAAATTTTTCAAAAACGGCCGATCTTTTAGCTCGACTTTGCAAGGCTGTAAAATTGAAACTACTTGTTCGATTTTAGCCTAATTGGTATCGATGGACTCGGCAACTATCCTAAATTTTATCTGTGTAAAAAACCGCTTGAAAAAATCTCAAATAGCTGAGAAATAGCACGATTTTGAAAAGTCGCCAAAATGGCTATTTTTTGACTTTTTTCGAAGGGGGGACCATAGGAAAATTTTCAAAAAATTGAAACTTGTCCGATTCTAGTCTAATTGGTATGGATGGACTTAGAAGCCATCGCAGCTTTCATCTGAGCAAAAAACCGCTTGAAAAAAGCTCAATTGGCTGAGAAATGACACGATTTTAAAAGTTGCCCAAAATGGCCAATTTCATAGGGGGGACCATAGGAAATTTTTCAAAAACGGCCGATCTTTTAGCTCGACTTTGCAAGGCTGTAAAATTGAAACTACTTGTTCGATTTTAGCCTAATTGGTATCGATGGACTCGGCAACTATCCTAAATTTTATCTGTGTAAAAAACCGCTTGAAAAAATCTCAAATAGCTGAGAAATAGCACGATTTTGAAAAGTCGCCAAAATGGCTATTTTTTGACTTTTTTCGAAGGGGGGACCATAGGAAAATTTTCAAAAAATTGAAACTTGTCCGATTCTAGTCTAATTGGTATGGATGGACTTAGAAGCCATCGCAGCTTTCATCTGAGCAAAAAACCGCTTGAAAAAAGCTCAATTGGCTGAGAAATGACACGATTTTAAAAGTTGCCCAAAATGGCCAATTTCATAGGGGGGACCATAGGAAATTTTTCAAAAACGGCCGATCTTTTAGCTCGACTTTGCAAGGCTGTAAAATTGAAACTACTTGTTCGATTTTAGCCTAATTGGTATCGATGGACTCGGCAACTATCCTAAATTTTATCTGTGTAAAAAACCGCTTGAAAAAATCTCAAATAGCTGAGAAATAGCACGATTTTGAAAAGTCGCCAAAATGGCTATTTTTTGACTTTTTTCGAAGGGGGGACCATAGGAAAATTTTCAAAAAATTGAAACTTGTCCGATTCTAGTCTAATTGGTATGGATGGACTTAGAAGCCATCGCAGCTTTCATCTGAGCAAAAAACCGCTTGAAAAAAGCTCAATTGGCTGAGAAATGACACGATTTTAAAAGTTGCCCAAAATGGCCAATTTCATAGGGGGGACCATAGGAAATTTTTCAAAAACGGCCGATCTTTTAGCTCGACTTTGCAAGGCTGTAAAATTGAAACTACTTGTTCGATTTTAGCCTAATTGGTATCGATGGACTCGGCAACTATCCTAAATTTTATCTGTGTAAAAAACCGCTTGAAAAAATCTCAAATAGCTGAGAAATAGCACGATTTTGAAAAGTCGCCAAAATGGCTATTTTTTGACTTTTTTCGAAGGGGGGACCATAGGAAAATTTTCAAAAAATTGAAACTTGTCCGATTCTAGTCTAATTGGTATGGATGGACTTAGAAGCCATCGCAGCTTTCATCTGAGCAAAAAACCGCTTGAAAAAAGCTCAATTGGCTGAGAAATGACACGATTTTAAAAGTTGCCCAAAATGGCCAATTTCATAGGGGGGACCATAGGAAATTTTTCAAAAACGGCCGATCTTTTAGCTCGACTTTGCAAGGCTGTAAAATTGAAACTACTTGTTCGATTTTAGCCTAATTGGTATCGATGGACTCGGCAACTATCCTAAATTTTATCTGTGTAAAAAACCGCTTGAAAAAATCTCAAATAGCTGAGAAATAGCACGATTTTGAAAAGTCGCCAAAATGGCTATTTTTTGACTTTTTTCGAAGGGGGGACCATAGGAAAATTTTCAAAAAATTGAAACTTGTCCGATTCTAGTCTAATTGGTATGGATGGACTTAGAAGCCATCGCAGCTTTCATCTGAGCAAAAAACCGCTTGAAAAAAGCTCAATTGGCTGAGAAATGACACGATTTTAAAAGTTGCCCAAAATGGCCAATTTCATAGGGGGGACCATAGGAAATTTTTCAAAAACGGCCGATCTTTTAGCTCGACTTTGCAAGGCTGTAAAATTGAAACTACTTGTTCGATTTTAGCCTAATTGGTATCGATGGACTCGGCAACTATCCTAAATTTTATCTGTGTAAAAAACCGCTTGAAAAAATCTCAAATAGCTGAGAAATAGCACGATTTTGAAAAGTCGCCAAAATGGCTATTTTTTGACTTTTTTCGAAGGGGGGACCATAGGAAAATTTTCAAAAAATTGAAACTTGTCCGATTCTAGTCTAATTGGTATGGATGGACTTAGAAGCCATCGCAGCTTTCATCTGAGCAAAAAACCGCTTGAAAAAAGCTCAATTGGCTGAGAAATGACACGATTTTAAAAGTTGCCCAAAATGGCCAATTTCATAGGGGGGACCATAGGAAATTTTTCAAAAACGGCCGATCTTTTAGCTCGACTTTGCAAGGCTGTAAAATTGAAACTACTTGTTCGATTTTAGCCTAATTGGTATCGATGGACTCGGCAACTATCCTAAATTTTATCTGTGTAAAAAACCGCTTGAAAAAATCTCAAATAGCTGAGAAATAGCACGATTTTGAAAAGTCGCCAAAATGGCTATTTTTTGACTTTTTTCGAAGGGGGGACCATAGGAAACTTTTCAAAAAATTGAAACTTGTCCGATTCTAGTCTAATTGGTATGGATGGACTTAGAAGCCATCGCAGCTTTCATCTGAGCAAAAAACCGCTTGAAAAAAGCTCAATTGGCTGAGAAATGACACGATTTTAAAAGTTGCCCAAAATGGCCAATTTCATAGGGGGGACCATAGGAAATTTTTCAAAAACGGCCGATCTTTTAGTTCGACTTTGCAAGGCTGTAAAATTGAAACTACTTGTTCGATTTTAGCCTAATTGGTATCGATGGACTCGGCAACTATCCTAAATTTTATCTGTGTAAAAAACCGCTTGAAAAAATCTCAAATAGCTGAGAAATAGCACGATTTTGAAAAGTCGCCAAAATGGCTATTTTTTGACTTTTTTCGAAGGGGGGACCATAGGAAAATTTTCAAAAAATTGAAACTTGTCCGATTCTAGTCTAATTGGTATGGATGGACTTAGAAGCCATCGCAGCTTTCATCTGAGCAAAAAACCGCTTGAAAAAAGCTCAATTGGCTGAGAAATGACACGATTTTAAAAGTTGCCCAAAATGGCCAATTTCATAGGGGGGACCATAGGAAATTTTTCAAAAACGGCCGATCTTTTAGCTCGACTTTGCAAGGCTGTAAAATTGAAACTACTTGTTCGATTTTAGCCTAATTGGTATCGATGGACTCGGCAACTATCCTAAATTTTATCTGTGTAAAAAACCGCTTGAAAAAATCTCAAATAGCTGAGAAATAGCACGATTTTGAAAAGTCGCCAAAATGGCTATTTTTTGACTTTTTTCGAAGGGGGGACCATAGGAAAATTTTCAAAAAATTGAAACTTGTCCGATTCTAGTCTAATTGGTATGGATGGACTTAGAAGCCATCGCAGCTTTCATCTGAGCAAAAACCGCTTGAAAAAAGCTCAATTGGCTGAGAAATGACACGATTTTAAAAGTTGCCCAAAATGGCCAATTTCATAGGGGGGACCATAGGAAATTTTTTCAAAAACGGCCGATCTTTTAGCTCGACTTTGCAAGGCTGTAAAATTGAAACTACTTGTTCGATTTTAGCCTAATTGGTATCGATGGACTCGGCAACTATCCTAAATTTTATCTGTGTAAAAAACCGCTTGAAAAAATCTCAAATAGCTGAGAAATAGCACGATTTTGAAAAGTCGCCAAAATGGCTATTTTTTGACTTTTTTCGAAGGGGGGACCATAGGAAAATTTTCAAAAAATTGAAACTTGTCCGATTCTAGTCTAATTGGTATGGATGGACTTAGAAGCCATCGCAGCTTTCATCTGAGCAAAAAACCGCTTGAAAAAAGCTCAATTGGCTGAGAAATGACACGATTTTAAAAGTTGCCCAAAATGGCCAATTTCATAGGGGGGACCATAGGAAATTTTTCAAAAACGGCCGATCTTTTAGCTCGACTTTGCAAGGCTGTAAAATTGAAACTACTTGTTCGATTTTAGCCTAATTGGTATCGATGGACTCGGCAACTATCCTAAATTTTATCTGTGTAAAAAACCGCTTGAAAAAATCTCAAATAGCTGAGAAATAGCACGATTTTGAAAAGTCGCCAAAATGGCTATTTTTTGACTTTTTTCGAAGGGGGGACCATAGGAAAATTTTCAAAAAATTGAAACTTGTCCGATTCTAGTCTAATTGGTATGGATGGACTTAGAAGCCATCGCAGCTTTCATCTGAGCAAAAAACCGCTTGAAAAAAGCTCAATTGGCTGAGAAATGACACGATTTTAAAAGTTGCCCAAAATGGCCAATTTCATAGGGGGGACCATAGGAAATTTTTCAAAAACGGCCGATCTTTTAGCTCGACTTTGCAAGGCTGTAAAATTGAAACTACTTGTTCGATTTTAGCCTAATTGGTATCGATGGACTCGGCAACTATCCTAAATTTTATCTGTGTAAAAAACCGCTTGAAAAAATCTCAAATAGCTGAGAAATAGCACGATTTTGAAAAGTCGCCAAAATGGCTATTTTTTGACTTTTTTCGAAGGGGGGACCATAGGAAAATTTTCAAAAAATTGAAACTTGTCCGATTCTAGTCTAATTGGTATGGATGGACTTAGAAGCCATCGCAGCTTTCATCTGAGCAAAAAAACCGCTTGAAAAAAGCTCAATTGGCTGAGAAATGACACGATTTTAAAAGTTGCCCAAAATGGCCAATTTCATAGGGGGGACCATAGGAAATTTTTCAAAAACGGCCGATCTTTTAGCTCGACTTTGCAAGGCTGTAAAATTGAAACTACTTGTTCGATTTTAGCCTAATTGGTATCGATGGACTCGGCAACTATCCTAAATTTTATCTGTGTAAAAAACCGCTTAAAAAAATCTCAAATAGCTGAGAAATAGCACGATTTGAAAAGTCGCCAAAATGGCTATTTTTTGACTTTTTTCGAAGGGGGGACCATAGGAAAGTAAACGTCAAGCCTTTTTCTTTCTGTTCACTATCAAAACTTCTGCGAACTGAACAGTTACCATTCGTTTTGAGATGCGCCCGCAAACGTCGAAGACCGAAAGGGATGCCGGGAAATTCATTATGGCCGGCGGCATGCATACAACTTACTTCTATTTCATATGTTTTTTTATAAGTGTCGAGTCACCCAATTCTACCAGCAAAATATTGCACCGATTCCATTCTTTAGAACTCAAAATTCGTCCAAATTGCCTTGGTAGGTCTTGGAATCCATCCACAGAACGGCCAGAGAGACAACTTCACCCATGAACCGCCATGTTTACAAACGATTAGTTTTGGCGTTCCAATCATCGTCAAATCATCTCTCACCTCTGGTTTCTTTCAGACGTTTGCCTCCACCCACCATTCTAGCTTTATGATGCCAGCCTGGGGGCTTCTGCAGTGGAAAATGACTCGAAAAAACACTTATAAACCAAAAAGTTTACAGATCCAATCCCCGTGCTCGCTTATCGAGAAAGCAACGGCCAAATCCTGACGTCACAATTAAAATTTGAGCCCTCGGTGTTTTTAAACTGTACATATTTTTAATCTAACTTCGTATATGCCAGCACGAAATTCTACAGATTTTCCTGTCAGGGTTAGTTTGTTAATCAGTAATGCTTTGTACATCTTAAAAGAAAAGAAACGAGCCAAGTGGGAACAAAACTTACCTTATGGAAGCGCTCGCCACCTCGAGCGAATTTAGCTGTTACATCATAATTATATTTTAGGCGGGAAAACATCACCACATACGCACAGTTTTTAACGTCCGAAAAATATAACAAAGAATCTCTGCAAACTACTCAAGTAAGCCTAACTGCCAATATAATGAAAGATTTTGTAGTCTTAGAGCGCTTTCAGCCACGTGACCAGAAAACACAACAGCCCGAAAATGAATTAATCTCGCCTGAAAGTTGAGTTTTGTAGTCGAAACTTCCACCCGACATTCTTGTTCATTCTTGTAGTTTTTAAGGGATGCCAAATGCCAAGGACATCCCCTAGTTGCTTTGATGCTAGGTGTGCATTCCCTTGGGAACGAATAAATTGGATTACCATTGGCAAAACCAATCAGAGCAGCGTATATCGTTTCCATTGGAGTTGTGCAAACAGGTTTTATGTAGATTGTGAGGAAGTGAGGAAATAAAATACCAGAAAAATAAGTACAAAAACAGGAAGTCGAGGATACACCGATTCAAGCTATTACCGGAAGTTGCATGGAAGCGAGGCCTAAGGGCTAACACGGCTTTTTAAAAAGTTTTTATAAGCATGAGGGGTATTTCGCATCAGAAACGTTTTTCCTTCCTAGATTAGACCAGCCAAGAATCTTATACTTTATAGACTCTATGCATAAATGGCTGCCAACTTAAAATTCTTTTTTATGTATTCAAATTAGCCTCACTAACCTCGTTTAAAAGCAAAAATTCTTTTGAATTACCAACTCAAAACCGAGGTTAGTAAGGCTAATTTAAATGAACACAAAAGAATTTTAAAGTGGCAGCCATTTATGCATAGGGTCTATAGGTCTCTAATTATAACAGAAAGCAAAGTCGGGTTTTTTTAACTGTGGAAGCTCTGAACGGATAGAGTTCAACTTATATTATTTTGAAAGTTAAACTCAGAAGTTTTGGTTTCATTGATTAATAAAATGAAATTGCCCTCTATTTAGTATGAACTTTCAAGAAAGAGATTTTTGATTTGGGAGCCCTTGTTGCTTTTATCTGAAAATAAAACATTTCCAGTATCGACAACAGTTCTGAGAGAAGCTATAGACGCAAACGCATAAAATCCGAGCTGCTAAATATACAGCAAAAAAAATATTTAACTTTTCAGTCAGCTCGAAACAACAGAGGAATGTTATTGTTGCAAATTGTTCGAAATAATATAACTAAATTAAAAAATCACCGCAGAGTCTGTGTTTTGTTTATTTAATTTATTGTTGATCACCAACTGTTTGTAGCAATCCCTAACTTTCGCTCTTGCTTAGAAACGATTTTATAGTACATAAAGCTTTGGTTCATGATAGCAGCATTTTGGTTTTCGATCCATTTGCAGCTATGTAAACACCGTCTATAAATCAAAATAAATTTTAAAGACGTGCTTTGGATTACAACAAACATTTTAAAGTGTTTTGTTTTTATTGTTGATAAACGGTTGAAAAAACAGTAAATAAATAAATCATCCTTTGAAAGGCTATTAATTTTAATGAACCAAATTCCAGAGGGAAAGATATCTGTGCTATTTTAATATAAACATGACTCGATGATATATTCTCCGTACAAAGATAGCAGATCGAACCAAACAGTTCCAGAATAAGTTTGTGTCCGTCATACCCCCCCCCCCCCCCAACCGGGCCCCTCCCCCAGATCGGTCACTAATACTTGCATGCAACATCAACAGGAAAAGTAATTTAGTTTTTTCAGATAAATAAAATAGCCCTTTCCCCCTTTTTAGGCCCTTTTTACAAGGTAGGGCAACAAAAGTGTCAGGGTTACCCTGTTTCAGCTTCGGGTATTATCATCGAAGATACCAACCGCCTGAAGAGGTTTAGTTACTAAATATTCTGATCTCGGATGTACTTTAAACTTTACGAAAGTCTTGTAAGCATACCATGTTTGGAGCAGACTCTCTTGAAATTATATATCCTGTTCAGGACTGAGGGGCGTAAAACCATACGCTATCCAGCGGCACATCCCCGTATAGCCCATATAACGGTGATAATAATGTTTTGACTGAGACAAACATTCAAATGTTTCTAATGTTTCTTTAGGAGTTCCCTGCCAATTCTGCATATCTGAAGTCAGACATGTTCAAGGCACGTCCCATTAACAAAAAAAAATGGCAAAGTTTAAGTTATTTTACAAGGAGCCAGAGCGAATAGGAATGGAATAAAAGATGCTATTGTAATGTCTTTGTCAACAAAGTAAATAAATTGTTAAAGTTGCAGACCAATGTTTGAAGTTCTGTTTTGTCACTGGCAAGGTTAAAAACGATGAAAATTAAAGCACGGGTTCGCCAGTGAGGCGTAGCGTAGCGTAGCGCAGTGAAGTGAAGTGTAGTAGAGTGGAGTGTAGTGTAGTGTAGTGTAGGGCAAGGCAGGGCAGGATAGGGCAGTGTAGTATAGGATTCTGTTGTGTTGGATAGTGTCGTGTTGGGTTGTGTAGTGTAGTGAGGTGTAGTGTAATGTAGTGCTGCAGTTTAGTGTACTGTAGTGCAGTTTATGGCTGAGCTGTGAGTTGTAGTGAGGTGTAGGGAGGTGTGGTGACGTGTAGGGAGGTGTAGTAAGGTGTAGTGAAGTGTAGTAAGATGTAGTGAGTTGTAGGGTGTAGTAATATGTAGAGAGGTGTAGTGAGCTGTAGTGAGGTATAGTTAGGTGAAGTGAGGTGTTGTTAGGTGTAGTGACGTGCAGTGAAGTGTAGTGAGGTGTAGTGAAATGTAGGGAGGTTTAGTGAAACGTATTGAGATGTAGTAAGATGAAGTTAGAGGTAGTGGGGTGTAGTAGGTTATAGTGAGCTGTAGTGAGGTGTAGTGGGGTGTAGTGAGGTGTAGTAAGGTGTAGTGACGTGCAGTGGAGTGTAGTGATGTGTAGTGAAGGTTTGAGAGTTGTGGTGAGATGTAGCGTGTTGTAGGCAGGTGTAGTAATATGTAGGGAGGTGTAGTGAGCTGTAGTGAGGTATAGTTAGGTGTAGTGAGGTGTTGTGAGGTGTAGTGACGTGCAGTGGAGTGTAGTGATGTGTAGTGAAGGTTTGAGAGGTGTAGCGGGGTGTAGTGAGGTGTAGTAAGGTGAAGTGAGAGGTAGTGAGGTGTTGTAGGTTATAGTAAGGTGTACTGAGGTGTAGTGAGGTGTAGTGAGGTGTAGTGACGTGCAGTGAAGTGTTGTGATGTGTAGTGAAGTTTTGAGAGGTGTAGTGGGGCGTAGTGAGGTGTAGTAACGTGAAGTGAGAGGTAGTGAGGTGTAGCAAAGTTTAGTGAAGGGTAGTGAAGTGTAGTGAGGTATAGTGAGGGGTAGTGAGATGAAGTGAGATGTAATGAGGTGTAGTGAGGTGTAGCGGGGTGTGGTGATCATGAGATGTCGTGAGATGTAGTGAGGTGTAGGGAGGTGTAGTGAGGTGAAGTTGGGTGTAGTGAGGCGTAATGAGATGTAGTAAAGGATAGTTAAGTGTAGAGAGGTGTACTCAGTTTTAGTGAGGAATAGTGAGGCGTAGTGGGCTGTGGTGATCGATAGTGAGGTGTATTGAGGTTTAGTGATGTGTATTAAGATGTAGTGGGTTTTAGGGAGGTGTAGTGAGGTGTACCTTCGCTTCTCAGGCAAATATTTTTTTTTAAGAACATCAAATTTCCGCTGGGCAACTATCAGCCAATAGTTCCTCGATCTCAAGAGAAACACTCAATTGTGGTCAAGAATAGACGAGCACTTGGGGATAGCGATGTGGGCTCTGAAGCCGGAAGTCGAAAATTGTTGCCGCGTGAAGCCTGGCACCAAGGCCCACGAGGAACAAGATGGCGCACATTTCTTGTATGCAGTTTCTTGTTTTCCACATCTTTAATGTTGTTCTTTGACGAAACTGGGTGAGAAAAGTAATCAAGGAGTTCTGTTTTGGGCCATTCTAGGAGGCTTATTAGCCTGTCGTTTGAGGCATATCATGTGGTGAGTAATGTGAGGTTTTTCCGAATAAAGTAAGCTTAATGAAAGTTTAATAAGAAATAAGTGAACTCAAATTGTACTCATGCAATGCAAAAATGGACTTAAAGTAAGCTACAGTACTGCCTTTGTAGTAAAACGTGTAAAAACGTACTATAAACTTAACTTCCTATTGAACCAAACTTAAGTTTAAATTGTCTATATGGCCTGCAGGGTTTTTATGCTATTGGTATCTTTATATTGCACAAGTAAGTTTTCCAATTTTATATTTTTGGATTCCGCAACTCTTTTGCCACAAAATAGAGCTTTAAAGTTCTCGCGTCGGCCTCGCGCAATGAAAATGACCGCCAGTTGCACTGAAAAGGGCTCATCCTCGGCGTAAAAACCTGTGAAACTCACAAGTGACATAAAACAAAGAAGGAACAAGACAACAAAGAACCTCGAAACAATACAGGACAGAAAAGCAATGGAACAAAAACAAAGAAAGAAATAAAGAAAGAAAGAAAGAAGTCACAGGTTTTTACACCGAGGTAAACCCTAAAAAAGAGGCCTGGTTCTAGAACGGGCCGTGGCGTCACGTCAGGAAGCGTGAAATCTTCCTGACAGTTCATTTCACTGTTAATTAAGAAATATAATAAATTGTAATGGATTTCATCTGAATAATACGTCTCATAGATGTGTTGTTGTGAGGTGTTCAAATACTGCTGACTCGGAGAAAGGAATTGCCTGAAGTGATGTCATTCATCACCAATCTTCAATTACGCAGTCAACTTCATTGGGTGTGGCCAAAGCGGGAAATTGAAAGCTCGATTTTGGGGTGAAAAGTGACAGAATCGAAAAAAGAAATTGTTCAGAATAGTTTTCTATGTATTCTAGAGATACCAAAACCAAAATAATCCCTTTTGGCCATATGACCACTTTAACATGTGCTTCTAATAGGGAAGATATTTGTTTACAAACATTGTTTGTTATTTAAATAGTCAACCAGTCAAACAAAAGAGCTCTTTGTTTCACTACTCAATAGTTTTCTGGTTGGCGCATTAATGACAATGGGTGACGTCACTGGTATCTTCTCTATATCAACAATTAGACAATAGTCAAATTCTAACTGCACCCCCCCCCCCCCACCACCCCACATTTGCCATACTTCTTTTATTTATGCACCATTCAATTGAAATCCCTACCCCTTGGGTTTCCAGGAAGGGATAATAGTGGCATTATGCACCTACCAATGTTAAGGTGGGGGATTTGACAGTGACGTGGTGGGGACTTTTGACATTGACTTTTAGTTACTATTTTGACAATCTACTAATGCCCTGGGGTAGGGTATTTGAACAGAAAATCTCAGCTCAGTTCAAATGGCCCACCCGGCTCCCTCTCTATACCAGAGGAAAAAACCAAAAAGCAGAAATATTGTTTAAAACCTTAAATACGCTAATGCTACTGTACTTATCATTTGGTATTGATTTAATATGGAACTTGGTGGAGAGAGGCACTCAGAGTCAAAAGTAAAATACGAACTTATCTCCAGCATATTCAGAATTTAATATAACTCAGCCACTCCCATATTGTACTTCTATTTTATTTTTAATTTAATATTTATTGTAAGGCGCAGTTGAATATTTCTATAGAAACTGCGCGGTACAAATTTAAATTTATTATTATTATTTATTATTGTTATACTGTATGTACGTAATAAACGTGGATAAACTATTTAACTTGTTGTTAATTTTTATCTTTAAAGATGGGAATCCCTGGCAAGACATGTACATCAGAAAAAGAACAAAGGAAGGCAGACCAAAGCAAATGGATGATTAAGACCATGCATTTGACTGATCTGGTGAGTATGTTGTTTTATTTTTCTAATATTTGCTGTGATAAAAAATAATCACAGGGCTTAAAATTTGTTTAAATAAAGAACAGAAGGGTTTAGACTTTTTAAACCTGAGTTAACAAATTAAAAATAGTCGAGTAACCAGGGTTAAACATATTTTAAGAATTAGAGCATTCTCTGGCTAAAAATTTGGTTCAAAATAAGCTTTTAGCTGCCAATCTACAGCCTTTAATAACGAATGATAAAAATAGCACGATTGAAAATAATATATAATGGCAAAAAAGTGTAAAAAAATTACAGAATAAAAATGCATTTAAATAAATTGACAACAACAAGCAGGAATTTGGATAATAAAAAGAAACTACAAGTTGACCTCCTAATTTTGGGACCAAAAAGTAAGTTTTCTTCATTACTTGGTAAGGATTTTATTGGAAAACTTATATATTGTATTTGTTAGAATTGTTGTTCAGGAACTATGGATATATGAAACAATCACAGCAAGTTTCAATGTGAAGTATTAAATCTTGCGTGTTCGCAATCGTTTAACAACACAATAATTTGTACAACAGCACAACATGGTAACCAACCTACAAAATCAGTCAAGTACTGGAAACTACAGTAATGGCTGCATATATGCTTACGTCAAACATCATGCCAGGTTACTAAGCAGGAAAGTTTGAAGTGAGAAAGGTGTTTTTCTCTGAGCCATATTTTGCAGGAAATGTCAGTTATTTATTCCAAAATTGTGCCAGGGAGTATCTTCAACACTCAGATCAGAATTCTCTTTTCCTGTTACGATTTCAATTAATTACTGGGTGTAACAATTGACAAGGATTTGAGCTTTGATTGTCACAAATATGGTAACAAACAATTTAGTGTTCTCAAGAGATTTAAAAATATAATTACTAGAAATGTTTTGCTTCATCTATACTTGTAAGGCTTTTATCCTATCACACCTTCAATACTGCTCTCTTATTTGGCATTTTTCTGGCACCAGAAATTGCGATAAAAACTGGAGTCTTTGAATAAACGTATTTTTATGATTTATTTTTAAATGATTCATTTTCTAGTTACGATGAACTGTTAAATAAAGCAAGGACAGTATCCTTATACACTGGAAGACTTCACAAAATTCTTATGGTAGTTTTCAAAAGCTTATTTGTTTCTACGTATCCTGGATATCATATCTAAACGATCTATTTGTTTTTCGTAACTCAAGTTATTCATTAAGGGGAAATAATACCTTGACCTTACCGCTACCTAGAACAACAAATTACGGACTTGAGTGCATCTGATATCAAGCTGCAATAACTTGGAACTCGCTCCCAGACAGTATGAGAACAATAACATCATTTAAAGATTTTAAGACAGCCATAAAGGAAATCAACTAGTGTTAGTTTTATTTATAATTATATTTAGGCGTAATTAATGTATTCCAATAATTTATTTGATTTTTGTCTTTTTCTTTCTCGAAGATATTAGCTCAATAGAGCTATTCTAATAATTCGAGTTGAAATAAAGTGTATGATGATGATGATGATGATCTGCATAAAGCAGCTAAATCTCAAGGTGGTACATATGGCTGAAGCCGGAAAAAAATTTTCCTTGCAGTTTGGCTTATTTTGTAGATCATGTGTTGTTAAGTTATTTTTATTTTTATGATGTAGGGGCTCACTGTCTGCTCTTGTTGGAGAAAGCGAGGGTTGACATTCATTGTTAAGTACACCCTTTTAGCCACCTTTTTGTAATTTTGTGTGTTTACTCCTTTCTGGTCTTGTGCACTGCAGGATGCCATTGAAGCTACAGCAAAGCAATAACAGTCATTGAAAACAGATTAAAATCTTAAATGGCTAGGTATAGCAACAACAAATATCAATAGATTCATTTGATATATTTTAATTTCTCAAACGGCAAATAATCATGGAAGAACCAAACTTAATTTAAGCATAATTATACACAATCAAACAAGGTCACACAACCTACTTGCTTTGTCATTTTGGCGAAAACAAATGCCACATCATTGGAGAATCTTCAGATTTTCTGCCAGTGTGAAACAAAAACTGAAAATCCGTCTGTGTTCGCAGGCTAGAGAATCTCAAAAAACAGTGCTGAAAGCGGTGAGATCAACGTTTGACCTTTGGTTCGTCACAAATTTCCCCGCTCGTCAATCCACAACATCTCTGCAGGAAAGTCAACTTGCGACATTTTCTATTAACAAATGTTGATAAATAGGCCACAACAACAAAAGAATAACCAGCACAGATGCAGATGTTCCAGCTAATGAAGCCGTGAGACTAACATGAATATTTTCAGTCTAGATCAGAAACATGCATTGAAATTGAGTGTTGTAAACACAAGAGAATGTTGTTGTCGCAGGATATATCGCATATCTTTTACAGTCTAATTCATCAGAAAGGCAACAAGATTTTAAGCTACTGAACAGAAAACTTTGACCGCCACAACGATTTGTTATTCTAAAACAAACAACACTTAAGTGTAATGACAAGTGTGCATTGTTACCGCTGACTGAAGGATTGAAGTGTCAATGTTTATGCCGGTTGCTAGGGACTCTGCTTTTGTTTCATGCCTAACTCGATTGAAATAGGTCGTTTTCCTCGTTTCTTCAATGAAAGTGTCCCAGAAGCCAGTGCAACATGGACCGCAGGAAACAAACATGGCGGACAAGAATTGTGCTTTAATAATAATAAAAATCCATTTATATAGCGCCTTTTCTACAAGATTCAAAGGCGCTTTCACAGCAGCTGCTCTACGTCTGTGCTCAGGCTGTAGCTGGGATGTCACACTACTGACAGCTGGGAGAGGAACTGTCCTTCCAGAACTCACTGTAGGTTACTGGCTCATCATTTCTGCACTGTACTTCCAATAGGTAAAGCTGTTGTACTGGATGTCTCAGCATAGAAGATTTTCCCCTCTTGGTTTTAACTCAAACAGTGGCTCCTCTGACACAGCCATCAGATCCTGTGATAAGACTTTCAACCTTTCCATTCCATCACTTTTCTCTTCGATGATCTTCATCATGAACGATAACCACATCTTCAGTAGACACAAGGTCCTGTGCGTGACGTTGCGATGTGTGTTTCGGAGTTCCACAGGGCGCCTTTCAAGCGGTGTGTCTGTTTGTATGTTCGAACTATAAAGAAATGTATGGGAATATTGAAGCCGATTTTCACACTGAAATTGGAATCACCTGGCTCGCAAATCGAGCACCAGATAAACTGAAAGGTGGAAGCTTCTTTTGGTGGCATTCAATTGAAGATCCATTCAAATTCCGAGCGCTAACCGCCGATTAAGTTTCGAGGAATGCAGCTTTCGAAGCGACAAACATCCGCGGCAGTCCGTTCGTGTTCTTCGGACCAACCGTCATGCTGTGTGCTTCACGCTGATTGGTTGATGCTAAACAATACCCTGTTACAAATGACTCATGTGGGAGGGGAGCCAGGGACATATTCGCAGCGGCGATCCATCTACTGACAAGTCTACTGACACCACTCTTTGTTTGCGTAAGCCAGTAAACGCACAGAGGTTTCTTTTATTTACCGCAAGCAAATCTTATTTCGCTGTAACCAGAAATGTAGTCTGTTTGTGCTTTGGCACTGAAGCAGTCGAAAACGCGCTTTCAACCCTTGTCTCTTTCTTATAACGTGGACCAACAGTCACCGCAAAACCTTCCAAATCGCTCAAATTCGCCATTTTGAGCCGCAGAAACGACAAAATACAACACCTGAGGTAGGTTTGCATTTATTTTATAGCCATTACTCGATATAAGTCTACGATATTAAGACTCTTCAATATTCCCATACATTTCTTTATAGTTCGAACATACACACAGACACACCGCTTGTATGGGCCCCCTGTAGGAGTTCTGGCAAAATTTAATACTCGTTCCTCCATCTTCTCCAAAAGTGATTCATGGCATTGCTCAAGTGCTGCATTCTTCTATCCAAATCTTGTGGCTGAATGTCTGTGTCAAGGTCTTGGGTTTCGGAACTGTCTGGTAGACTCATAAGTCTTCTTCCACACACAAGGTGTGAGGGCGTGAGAGGCTCTTCAGCATCTTCTCCTGATACCTACGACAGAAGTGTACAGTTAAAGTGTCTATACGGCCAGAAGCGACTGGTATCTCTAGAATGCATGGAAAACTGTCCTTAATTGTTTTTTTTTTTCGATTCGTCTCTTTTCAGTGCCCCAAAATCACGCTTTAAATTTCCCGCCTTGGCCACGCCCAGCGAAGTTGACCGCATGATCGAAGATTGGTGAAGGATGACGTCACTTCAGGCAATTCCTTTCTTTGAGTCAGCAGAATTTGAACACCTCACAACAACACATCTATCAGACAGATTATTCGGATGAAATTGGTTACAATTAATCATATTTTGGAATTAACAGTGAAATGAACTGACAGGAAGATTTGACGATTCCTGACTTGTTGTCATGACCCGTTCTAAAACCAGGACTCTTTTTTAGAAGCAACTCACAGTCATCTTCATTGGCAGGGCCGACACAGGAACTTTAAAGCTCTATTTTGTGGGAAAGAAGTTGCGGAATCCAGAAAATAAAATTGGAATACTTTCTTATGCAATATAAAGATACCAAAAGCATAAAAACCCATTAGGCCATGTGGACACTTTAAGAATCATCTCAACTTCTATGATCACAGTCAGAAATTCTTCATAAGTAAGTCTGGCTCCACTAATGCTCTTCTCTAGACATCTCTTTACACTCCACCCCACCCCAACATGGAGCTTTCTCTAGATTGAATGTTCACTTCATATAAATCATTCGTTAGCAAAAGGTTGCTTCACTCCAGGGTCATTTAATACTCTTGTGATTTCTCAAGCAACTAGTTTAAGGGTTTTGCCATTGACAGACACCACCAATGAAGGTTTTCCAAGTCTGGCTGTGAATCTTCTAAACTTCTAACTAAAGAAATGTGGTAGCAGATAGGTCTGGAACAAGATTCAAATGTATAGCTTGGGGCATGCAACATGTATAGAGGCAAATCCACACCTTTTGTTAAGGACTGTTAAGGCTCTTGACATAGAGTGGACCAGCAAAGTCAATTCTGATATACCGGTAGGTAAAAGGCGGGTCCTCCTTAACTCTGAACTCTGGAAGAGTCGGTGGTTGTGGTACCTTGTATGGTCTTCCCTCAAGTCTTCAGCATACAACATGCTGATACAACAGCTTTC
This sequence comes from Blastomussa wellsi, assembly GCA_947652115.1. Lineage (NCBI taxonomy): Eukaryota > Metazoa > Cnidaria > Anthozoa > Scleractinia > Plerogyridae > Blastomussa > Blastomussa wellsi. The sequence continues at coordinate 13,337,321 of OX393574.1, forward strand.
TCGTGAACTGTCTGCCCTGAATGATCCAATATCTTGCTCTCAACTCCATTATGGTTGACTTTACACCACCATGAATCACTTGCTTGTGGCTATCTCTTATAATGAGGAATGTGATATGATGACTCTTGTCCAACAGAATTGGGTACATCCCTTGCATCTCACTGTTCCATGATCATCTTTCAACAGACCAAACTGCTGTCTCCAAATTTGGAACTTAGGATTCTTACTCGATGATCCCTGTACTTCCTTGATCCAGAGTGCCTCTGCTTCTGCAACTTCTTGACATGTGAGCTCTTCAGGGCTGTGTACATCCTTCTGCAACCTTCCCTTCATGATTTTTACAAACTTAAGGACGAGGGCGGTGACCCTTAAGAGTCACTGCAATTCACTATAATCTTCACACTTCAGAATTGTAGCCTACCAACGGTTTTGTGATCAGCCAACACTAGCAATGATGACAAGGTTTCAGCCTTCCATTTCTCTTTGTCTCCAACCTTCATTTCGTCTAAGCATTCTCAAGGGAGCTGCTCATTGTTAAACTTCTCACTTTCTGATTCTTCATCTTTTGTTAGCCATGTGGGTCCCCCAATTCACAAGGCACACTCAGACAGTTCTAATAGTCTCATTCCTGTAGAGGGGATGTCAGCAGGGTTGTTCTTTCCCTGACAATGTCCCCAACTTGTTACTGGACAGTCAGGTACAAGTGTCCTTATCTCATTGACTCAGTTTTGAACAAATGATTTCCACTCTCTTTCTTCACCCTTGATCCAAGCCAATGCCACTTTTGAGTCAGTCCAACAGGTTGCCTCATTAATATACATTTCAGGCTACAAGGCTTCACAACCGTGACTTATCAGTCTTGCATCTATTAAAGCAGCAATAAGTTCTAATCTAGGGATTGTGTCTTCTTTCAGTGGTTCAACTCTGGACCTCGAAGCAACAAATTTGATGTAACTTCCTGTAGTAGTCGTGATGTGCAGGTAAATCACTCCTGCATAGGCCTTTATTGATGCGTCTCCAAACCCTTGAAGGCTGTAAGTGAGAATCTCATCTGCGATTCCTGGGAAATAGCATCTTCAGAGTGTGGGTGAACTTATGTCTTGCAATCCAGCAACTAAGGTCTGCCAACCTTTCTTTAGTTCTCCTTCCAGTGGTTCATCCCAGCCTACCTTTCACTTGCAAAGCTCTTGAAAGGAGATCTTGAACTCTATGATGATGGCTGACAGGAATCCAAGTCGATCATAAAACTTTGCCGCCACGCTAACAACATTTCTCTTGGTAGGTTCAATGCTATTTCCTTCAAATCAAACACAAAGTGATCATCGTCAAAATTCCACTTTACCCCAAGCACTTTCTGTTCTCCACTAGAAATCTCCTCCGCTGCTCCAAGCACACCCTTAACGTACATGCCTTCGTCTTCCATCACAACATTCTGTTCTCTGTTCTTGGATGTGGTGATCCCTTCGTTGCTCTGAATTTTCTCCATTTACTCCTTTGAATCTGAAACAAATTCCCTCAGATTAAATCCTCCTTCTGCTAGTCTGAGTTTAGACTTAAGGTAAAGTTTGTATGCTGCATCGCTACCAGCTGCTCACATATTCAAGTCATTCACATAAATGGAGTGAAGAAACTGATCAACAAACTCAGGATCCTCCTTGTATCATTCAATGTTGCATTGAGCAGAAATGGGCACATAGTGTTCTCTTCACCTGATACAAATGTCTTCACGGAAATAGTCTGTTTTCTTTCAGTTGGTAAGTTCAGCTTATTTTTCACCCTTCTATGTTCTCTGGCTGCCAGTGTCCAAAATAAGCCTGGCTAGAAATTTCTCTGTAGGTTGCTCAGGCCTGTATATTACTGCCTTTGCAGTTTGAAGAAAGATGAGTGTTGATGTATCGACATACAAAGCTGTGCTGCCATTTGACTCTCTCAAGGGGCCTTCAGGTGAAAAAGTTGATCCATTAACAATTTGAGCATTCTGTAACCATCCCCATCTCCATCACTAGTGTTACTTGTACAAATGCTGGCATGATGTTGTAGTGCACATTTGAGGCACAATTAGAAGAACAATCTTTACTGATGTGATTCATTTTCAAGCAGATAAAACACCATCCTGCCTTTTTCTCAAAGCTCCTTCCTTGCTGCAATATTAGTCACTGTCTTACAGTCATTGGATGCATGATCCATTTGACAATAATTATGTACAGGTTGGCTTAGAGTCCTTAGTAAGTAATGCTGCATCTGTTGGTAGTTCCTTATTGACAACTGATCTAGCTACTATAATAATACAGTGCAACCTCTATTAAGCGGCCACCATCGGGACTTTGAAAAGTGGCCGCTTAATAGAGGTTGGCCGCTTAATAGAGGTAAAATATAAATTGGAAAAATAATTCGGGACTTTAGAAAGTGGGCGTTTAATGGAGGGTGGCCGCCTAATAGGTGGCCGCTTAATAGAGGTCGCACTGTATTAACATTGTTCCCATCTGCTAGCTCTCTCAGTGCTAACTCAGTTCTGAAAACTTCAATAATGTGACACATCTTTCACTTCTCGACTGATAGTCAATTGCAAACCTTGTGGTAACTTGCTCATAAGAACTGATGACGGTAGGCTTCTATTTGAATTGGGTGATACTCCTAATGACTTTTGACTTCTGACTTGACACTCAATCAGATCATACAATTGCTGTAGTGGCTGTGTGTTACCAGTGAGGTCTGATTTTACTGATATAATTTGGTTTTATCAACTGGGTTGATAATGTCAATTGGCCACCGTAAAGAGATTCAAGAGCTGACGTTTCGAGCGTTAGCCCTTCGTCGGAGCGAATCAAGGAATTGTGCGTCATGTGTTGTTTATATAAAGAAAGATGGGGCTTCGCTATTGGCTGGTGCCTGGTAACGTGAAAACTTCTGAATAAATTAGTTGAATGAAAAGCGTTCGTTAATACCGTGAGGATTAAGAGTGCCAATTTGAAAAATAAATTTTTGTTCTAGAGTTTTACGGCTTTCCGTGTTTCCTTGGTGAAGGGAAAGGCCGCAGACTGCCATATGTTGCTTAGAATGATTTGGGAGATTGAAGTGTCTCGCGACCGGTTTCGAAGGTGTTCTCGGAATCGGTCGCCAAGTCGTCTCCCTGTTTCGCCGATGTATAACTTTTTGCAAAGAGTGCAAGTTATACAGTAGATGGCACTGGCTGAGGTACAGGTGAAATAATCAGTGATTCGATCAGATCGCTTGGGTCCCGATATTTTGTCAACGTTGTGAATGAAAGGGCATGTTTTGCATCGTGTGCGAGCGCATTTAAAAGTTTCGGGTTGATCACTAGTTTGGAATGCACTTCTGACCAAAAAGTTACCTATGTTTTTGTCGCATTTAAATGAAATTAATGGAGGTTGCGAAAAGATTCTACCAGTGTCGGGATCATTTTGAAGTAATTTAAAGTTTTTGAGAATGATGGATTTAACTGCGTGGTTGTGAGGGTGAAATGTGAGGGTGAATGGAATTCTATCGTTGTTTTCTCTCTGTGACGTTTGTAGTGCTGACTGTCGATCAATTTGCTGGGCGCGATGATGGCCCGCTTGAACAACAGAAGCAGGATAGCCGCGTTTGTCGAAGAAATTGCACATTTCCTCTGATTTTAAGGAAAAATCAGAGTCGTCACTACAAAGACGGCGAAGTCTAAGAAACTGAGAATAAGGAATGGAATTCTTGACATGTGATGGATGTAAAGATGAATACAACAAATAGCTATGAGAATCTGTGGGTTTGTAGTACACACTGGTGCATAAACTGTTGCCTTCGATAGAAACTTTGATATCCAGGAATGCTAAGGAAGTATCGTAAATTTCCCAGGTATATTTAAGGGCAGGATGAAACGAATTAACAGCGGTTATAAATTTATTAAGATCCTCTCTGGTAGAAGAGGAAGCGCCGATACAGTCGTCAATGTAGCGACGATAGAGTTCAGGTTTTGGGCCATTGTATTGATTGAAAAATTGGTGTTCAATGTAGCCTACGAAAAGATTGGCGTAGCTGGGTCCCATTTTGGTACCCATGGCCACGCCATTGATTTGTTTGTAATAATTGTTCGCGAATGAAAAACAGTTGAGTGTTAACACGGAGTAATGTTTCCGAGCTTGGTTCCTTAACAGTGCGTAAATCAAAAAAATGTTTGAGGGCTAGAAGACCTTCGCCATTTGGGATGATGGTGTAAAGAGATGTAATATCGATAGTGAAAATCAGTTTGTCTTCGCCCAGGAAATTGAAATCGCGAAAAATTTGAAGTGCGTGTTGACTGTCTTTAACGTATGACGGTAAAGATCTGACAATAGGTGCCACAATTTTGTCTAAATAGCTGGAATGAGTTCGGTAGGGCAACTACAGGCAGAGACGATAGGTCGACCTGGGTTGTTAGGTTTGTGAATTTTAGGTAAAAAGTAAATACACGAGGTTCTGGGAGTGGTAATGATGAGAGTGGTAGCAGTAGCCGGCAATTCTTGCTTGACTATAAGGTCGTTAATAGTGCTCTTGACAATTTGTTGGTTAGTGGAGGTGAGATCTTTATCGACTTTAGCATAAAAAGAGGTGTCAGAAAGTTGCCGCAAAGCTTCTTTTTGGTAGAGGTCGGCCCGCCAAACAACTAAAGCGCCGCCTTTGTCGGCCGCTTTGATAATTATGTCTTTGCGCTTACTTTGGTTTTTTAGAGCCGTCCTCTCTTCCAAAGAAAGGTTGGAAAATTTGGTGTTACGATTGAAATTAAGTTTGTTGATGTCGTGACGGCATTTTTTAATGAAAAAATCTAAAGAGGCAAACTGGCCCTCTGGGGGAGTCCACTTAGAGAGTCTGAAGCGTCTCGAAAGTATCTTTGTCCGAGGTGTTAGAATCATCCTCTTTTTCATGGAAAAGGGCTTTCAGTTGAACGTGGCAAAGGAATTTTTCAACATCTTGCTTCACTGAGAATTCGTCCGGTTTTATGGATATAGGAACAAAATTCAAGCCCTCACTGAGGACGGATTTCTCTGAGTCGGAGAGCGGAAGATTTTCTGAAATAGTAACCACGGTGTTAAGGTTTTCAAGTGATGAGTCACAAGTAATTTGAGGACCTATTAATTGTTGAAGTTTTTGGGCCTTAATTTGGTGTAAATGGTTAAAAAGTTTAGAGTTTAACTCCTGAATTTTGGCGCGAATAGATTGTACTAAAATAGCTGGGCAGGTTTTGGACAGTTCAGAGCGATAGCGAAGCCCCATCTTTCTGTATATAAACAACACACGACGCACAATTTCTTGATTCGCTCCAACGAAGGGCTAATGCTCGAAACGTCAGCTCTTGAATCTCTTTACGGTGGCCAATTGACATTATCAACCCAGTTGATAAAACCAAATTATATTGTTATACTTCCCACCGACACAGCACCACAGTTTCTTTAGAAACTTACCCCCTCTACTGATTTTACTGAGGTTATGTTCAGCAATGTTTCCATGTGTTTATTGACTATTGACGGCTTGTTGCCAAACCTTCTTTTCAAGATAGCAATCGTTTCATCATAGTTTGCAGTAGTAAGGGACAACCCAGAAATGGATTCACTCGCAGATTTCACAGGAAGAGAATTCAAGTAATTGAATTTGTCTATGGTAGCTAGCCCTGTGTTGTTGTGTACAGATGATTCAAATGCATCCCAGAACAATGGCCACTTACTAATGTTTCCATCAAACTTTTTCAGATCAAGTTTAGGTAATTGTACTGTGTTCCAAGGCCATAAACATTAGAAATACCTGCTGTTGAGGGAAGGTCTCCATGTGGTTTGCTGTGGATGCACAGAGCTGCTTCTTTGAGTAACACATAGTTCAGGGGTTGTAAAGACAACTCCAGGTGATTTTGAAGGACTGAGAGATGTTTCCGAGGATATAAAGACAACTCCAGGTGATGTTGAAGGACTGAGAGATGTTTCCGAGGATATAAAGACAACTCCAGGTGATGTTGAAGGACTGAGAGGTGTTTCCGAGGATATAAAGACAACTCCAGGTGATGTTGAAGGACTGAGAGGTGTTTCCGAGGATATAAAGACAACTCCAGGTGATGTTGAAGGACTGAGAGGTGTTTCCGAGGATCTAAAGACAACTCCAGGTGATGTTGAAGGACTGAGAGGTGTTTCCGAGGATATAAAGACAACTCCAGGTTATATTGAAGGGCTGAGAGGCATTTTTGAAGATGCAAATCCAACTCCAGGCAAAGCCAAAGGACTAGTAGGTGTTTCCAAGGATGTAAATACCACTCCAGGTGATGTTGATGGGCTGGGAGGCATTTTTGAGGATGTAAATACAATTCCAGGCGAAGTCGAAGGACTAGGTGGTGTTTCCGAGAATTTAAATGCAATTCTAGGCAATGTCGAAGGGCTGAAAGGCGTCCCCACTTCCAATTTTGCCACTGATGTTTCAAAGGCTGGTGGGCGGTTCCATGTTCAGTCGATTAGCTTGTCAAAGCAGCATCTATTCTCATAACAGCCAACGGCTTAAATTCTGCAAATTTGTCCTCTTCACAAATTTTGCCATCTCTCGAAGTATCAGCGACGGCTTGGAGAATTTCTTGATCTAAATTCCGTATTGTTTTGAGCTTTTCTTGAAGGAGTTTCTGTTGTCGTAATCTTGTAATATGCATAGATGACAGAGGGTCGTGTTCATTAAAGGCTTCTAAAACGTGTTCTGCTGAGGAAAAATAATAATTCTTGTCGACAATCTGTGGCCCACACGGACCTTCCGTTTTCTCGCAAGCTTTCCAGACATGAAGAATTAATTCACAAAGACTCAAGTTGTGGGTTCAAAGGATTCAAAGACTCAAAAGGCTCACTCGTCTCTCATGAGGCTATTTGATCGTCGTCAGATTCTACATGTCTCGGTGGACCATGCAGAAGGCTCTGTACAAACAACTACTCCTTTTAATTAGTGATTAATAACTTTTCCCATTTTCTGCCGAGTACTGTTGAAACACTCCTTAAACCTTCGCCTAAATACTCTTACAAACGTTAAAGATCACTATTTTAAACCTATATGTTCAGTTTCATGGCAAACCTTGATAAAAGTACGGCAAAAAGTACATTTAGTCAGCTTAGCACTGTGCACACTTAGCCATTTATCCAAACTATTCACACCTAATTTCAGATTTAGCCCCCCTGCCCCCATTTCAATGTTGATTACTGTGTTCAAATTGTCTTTGTTCGCTTCCAACATTGTCTTGGGGGAGGGGGGATTCGCTGTTCTAGTGATGTCATCACGCAGTTACAGTCGTTAACGCAGCTACATGTTATCTGATGAAGGCATGCCAAGGACTTTCGTGGCAGATTGTAGTGCACACTATAATGTTTGATCTTGATGAGGAGGGACTTGCAGCAACATTTCCGATCAGAAAGAACGGAAAGCCTAAAGGTTTTTTTTTTTTTTTTCACAACAAGGGGGGTAAATTGTAAGGGATTTATTGTTTTATATTCCACTTTAGGTTTTTATCATGAATACATAATAAGCATATGTTGCTATCAGGTTATTTTATTAGGGGGAAGTTACTTTCTGTCCTATGATAGACTGATAAATCACGATATTATCGGAACATTTGATTTACTTACAATTCCTTCTTTTCCCTGTGACAGTTATAAATCATGATATATTTATCAGAATATTTAATAAATTAAGAATGTCTTCTTTTCCTGTGATAGAGTTATAAATCATGACATATCAGAATATTTAATCAAGTTACGCTTCCTTTTACTGCCCTGCACCATAATAAAGTGATAAATGGTGAGATTATCAAAATTTTTAAATTCAAATTACTGTATGATTACATTTATATGATGAAGGTATTCATTATTCTCAAACTCATTAATAATTCATCATGTTAAAACAAAGGAAATCGTGGTTTGGAAATGTGATCTTACATAATTAGCACAGATTTTTACGATTTTATTTCTTCGTTTTCTCCGTAGTTTTAGTTTTGATTTAGAAGATATATCAAACATTCGAGACAGTGTTTCATCACATTTCCAAACACCGCAAGTTCGTCAAAAATACTCTGCTGTGCGTCATATTTTCAACTCTCTTCTCGGTGTGATGAAGCACTGTCTCTCGTGTTTGACATATTACCTCAAACATACCTGGTAAATGCTTTGCAAAATGACTTTTAGCCCATCCCCCAAAGCAGTTCTTATTATTATGATAATCCTAAATGCAGAGGTTTCAACACTGAATCCTATGAGCAAGGATTTTGTCGACTCAACCAGTACTTTGAGAAAAATAATGCAATACAAAGCAATATTTTGTTTTGGTTTGTGAATAACTTCTTCAACAGCAGTCTAGAAGAGCTTAAAAGTCAAAAACTAATGTGACTGAACTTAATTTGACAGCATCAACTCTTCTAGAAATAAATGGCAGTAAATGTCAAATGAAATTGTAATTATTTATGTGGACAATTTTGATGTTCTCATGATATATCAGGCAATCACTGTCAGTGTCTGTTAATTATTTGATAGTGATACTTTGATATCTCAGTTTACCACTTTTTTCAAGTCAATGATTTTGCTACTGACAATTACAGAATTTACAAGAGAAAATCATTTTAAGCAACTATCGCATATATGATATTTGATATGCACATTGTGAGAAAAATGATTTCTCGGTATTATCATTCTATTATCACCAAAATGTCAAGAAAATATCAGAATGTCAATTATCAAGCTAATGAGAAATCTCTTTTCAAGTAATCCAATATTTTGCCTCTCCTCTTCATTCCCTCCTTGAAGTCTTCATCTTCAATCTATGATTCATTCCGAATGCGAGCGGCCATATTTGTTTACGTACACACGACCGCAAGTGACTCTGGTCTATGGCAACGATAACCATATATTTCAATTTATTTTCATTTTAATTTACTTTTATTTTATTTTTAGTTTTATTTTTTAATGATTTCATTTGCATTCATTTTTTTTTTTAATTATTTTTTCGTAAAATAATATATGGTTTTTATTTTTTTCTAATTTTTTTTGAAATTTTACTATGGCAATCATAGGCTACCATATTCAAGGTATGCATTGTATGTCAAGCTGAGATCCTCTTTGAATGATCAAATCTAAAGTGTTTCAGTTTTAGTAACTACAAGATGAAGTTACTGAGTCACATAGACAGAAAAGAGCTATTGCAAAACAGTGGTCTTTGAAAGACTTGTGTTGGCCTGATGTACGTCTTTTACATTGTTACTATTGTTGCTTATTGCCATGTCAGATTGTGTAATTCTTAATCCCTTTAGTTCATACAGCTCAGTTACTCGATATAAACTTTGAAAGTATTGTGCAAAGTTGTCGGTAGATGATATTTCAAATAGAACACATGTCCCTTGAGGAGGACTCTTATCATAGATATTTCTAGCATGAGAGTCAAACACTTTGAAATGACCATTATCAGCACAGTAATTAGTACTGACAGTAATACACCCAACTGTCAAAATAGATGACCTTTATCGTTCTGATATCAAAAATAAGCTCTTTTGAGGCCCATACAGTGTTGATATCCCTCAATGGTAGGCTCACCGTGGGCATTACCAGTGTATATTTCACTGTATTCTTGCTGGTAATCTCCCTCTAACACTGTGGGCATTGATGGTAAATCTGTTAGCAGTAAAAATGATTGTCTTGATAATTCTGATAAACTGCTACAAAGTTGATTTCCAATATGCATTATTTGTTTAAGTGATCAGGATTGCCTATTCCTTTCTTCTGGTGCTTTTTATGTTGTTTGATGCTGTTTTGCTAGGATCAACATGATGTATAACTGGACCAGGGTTTTGCTCCACATTATTACAGAGTGTGTACTTTGTAGAATTGCCTTGCAGGATTACACTCATTGACTCATAGCAATTTCTGTCCATGTTTAACTCTACTTGAATATATTGATTTCCATGAAAATAATTTTTTAAAACCATGCGAAAATCAGTATGTGACAGAAAGTATCATCTTGACAATAAAATCAATGATATTTGTAAAAAATATAATTTATACGTGCCGTTTAATGACATAGAAAAAATACATCAGATTTTTGAAGAAATTGGTAAAATAATTCCTCAGATTAATGGTGGTCACAAGAGAATGATCAGTATTAACTATGTTCTGAAAAAGCTGTTTCAAATGCTTGGTGCTCCATGTGATAAAATTGTAATAACAAAATCAAAAAGACATTACACATATATAATCAGTATTGGAACCATATTATGGTTCTGGTGGGTGATAACATTCGGAATATCATTAATTAAAATGAATATCGTATTGTATTTCTTTTCAAATTTATCTGAAAGTGGACATATATATCTATTATAATCTCATCGATAACATTGATGTAGTCCAAAAATTGTTTACTATCAAATTCTAATCCTCTTAAAAAGGATCTTATATCCGTCAATACTTTGTCATATGATATGCAAGCAAATTTAGACATCTCAATCTTTCTTTTATAATTTTTAGCTTCTACAAGCGTTTTTAGTAAAATTCCTGATCCACTGACAACTCCTAAAATAATTCGATTAAGCATTATTGATGAAGCTATTTCTCCTGCTACAACAAGACTTGCAAAACCAATGCTACATGCTAAATCAAGTTTCTTAAAAAAATTGTAGGTCTGCTTGAATAACCAATATTTCTTGTGATAGTATTGCTACAATGCTTTCAATTCTGATATCTCAGATTCTGATAAATTCTCATCGATATGGTTGAAATTATAATTTGACTTTTGTGTTTTCAGGTGTACATATTTTTATTTATATAATTTGGTTTTATCAACTGGATTGATAATGTAAGTTGGCCACCGTAAAGAGATTCGAGAGCTGACATTACGAGCGTTAGCCCTTCGTCGGAGTGAATCAAGGAATTGTGAGTCGTCTGTTGTTTATATACCGAAAGATGGAGCTTTGCTATTGGTTGGTGCCTGGTAACGTGAAACCAATGGAATAAATTAGTTGAATGAAAAGTGTTTGTTGATACCGTAAGGATTAAGAGTCTCGATTTGAAATATAAATTTTTGTTCTAGAGTTTTGAGACTTTTCGTGCTTCCTTGGTGAAGGGAAAGGCCGCAGACTGCCATATGTTGCTTAGAATGATTTGGGAGATTGAAGTGTCTCGCGACTGGTTTCGATAAATTTTTGTCATCTTTCTCTATGTCCTGAAGGTGTTCTCGGCATCAGTCGCCTAGTCGTCTCCCTGTTTCGCCGATGTATAACTTTTTGCAAAGAGTGCAAGTTATGCAGTAGATGACGTTGGCTGAGGTGCAGGTGAAATGATCAGTGATCTTGATAGATCGCTTGGGTCACAATATTTTATCAACGTTGTGAATGAAAGGGCATGTTTTTGCATCGTGCGCGAGCGCATTTAAAAGTTCCGGGTTGATCACTTGTTTGGAATGCACTTCTGACTAAAAAGTTACCAATGCTTTTGTCAAGTTTGAATGAAATTAATGGAGGTTGCGAAAGTGTCGGGACCATTTTGAAGTAATTTAAAGTTTTTGAGAATGATGGATTTTACTGCGTGGTTGTGAGGGAGAAATTTGAGGGTGAATGGAATTCTATCGTTGTTTTCTCTCTGTGACGTTTGCAGTGCTGACTGTCGATCAATTTGTTGGGCGTGATGATGGCCCACTTGAACAACAGAAGCAGGATAGCCACGTTTGTTGAAGAAATTGCACATTTCCTCTGATTTTAAGGAAAAATTAGAGTCGTCACTACAAAGACGGCGAAGTCTAAGAAACTGAGAATAAGGAATGGGATTCTTGACATGTGATGGATGTGAAGGTGAATACAACAAATAACTATGAGAATCTGTGGGTATGTAGTGCACACTGTTGCATAAACCGTTGCCTTCGATAGAAACTTTGATATTGGGGAATGCTAAGGAAGTATCGGGAATTTCCCAGGTATATTTAAGGGCAGGATGAAACGGATTAACAGCGGTTATAAATTGATTGAGATCCTTTCTTGTAGAAGAGGAAGCGCCGATACAGTCGTCAATGTAGCAACGATAGAGTTCAGGTTTTGGGTCGTTGTATTGATTGCAAAATTGGTGTTCAATGTAGCCTACGAAAAGATTGGCGTAGCTGGGTCCCATTTTTGTTCCCATGGCCACGCCATTGATTTGTTTGTAATAATTGTCCAGAGAAAAACGAATTAACAGCGGTTTTACATTGATTGAGATTACTATCAGAGCTATGTGCCAAAAACGTGATGACCTCGAGAAACAAATTCTACATTATTGCTCTGAACTGTCCAAAATCTGCCCAGCTTTTTTAGTACAATCTATTCGCACCAAAATCCAGGAGTTAAACTCTAAACTTTTTCACCATTTACACCAAATTATGGCCCAAAAACTTGGACACTTAATAGGTCCTCAAATTACTTGTGACTCATCACTTGAAAACCTTAACACCATGGTTACTATTCCAGAAAATCTTCCGCTCTCCGACTCTGAGAAATCCGTCCTCAGTAAGGGCTTGAATTTTGTTCCTATATCGAAAAAACCGGACAAATTCTCAATTAAGCAAGATGTTGAAAAATTCCTTCGCCCCATTCAACTTGAAGCTCTTTTCCATGACAAAGAGGACAATTCTAACACCTCGGACAAAGATACTTTTGAGATGCTTCAGACTCGAAAATCAAAGTGGACTCCCCAGAGGGCCAGTTTGCCTCTTTAGATTTTTTCATTAAAAAATGCCGTCACAACATCAATAAACTTAATTTCAATCGTAACACCAAATTTTCCAACCTTTCTTCAGAAGAGAGGGCGGCGCTAAAAAACCTTAGTAAGCGCAAAGACAAAATAATCAAAGAGGCCAACAAAGGCGGTGCTTTGGTTGTTTGGCGGGCCGACCTCTACCAAAAAGGTGGCAACTTTCTGACACCTATTTTAATGCTAAAGTCGATAAAGATCTCACCTCCACTAACTAACAAATTGTCAAGAGCACTATTAACAACCTTATAGTCAAACAAGAATTGCCGGCTACTGCTACCAACCTCATCATTACCACTCCCAGAACCTGGGCGAAGACAAACTTATTTTCACTATGAATATTACATCTCTTTACACCATCATCCCAAATGGCAAAGGTTTTCTAGCCCTCAAACATTTTTTTGATTTACGCACTGTTAAGGAACCAAGCTCGGAGACACTACTCTGCCTGGCTGAGTTAGTGTTAACGCATTCAAATCAATGGCGTGGCCATGGGTACCAAACTGGGACCCAGCTACGCCAATCTTTTCATAGGCTACATTGAACACCAATTTTTCAATCAATACAACGGCCCAAAACCTGAACTCTATCGTCGATACATTGACGACTGTATCGGCGCTACTTCTTCCACCAGAGACGATCTCAATCAATTTATAACCGCTGTTAATTCGTTTCATCCTGCCCTTAAATATACCTGGGAAATTTACGATACTTCCTTAGCATTCCTGGATATCAAAGTTTCTATTGAAGGCAACGGTTTATGCAGCAGTGTGCACTACAAACCCACAGATTCTCATAGCTATTTGTTGTATTCATCTTCACATCCATCACATGTCAAGAATCCCATTCCTTATTCTCAGTTTCTCAGACTTTGCCGTCTTTGTAGTGCCGACTCTGATTTTTCCTTAAAATCAGAGGAAATGTGCAATTTCTTCGACAAACGCGGCTATCCTGCTTCTGTTGTAAAAGCAGGCCATCATCGTGCCCAACAAATTAATCGACAGTCAGCACTACAAACGTCACAAAGAGAAAACAACGATAGAATTCCATTCACCCTCACATTTCACCCTCACAACCACGCAGTAAAATCCATCATTCTCAAAAACTTTAAATTACTTCAAAATGGTCCCAACACTGGTAGAATCTTTTCGCAACCTCCATTAATTTCATTCAAACGCGACAAAAACATAGGTAACGTTTTAGCCAGAAGTGCATTCCAAACTAGTGATCAACCCGGAAGTTTTAAATGCACTTGTGCACGATGCAAAACATGCCCTTTCATTCACAACGTTGATAAAATATTGTGACCCAAGCGATCTATCAAGATCACTGATCATTTCACCTGTACCTCAGCCAATGTCATCTACTGCATAACTTGCACTCTTTGCAAAAAGTTATACATCGGCGAAACAGGGAGACGTCTAGGACTGATTCCGAGAACACCTTCAGGACATAGAGAAAGATGACAAAAATTTATCGAAACCAGTCGCGAGACACTTCAATCTCCCAAATCATTCTAAGCAACATATGGCAGTCTGCGGCCTTTCCCTTCACCAAGGAAGCACGGAAAGTCTCAAAACTCTAGAACAAATATTTATATTTCAAATCGGCACTCTTAATCCTTACAGTATCAACGAACGCTTTTCATTCAAATAATTTATTCCGTTGTTTTCACTTTACCAGGCACCAACCAATAGCGAAGCTCCATCTTTCTGTATATAAACAACACACGACTCACAATTCCTTGATTCGCTCCGACGAAGGGCTAACGCTCGAAACGTCAGCTCTTGAATCTCTTTACGGTGACCAATTGACATGATCAACCCAGTTGATAAAACCAAATTATATTGTTATACTTCCCACCGACGCAGCACCTGCACATGTACAGTTTCTTTAGAAACTTACCCCCTCTATTTTTTTATTTAATCTTCCTCCAAAAATAAATGAAATAAACCTTTATCAAATGTTGGAGCTTGACTGCTGGTTCTTGGGTCAATAACTTGAATTGTTAAAAAGGTTCCCTCGTGGTAATGCAAATTAACAGTGTTTGTTTGAAAGCGTTTTAATTGACCCATGCTATTAAGTGTGTCAAAACAATAGCTATGTGGCAATAACTTGATTTTTTATCCATAATGAAGAAGCTCCATTTTATAATTTGACAGTTCATTGGAACAATAAAATATTTGTTTCCAGAAAAATATATCCTTGTGCTTTCTTTTGAGCCATCATTAACACCATTTAGTATGTACCTGTGTTTTAAACCAAGGATTGAGGAATTGTTGAGATCCAAATTTGTCTGTAACGTAAGATTACCATTATCAATCAAGTAAACCTGGTCATAAACAAACCCTTCAACATCATTTTGATAACCTTTTATGCCGTAAACGACCATATAAGCTTGTGCATTTGAAGGTGATTCAATGTAACCACGATTTGATGTTATATCAAGATCCATAGCAGAGTTAGATTCGGATTCATACTTATGCGTATGAACTATGGTTCTCATATGCTTGGGTTTATGGTTTGGAAAATGTTTGGTGGGGTATTGAATGACACCCACATCATCAGAAGAAACAGGACTAATAGCCCAATTTGATATATCTTCTGGATAGAAAAACTCAATACACATGGTATATATTCACCTTCTGGCAAAGGTTTCCTTACTAATTTTCAACCGAGAATTAAAGGTGTTATCACTTTGCTTTTCCAACATAAAGCCATAAGCTGTTTTGTTCACATTGTGTATACCTGATTCGTATTTTGTAATAGTAATAGAATTACCTTGAGATACACTTGAAATATTAGAAGGATCTTGTATTAAATATGAAAACACATTTTCATATGTCCCGGTTGAAATTGTAGAGGTTGACACGTATCTTTTCATAGAAGCCAAGTTTACAGTATCTTGATCATCAGTATATTTTTTATAAGCTGACGTGATAGATTCATTATTGTCTGAAACTGTTTCATTACCATTGAAATTCACATTTACAGCATGATAACTGTCATTTCGTTGTGGTTCTTTCAAATTAATTATTTCATGATTATCCATGTCAAGATTTCCTTTCATTTTATTGGTTCCATCTAGTCGCAAATAGATTTTTGCAACAACTTTAGCACGGTTTATCGTTAAATATTTTAAAGTTTTAAAATTGACAGCATAACTATCTTCTTTATAAACCATAAGAGGTTTACTTATTGTGGATAAACCACTAAAATCAGCTACATTGATAATACTGTGGTTGTTCATATTTAAATTTCCTGACACAGTGCATTACCATTTTCAACAATTTCTTGATCAACATATGTTTTGGAAACATGATCATTATCTCCAAATAAACCATCATAATATGGTTCTGTATTTTTGATCACTTTGTTTTAAATCAAAATAGTTGCCATCTTTGTCTTTCTTGAGAAGTTTGTCATTCAGATACAGCTGATTTCAAATCTTTTGCGATGTCATCCATATCATCACCATCTTTATGGTCATCTTCTTTTATATTCTTTTGCTATCCATGTCATGATTACCGTCATCATTTAATTTGTAACCAATACCTTTATCACCTTTTTGGCCTCTGTCGCCTTTATCACCTTTTTGGTCAGGCAATCCTCTTTGACTTGGTAATCCTCTTCGAGTGTCATCGATATCACTTAAGTTATGTTCATTAAATATACCCATTATACTAATACATTATATATTTCCATAAAAAATTCTTTTGACTGTTTTCATCAGCTTATTGACATAACAGAATGAAAACGGCTTGCTAGTTGCTTTAACATTTTTATTTTTATCAATTCCAAGTTCTTGAGCAATCAAATTTCTCTCTCTATTGCTTGGAAAATCATAGAAACAAAAATGGCTAAAGTTGATTGTGATTGATTTTGGGCATCCATAATAACTTTGTGTAAGGTAAATCACTGAACAGTTTGACGTTCTTTTAATCGACATATCCAAATATAATGTTTAGCTGTTAGGCAACAAAAACGTATTTGGCGTTTGAAGTTAGATCTGCTGCTTAGGCTGGTGTAGTCTCTTGTAAGAATCTGACACGACTGAAGCCATATTTCAAGATTTTGCCAGAACATTTTTGTTTTTTTGCATTGCCAGAATAAGTGCATCAGGTCTTCTTTTTCATTATGGCAAAAGGTGCATTTTTCGTCCTCTCTTATTCCTATTTTTTTCAAAAAGCTATTGGTCGCTATCCGTCTGTGTAAAAAATTTGACGTTAAAATCCATTAGTTTTGAGCTCCTTGTACATGAGGCAGATATTTGGTAGATTTCCCCCAATCAAAATTTTTATTTGTTGTGGAGCCGATATCTTTGTACCACTTATCTTGACATGATATTGGTTGTTCCCCTTTATCCGTTATGAGTTTCTGGTACAAAATTCTTGAAGGTTTTTGGCTTTTTTAAAATGTATTAAAGAGGCCTTCGCGTGTTAGCTGATCGAGTTCTTGGAATTTGTCGTTGCAACAGCTTCATTGCAGAGATTATTCCAAAAAAGTCAATGGTATAACTTGGAGTTCATATTTGTTTTGAAAACTTGCAAGGGATAAAAAATTATAAGAATTTTCCAATAAATGTTTTACTTGCATTATCCCCTTAGAGAGCCATTCTTTGCATGATACTGGTTTATTGTTTACTCATTTTAATTAATTTTTCCAAAGAGGTAGAGACAGAAAATGATCTTTTGACGCTATTGTTCTCTCAAAGAAAGTATCTGACCATATTTCTATGATTTCTTTGACGAATGGATCTTCTATTCTAAGGTTATCAATATCTTTTTTGCCGAGATTCCCTTTAAAAAAAGAGTTGCCCCCATATCTTCCAAGCTCTAAATTAAAGATGACTTTTCATTTGCTACTGTTTTCTAGATACTTTTTGATCCAAGTAGCTTTGCGTGATTTGTTGAAAGAAGCAATATCAATCATTTTGAGATCCCCTTCTGGGTAGTTGAGATAAGTTGACATAATTATGTGATGTATTGATATAATGGATATTGAAAAAAAAAACAAAAAAAGACCAATAGACCTTTTTACCGATACAGCGGCCATTTTGAATTCTATTGTTTCAATTAGCTATTATGGGATGCCCAGGGGGCAAATACATCCCATAATAGCTACTTGAAACAATAGAATTCAAAATGGCCGCTGTATTGGTAAAAAGGTCTATTATGTCACAAATTGGCGCTGGTCAGAAGACCAAAATGGTTGGAGATGTTATTAAAACTGATAAAATATCAAAACAAGATGCTTATGATACCACATCGGAACTATTGAAACCAACCATTGACGTCCAGAAAGAGGTCAAAAACCATTGATGAAAAACAAGATGAATTAATTGAGCAGCTGCAAAAAAAATCAAAAGGTGATAACAAGTGGATTGGAAGATGTCATACTTCTCAATCAATTAATTAGCCTGCGTGCAGCCATCTCCTATTTCCAAAAGCGGAAAAGTGACGTCTGTGAAATGGCGTCGTTAGTCGTGTTCCAGCATCCTGCTGTTTCTCCCATTGGTTGCTTTGATAGTAGGCATTGTTAGAATCAACCCTGATTGGCTGTCATCGTAAAATACTCAACGTAATTATGCGTTGTGTTTTCATTAACATGCAAGAGGAAAAAATTAACCGTAACTCGCGTGTGATTTTGTGCAGTTTATTTCGCTTGTTGTGAACCACAACTACAGAAGTCTGGTTCAAGGTAGAGGAGAATTTCAAAGTGACAAAGTCCGACTCAGTAATTTAGCAAATATTTAGCTGAGGTCACAGGTCTTCACCATTACTTTAACCCTCTGAATTATTTTTTCTGACACTTGGCAGATCATGAGCTGTTATTTGCCATATGTTTTGCTACTCACTACAAATTTATTAATCCTTTATTATGTTGAAGTTCTTTAGGTAATTTAATATATGATGACCCTTTCATTGGTTCATATTTGACAAAAATTATATTATGAGAATCAACTGAATCAATAGTCCAACCACTCCCTTCATTAAGCCATTGCCCAGTACTCTTTAAAATTTCTTGAATTGATAATTGTAATTTTTCTTTAATCTCATTATTTGGGGCTAGCTGCTAAAATATGCTGTTTTGATTTTATATTGTTTCTTTGTGATAGGATTAATTTGAACTTCAGCATCTTTATCTAATTGATCATGATCTGATGTAGGCCTAATAAATGTAATTTCAAGTCGTTGATAAATCTTTAGACCTTTATGTTTTTTCAAAAGTTGTTTCAGATGTCTCTCAATAAATAAAGCTGTATTATTTAATTGAAATAATGGATCTGTTTTATTTTTAATGTTAACATCAAAAGATTGAATTCCATTTTTTAAAGCTGTTTGCTTAACTGTATTTTTTTTACGAGGAGCTGGAATTGGTCTTTTGATTGTTCTTGGTTTTGGAATTGGTTTTTCTTGAAATTCTGTTGGTGGTTCAATTATTTGATCTTGGAATTCAGTTGGTGGTTCAATTATTTGATCGTCATATTTTTGAACCATTTGTGTAACAGATCGTTTAGTCCTTGGAGTAGGAATTGGTATTTGGTTCAGTTTGTCTTGAAATTCCATTGGTGGTTTAATTATTATTTTGATCTTCATATTGTTGAACCATCTGTTTAACAGATCGTTTAAAGTCAATATTTTGATTTTTTTTTTCAATTCTTTAATAATGTTTTCATTATTTTTTATAATTGAATCTTTTGATTTTTTACTCTTAACTTTTTTGACTGGATTTTTTAGTTGATTGATATACCATTCATGATTTTAGCCATTTATATTATAGTTAAATATTAATTTTTCGATATTAGCTTGTCGTTGTTCTTCACTGAGATTTTTATCATAAGGCCATATCAAGAATTTTCTTTGTAGTAAATGGAGATTTATAATCAACATAATTTTTAATATCTTTAAATTTATTCATACTATACATATTATTATGTTTATGTTGTGGGAGAAAAATCAAATAAACTACTAGGTCATCCCTACAAGCCTGTTTCGTGGTTGCCCACTCATCAGGGGATTAAATGAGAATATTCTTTACCATCGCTTATATACAATTTCCATAATATATGCAGCGCGAGATTTTACAGTTTAATTGTTGCGTAGAAGGGCTTTGTTTCTGTGGCGGCAAGAAGACACGAGTTCATTACGTTTGTTTAGTGATGATAGTTCGGGTCGGCAGATAATTAGGAATTTTTCTTTGAGGCAGAGGTTACATCTTTTACTTGAGCTGTTGTACGGCGAGTGTGATGAAAGGATGCGCCAGGAAATAAAGTGTTCGATGTTGTTGTCTTTGAGGGTCCAGATGTGCTTGCTGAGTTCGGTGGAGTTTCTGTGTTTAGCGTGGCGGAATGATGCGGTGTGGTTTCTGTATCTAGTTTTGAAGTCGTTCTCTGTGAGCCCGATGTACGTTTCTGTTGTGTTGGTGTCTTTGCGCGTGACGGCGGCTTGGTAGATTACTGAAGATTGTAGGCAGTTTCCGTCAAGCGGGCATGCGTTCTTTTGTCGGCAGTTGCATGTCTTGTTATTGTTAATGGTAGCGGCGGCGGCGGCGGTGGCAACGGCGGTGCTATCGGCCTGTGTAGATGCATTTAGGATGCGTTTGTTATGGTTGTCGATTATTTGTTTGGTGTTGTCCATGCAGCTGTAGCTGATCTTGATGGTGTTTCGGTTGAAGATTCTTCTGAGCTTGTGATCTTTGGGAAAGTGCTTGTCTATTAGTGCGAGGAATTTGTGCCCGATGTTGGTGCTGGTGTTCTTGCTAAAAGGAGGGTTGTACCAGAGGATGTTATTGCGTTGTCGGTTTTTCCGTTTCTTTGCTTTGGGTGGTTCGTACTGCAGTGTGTAGCGGTATCCGCTTTCGTCGAGTGCTTTCTGGTATGGGGGGGCTGCCTGGTCAAAGGATGCTTTGTCGGATGATAGGGATGATAAACGTTTGTTGATGCCGGCGGGTGGTTGCTTTCGCGGTGAACGTATTGTAGAGAAGTGTTTGGCTTTAAATGGCTGATAAGTGCTTCGGTTAAGGTTAAATGTGACATCTAGGAAGTTGATTACTTGTTTGTTAGCTTCTATGGTGATGCGTAGGCCATTATTATTAAAGATGCGGCATATTTCTTTCTTAATGTTCTCTGTGTCTCTTGGTGTGGCGTTAGTGATGGCTAGTCCGTCGTCTCGGTAAAGTCCTACGTTTATGTTAAGGTCCTGAAGCTGGGAGAGGAGGAAGTTTCCCACGAGTTCGCATGTCTCAGCGCCATCGTAGCTTCCCATTGTTACGTCGAATGTTGAGTTACCTTTCTTTTGCCAGGGTTGGTTCTTGTGGATTAAGATGGAGTTTTTAGCGTGTATTATAATGTTTCTCTCGTCGGCGGTAATGTAGTCATAGTCGGAGGCGAAGTCGAGTGCTTTGTTTAGGAGATCTTGGCTGATGGACGGTTAGAACTCTTCGATGTCGAAACAGATGAAGCTGAAGTGTTGTTTGCTTTCTATGGATTTGAACCAGTCGATTACGGCTGCTGTGTTTTTCCATTGGTTGAAGTTGCGTTTTTTAGCGATTGTACTGTTGATGCGGTCGAGGATCTTTTTACTGATTTTGCCTATCTCTGACTTCGTGGGGTTAATGAGTCTGCAGGTCGGTTTGTTAGCGAAGTTTGGCTTGTGGTCCTTAAGTGTTATGAACGCGTCTTTGTCGGCCGTAGTGTCCACTCTATCGTCGATTCCTAGTTTCGTCGCGATGTCTTTGTTTTCTTTATGGATTGCTTGCGTCGTCTCAGGTGGTGCTTTCTTGTAGGATTTCGTAATGTTTTTGTCTAGGAGATCGTTGTATGTAGATGGCTCTAGTTTGTAGAAGTTAGTTGTTTTGTCCGCGGCGATTAGTAGTTTGGGTTCATTTCTGATTTGGTCGGTGTCTTCTTTTAGCTTATTGAGAAAGGGGTTGTTTACTTGCTTGAATTTTACGGACTGGATCATCTTCAGCATGTCGTCTTCGAAATCTTTTAATTCTTCAATGGGAGGCGGGTTCTTGGTTGATTTGAAGTCGTAAGTTTCCTTGGAGGACGAGGTCGTGTCGGGGTTGAGAAAGAAATAGGCTTAAAGAAAGAAATAGGCATTAAGAAAGAAATATGCCGCATCTTTAATAATAATGGCCTACGCATCACCATAGAAGCTAACAAACAAGTAATCAACTTCCTAGATGTCACATTTAACCTTAACCGAAGCACTTATCAGCCATTTACAAAGCCAAACACTTCTCTACAATACGTTCACCGCGAAAGCAACCACCCGCCGATCACCACAAAGAACATTCCCGCCGGCATCAACAAACGTTTATCATCCCTATCATCCGACAAAGCATCCTTTGACCAGGCAGCCCCCCCATACCAGAAAGCACTCGACGAAAGCGGATACCGCTACACACTGCAGATCAGCTACAGCTGCATGGACAACACCAAACAAATAATCGACAACCATAACAAACGCATCCTAAATGCATCTACACAGGCCGATAGCACCGCCGTTGCCACCGCCGCCGCCGCCGCTACCATTAACAATAACAAGACATGCAACTGCCGACAAAAGAACGCATGCCCGCTTGACGGAAACTGCCTACAATCTTCAGTAATCTCCCAAGCCGCCGTCACGCGCAAAGACACCAACACAACAGAAACGTACATCGGGCTCACAGAGAACGACTTCAAAACTAGATACAGAAACCACACCGCATCATTCCGCCACGCTAAACACAGAAACTCCACCGAACTCAGCAAGCACATCTGGACCCTCAAAGACAACAACATCGAACACTTTATTTCCTGGCGCATCCTTTCATCACACTCGCCGTACAACAGCTCAAGTAAAAGATGTAACCTCTGCCTCAAAGAAAAATTCCTAATTATCTGCCGACCCGAACTATCATCACTAAACAAACGTAATGAACTCGTGTCTTCTTGCCGCCACAGAAACAAAGCCCTTCTACGCAACAATTAAACTGTAAAATCTCGCGCTGCATATATTATGGAAATTGTATATAAGCGATGGTAAAGAATATTCTCATTTAATCCCCTGATGAGTGGGCAACCACGAAACAGGCTTGTAGGGATGACCTAGTAGTTTATTTGATTTTTCTCCCACAACATATACTTCGCTCTGCTTCTATGTATTGAGCACTGTTTTACGAAGATCAAATTTTACACTTTATTATTATGTTTAGATATTTTTTGCATTTAAATGCACATCAGCTTTACCATCACTGATTTTTTCCATGACCTTTTCTAATCATAATATTATATGGTGACATTTCTTTAAAGTGTGTATGACATGAAAAATATTTTCTTCTTATTTGAAAGGCCTTTCAAAATTCAGAAGAATGGCATGTTTCTTTTTGAAATATCTTTCTTTTGTTTTAGAGATATTGACATTTTTCTATTATGCAAATTAGATCAGTGATGATGTCAGCTGGTTTGAACTAAAAAATGGTAAAATACTGAATAAACAATATCTCTGAAACTATGGATGCAGTGTTCTTGAAACTTGGCACAAATGTGCATTCCCAAAGCAAGAAAATGCACCCATAGATTGTTGCCATAGCAACTCTTTCAGCTCCAGTTTCTCTCTGTCAAAAATACAAATATCTGCATTTGCAATGTCTAAAGTGAGACAAAGGGTTCTACTTGGAACAGACATAGTTCCCATATTGCCTCAATTCCCATCATTGGATTGGCTGTGGTAGATGATTCTTGGTTTAAGCAAAAACTGGGAATTTCAGTTTTTATTAAGACAGTCTAGCTGCAAAACTGTTGTCATGACAACAGCACTAAGGGTATCATTTTGTTTCTTTTGTGATGCACATTTGTGGTGCCAAGTTTCAAGAACACTGCGTCAATAGTTTTAGAGATATTGTTTATTCTGTATTTTACCATTTGTTAGTTCAAACCAGCTGACATCATCACTGATCTAATTTGCATAATAGAAAAATGTCAATATCTCTAAAACGAAAATAAGATATGTCAAAAAGAAAAACTCCATTCTTCTGAATTTTGAAAGGCCTTTCAAATAATAAGAAAATGTTTTTCATGTCATGTACACTTTAAGTGTTTTTATATTTTCAAAATTTTTCTTTACCATTCACTTTACCATCAGACATTTTTCCATGACATCTCATCATAATATTATATGGTATTAATATTATAAGTATTTTTATATTTTTATCCTATAAAGTCGTTTAAGAGACCTGAAAATGGTGAAAGTCGTTTAAGAGGCCTGAAAATGAGTTTTAAATGTGCGATAACTCAATCGTCGAGTTGGGGCTGTTGGAGGGTATTTTTGGCTTGTCCTGGGGCTTGGGAATTCCCTATACTACTAGCTATGAATTATTTCGATAATCATAAAGGAACAGTCGTGTAGATCTGTCCCAGTTGTATCCGATTCTTATCACAAAAGTCCTCTTGCGTGCAAAGTGATGACGTCACAAGCGTTACAAGAAGCAATGATCATAAAACACACATTTATGATATGTGCACTTGGTACTAAAAGAGTTCTTTGAGGTGGGCTGTCTTGCATGGGGATTAATGTCACTTTTGCTGACCAACCTTATCGTACCTTCATTTCACTAATCAGAGGGCAGAGTATTCGTGACATTCGTAACGTGAACGATTTCCTTTTGGCGAGTAAACATCAAACGTACGTTGAGGACTGGCAAGATTCTTCGACAAAACTACCGACGACAACAACAAAATCTAAGGGGATTGGTCTCGCCCAATATTGAAGTCTCAACTTAATTATCTTTCCATGTTGGGCTTGGATGAATCCAATAAGTGTATAATACTACCGGACAGGGTACTGGGGGAGCGGGAATGGCATAGAAGTGAGAACGCTCGCCTCCTGTAATGTCCACAATGTGACCCGCTGTGTGTGTTTGTTGTTGGTTTTCATCCTGGCTCCAATGGTTTTTCTCTGGGTTTTTAAAGGAGCACTGTCACAGGGTTTTTGCTGAAATCATTACCTGGTACCTTTACTCGTGCCCAAAATGCTCCTCATAGACTAACGGGAAGATATCAAATGAATGAATTCTTTTTCGTGTTTTCAAATTTATTTTTCGAATATTTTGGTTGAACTTGACTCATTAGCTATTTAAAGTGCCTATGGAACGAAAAAACGAGCTATTGAAAAATAAGCTTCTTTGAAAGGCCTTTAGAAATGAAGAAAAAATGGCATTTCCCTTTTTGTGATATCTCCTCTTGTTCCAGAGATATCACCTCTTGATTGCATATTTTGATGTTGCTATGGCAACAATCTTGGTTCCAGTCTCTTTTCTCTTTAAATCAAATATTACTTGTTTGTGACTGTATAGGGCAAATGTTTGTCTTGCAAACCGAAATATTGGGCAATTTTCTTTTTAATATATTAGCTGTTTTTTTCTTTCCTGTTTATTTTTCATCGCTGTCGCCGTCAGGATCAGTCTGCCGTTGTGAAAAATTTACGGATCCAGGTCTACAAGTGATCCGGCACTTCTCATCGGTTTGTAGCAGTGGTCTTGCAGATTTCTATTACAAATGATTGATCCCATTTAAAGCGTGCGTAATCCCCATATTGCACTAGCTCTCCTAATTAACCTTTGGAAGTGGACGATGTTTGCTCAAGATCAAATACACTGCAGGGTTCGTACAGGTCATGGAAAACCTGGAAAGTCATGGAATTTTAGAATTTCAGTTTCAAGGCCTGGAAAGTCGTAGAATTGAAGTATGGGTCATGGAAAATAATTTTTATTAAAAAAGTACAAAATCATTAAAACGTACCCAAAATGAAGGATGATTTCCTAGAAAATGCTCAAATTTAGGTCATGGAAAACTTGGACAAGTCATGGAAAAGGTCATGGAAAGTCATGGAATTTCAAAAGCTCAAAAGACTACGAAAACTGTACAGGAACGACCATTCCTGTATATTAGAGATCTGGAAACGGATGTATTGCCATAATATGCACCATCTGATGCTAGAGCACGCTCACCAAGTTTCAATTTCATTACATCATTACTTGCAGTGATATGCTCGATTTTGTGTCTTTACACCCATACTATCACACCTTAAAGGCGTCATCGGTACCTAATTTGCATAATTCAAAAATCTTGAATATCTCTGGAACTAGAGGAGATATCACAAAAAGGAAAACGCCATTCTTCTTCATTTTAAAAAGCCTTTCGAGTGAACTTATTTTTCAACAGCTTTTCTTTTTTCATTTCACAGACACTTAAAGCTAGGAGCCTCGTAAGGTCCAGTCGTCCAGTCTAAATGAAGTATGTATGTATGTATGATTTTGTATGTATGCATGTAATGGTGGCTCAGAGAGCAAACCATAATGAATTTCTAGCGATATTTTCGAGGAATGGCTCTTGAATTGAAAAAAGAAATGGCTATTTGTTTTTCAAATTTCAATCCATTTCCATCCTTTCAAGCCATCCTAAGTGATAGGTGGCAATAAATGGTTTCAGTGTAGTGATATTGTCCCAGGTAACAATACTACACCGATATTTTTGGGTTTCCATTGAAGCAGGGACATATTTCAGCATTTTAAAATGGCGCCAAAACGCCATCACAGTGCCCTTTTATAGGTTATCCGCCTTCCACGGAAACCAATTACAACACTACTAATTTTCAATTCGATGGGAAATTCACAACCCAACAAGAGTAGACTTAATTACAACTGTGAATCAGGTGTATACATAAAATAAGCAACTTAATCTTTCTTTTTTATTTTATCAGATGTGTGCTGGATCTTTTAAAAAGCTCAGCCTGTTTTTTCCCAAGGTAACATTGTTGTTTCCTTCCAGAAATTTTTGGAAACTTAGCACAAGCTTTTAGTACTAGGATGTCTGAAGCCGTTTAGATAACTTTCGTGATTGTATTGGTTAAACACGTGACCCAGTTTATCACTTGATGGCTTCTTTCGTCATAAGATGCCAAGATTATTTCAAAAGAGGGATTTTCGACTTTTATATTAAAGGTTTTCAAAGGCAGCCATTTAAAAATCTTAGTTGATGCTGGCTCCTAAGTAAACGTTCCCAGACATAATATAACCCAAAACTACTGATTCTCAAGCTCCACGAATTTTGAGAGTGGCAAACAGTTTTTTTTTTGGGGGGGAATCGTAATCTAATTCCTCATACCGCAAGAAACGGCTGAAAGAGTTATTTAATGTTTTTCTGTTCGAAAAATTTTCCAAGTCTTTCTCCCAGTAATTTTAAAGCGTAACCGCAAAGAAGATATCTACTACTCAATTAAAAATTGGTATTTATAACTGCGACGAAGCCAAGTGAAATCAGGCCAGTTTCATCAGAATTTTACCTGTAAATCATGAAATACTGATGCTGCTGCAAGCCAAATTTCGTAACCAAGCTAGCGGGGTCTTGGCTGAACAAATTATATTAATTCTGATGATTATCACTTCGCCAGTTTTTTTCTTGATGGAATGAGTGATCGAAGCTTACGTTTAAAAAATGTGGCAACAGATATGGCCAATTCATTTTTTAAAGAAAAAAAAAAGAAAAAAAGATCACTATGTGCCCGGACTGAGGTTTGAACCTATGACAACACACCCCAGGATTCCGAGGTGAGTAGGGACAAGCAAGCGCGCACCGAGCCACTGCGCCACATGGCTTCACTTGAGAAATGTGGAGAAAATTTGGCTACAGGTCAGGCGTGGTCAGACAAAAGTAGGTCCGCAGATTTTTTTTTTTAATTACTTCGTGACATTTCATTTATTTAGAAGGATTTACAGTTTCCCCAGTTTTTTTCTTGTTGGAATGAGTGATCGAAGCTTGCGTTTAAAAAATATGGTAGCAAATATGGGCAATTAATTTTTTAAAGGAATAAAATAAAAAAAGACCATCCTACTTGCCAGGACTGGGGTTTGAACCTATGACAACACACCCCGAGATTTTGGAGTGAGTAAAGATCTGCAATAGCGCACCAAGCCACTATGCCAACTGGCTTAACTCGAGAAAGGTGGAGAAAATTTGACTACAGTTCAATATCAGGTTTATGCGTGGTCAGCCAAAAGTAGTCCGGCAGATATTTCTTTTAATTACTTCATGACATTTCATTTATTTTGAAGGATTTAGTTTCGGGCAATGCAAAGATTTAAAACATTAAATACTGATGCTGCTAGAAGCAAAATTTCGTAACCAAGCGAGCAGGTTCTTGGCTGAACAAATTATATAAATTCTGACGACCATCCTTTCGCCAGAGTGATTGAGAGCGATCGAGGAGAAAGAGTGATCGAAGCTTGTGTTAAAATAAATATGGCAACAAATATGGCCAATTCAATACTCACTTGCATGCCAATTTCAGTGCGAAATGCAACCTTAAAAGTAGAATCACAATTTAGCAAAGAATTGGTATATTTTTTGTTTTCTTTTCGGCAACAGAAGCAACAAGGCCGGCTTTAAAGTTCGTGGTGGCTTTCTCGGAAGAATCATTACCGCTGCGTTTCCCTGACTGATCGAGTGAGTTACAATTTTAACATCAGTGTGTGTAATTAAAGGTTAGTCAGCGTATTTTACAGGTCAGGAAAAAGTGGTTCTGGAATACACCAGCTATTACTACTACATTTATTTTATACTTTTAGCAAGAGTTTGGAGTGTGGTACTTGTGGTACAACTTTGCACTAATTCGTGCACGCATGCGCGTTAGGATTTTCATCTATGAGTAAAAATTTTGGCATGAGTTTTCTCTGTCTGTTGTAGATTTCAGATGCCTTTGAAATGACCAGTTTGTGGAACGGCAAAAGGAAAATTTCAATCTTGGAAGGAAGGCAAAAAGTGTATGTGGAAACCACCACCTCCCCGCCAGCCACCACTAACTAGCATTTATTTTATACTTTTAGCAAGAGTTTGGCGTTCTTATCCTTGTGGTACAACTTTGCACTAATTCGCGTACGCATGCGCGTTAGGATTCAGATCTATGAGTAAAATTTTTTTAAGTCTTTTGACATGCGCGTTGATGTGTTGTCTCTTGTAGATTTCAGATGCCTTTGAAATGACCAGTTTGAGGAACGGCAAAAGGAAAATTTCAATCTTGGAAGGAAGGCAAAAAGTGTATGTGGAAACCACAACCTCCCCGCCAGCCACCACTAACTAGCATTTATTTTATACCTTTAGCAAGAGTTTGGCGTTCTTATCCTTGTGGTACAACTTTGCACTAATTCGCGTACGCATGCGCGTTAGGATTCAGATCTATGAGTAAAATTTTTCTAAGTCTTTTGACATGCGCGTTGATGAGTTGTCTCTTGTAGATTTCAGATGCCTTTGAAATGACCAGTTTGAGGAACGGCAAAAGGAAAATTTCAATCTTGGAAGGAAGGCAAAAAGTGTATGTGGAAACCACCACCTCCCCGCCAGCCACCACTAACTAGCATTTATTTTATACTTTTAGCAAGAGTTTGGCGTTCTTATCCTTGTGGTACAACTTTGCACTAATTCGCGTACGCATGCGCGTTAGGATTCAGATCTATGAGTAAAATTTTTTCTAAGTCTTTTGGCATGCGCGTATCAGTAAAAAATGGCGGGAAAAAAACTCTTGCTAAAAGTATAATGCTAGTCAGTGGAGAGTGGCGGTATCCACGTCCACTCTTTCGGCATGTGCTAAACCCAGGAACAGGGGAACACAGGAACACCACAAAACACGGAACACCAGAAATAAAATGCCAATAAAATTCTGGTGTTCCTGTGTTTCGGGTGTTTCGGTGTTCCTGGTTTGAGTACATGCCCACTTTTTCCTTCCTTCTAAGGTTGAAAACTTTCTTTTCTTGGACTCGTCATTTCTGAGGCACCTGCAAAAGAAACTTCTAATAATGCTATTTAGAAAATCACAAAACAACTCTGTAAAGTAATAAAGTTATTTATTCTGTAATAACGCAACAAACAAGTCAATAAAATGGTGTCACATGTATTCATCAGTTTCAGTTCAAATGACTGTTAAGGATAATAAACAATCCAGTAATTGTTACCAGAGCCGGGAAAAGTCACGTCGGTACACGTTCCTCACAATACCGCTTTGCTTTGAAGATGCCATGATAGAAATGAACACCTAAATTAAAAACATTACATTTCTAGACTCTGATAGCGATTACCTTGTTGTGAAACTTCGCTCTTCCTATTGGCATAACAACACTCGGTTGCTTTTAGCCACAGCTGCAGAACTAGATTATGAACTAAATAGAATTGATCATGATTTCACAAACCCTTTGAGAAACAAGGTATAAAGGATTATTTAATACGAGTGCTTTCTTTCGACACCTTTAAAGATCTACAATAATTATTGGTATCGGGAACTTGATAAACTAGGCGATTTGCTTATGAGTAAAACATCGTTAAAGAATCATCTGAAAAACACTAAACCTAGCTTGAACAAAAACTATATGAATTACCATATATCAAATGTTACCAACATAATTTGAATAACCTTGAATTTCTCGGATTTTCTGCAACGTAAACATGTACGTTTGTTGTAAAATGTTGTGTAGTTTTGTTACCACACCAAAATACTAAAAAATGTAACTTTAAACAAAATAGTTCTCCTTTGCTCGATGTGGAAGAGAAAGTTTTTATCTTCTCAAATTCGAGAAGAAAATTACACAGCTGGTAAAACATAATTATATTTGAGTCTTTCAATAAACCCAACTGATGCGAACGACTTCAATTCAGTTCGCTGGGCTAATTACGTCAAATTACCCGACGGGCGGGCGGGCGGGCGGTAAAAGTTCCTCCATAGCTTACATCAGTTAAGGTGGCTCCGTAGTTATTCCAAGGGAATTCGTAATTGCCAAACTTTGTGTCATAACTTTTTTGGCTTTGGTGCGATGGCAATGAAACTTTGGGAAAACTTTCTCCTATCATTCAGTATTAATATAATTATATTTGATTTAACTGATGAAAAATATTTTTAATGTTATTGACGTGGACCTACCTCCTTGAAAAAATGGCATCCAGCAAAAATATACAACATCATAATTTAAGAAGTGCTTTAAAAACATCAAGGTAAACAAAAGAAAATTCTCGTCTTCCTTCTCCTCCTGGGGGGGGGGGGGTCAGCGTGCATATCACTGACGCCCCCTTATAAAGGTGCGAATTCTTTGGATAACTCCCACACGTGCTCATTTCATATTCAAAATTACATAAACAAAACTGCTTGTCTGCTTTGCCAGAGATCAGTCGCAGAGTACGTTACAATACCAGCTACAATTCTCAAATTCGCAGCACGGCAAAGCAGCAAAAATCGAGGAAAAATTGTAATATCTTGAAATTCATGAGGAGGAAATATGACATAAAACTGGGGTATAGTTTTCGAAAAATTTTGTAAAAGGCAACTTGAAGGTGCGAGGAGGGTAACGACCATTTTATAATGTTTCAAAACTAGCGAATACTTTTTAACAGTTTGGACGATCGACAATCGGCTTGGCACTCTGACTTAGCGAGCATTGGCGAGGCTTCTCACAGAAATTTGGGTTCGTGGCTTGTTTCGTCAAAGAGGATCAAGCATAGGAAATATAAAAATGACTGTGAAGCTGAAAAAAGAGACTATAAGATTTTCGCAATTCTGCTCCAACGATTTTTTTGAATGTTGAATATGATATGTATAAAGTTAATACACGCTGATTCTAGAAATTTAACAAAGATTTATCAGCAAAATTTTTTGCTAGATGCGATTGTTTTAAAGAAGGCAGGTCCATGAAAATGCCAATAACATTGAAAATATTTTTTCACCAGTTACATCAAATATAATTATATCATTACTGAATGATAGGAAAAAAATTTCCCAAAGTTTCATTGCCATCGCACCAAAGTCGAAAAAGTTATGACGAAAAGTTTGGCAATTACGATTTCGCTCGGAATAACTACGGAGCCACCTTAAGAAACCACTGGCTAATTACAAAACCTGTAAAAACTATGCAAAGTGAGTCTGAAAGTTAATACCATCCAAGGAGCACAAAAGAGCTGCGATTTCAACGATTCTGCCGAAATGTTTGTACCTTCCTCGATTTCCCTAATTTTAAGGTGGCTAGATTGGGTTTTTGAGTGAAGATGTCTTTCCAAGAAGCACTCTTTGTCTCACTTTACAGGTTGCAAATTGGTATATTTGTTCTTTTACAGAGAGAGACTGGAGCTGAAAGAGTTGCTATGGCAACAATACGAAGAGTATCATTTGTTTCTTTTGTGATGCACATTTGTGGTGCCAAGTTTCAATAACACTGCTTCAATATTTCCAGAGATGTTTTATATTCCGTACTTTACCATTTTTTACTTGCAAACATCATGAAGTCAACACTACTCTAATTTGCATAATAGAAAAATGTCAGTATATTGTTTTTTTCAGCACTTTGCAATTTCTTGTATCTTGGCGTTATGTTTAATTTGTAGATTCGTCTATTCCGATCTGATCTGATCTAGACCTGATCTAGATCCATTAGCAAGACAGATCCATGAAGGTGTCAGAATAACAAAAAAATTGTTGAAATCCGCAAAAGACTTAGTCACTAAGTGACAAAAAGATGGGTCCCACAAGCGGGAGCACAACACTGACATACTAAGGCAATGAGAAAAACTTCATTGACAGACCCGCCTGAGGGAGACACTTCTGTTGCTGGAACCACTGCGGGGACACAAATAGAATACAAGAACACAATGCAGATCAAAACCGAAAGGACGAAACTACAACGTCAAAACGTGAAAATTAGGCACTATTTCAAACAAGTCAAGGTCAGCTTGCCGTAGGAGTAGAGATTCACATTAGGCGCGGTACAGCAATTGACCGGCGATCCTGAAACTGCGAGTTCAAATCTTGTTTTTCCTCAATGAGAAAAGGAAAATGATATCTTTATATTGTTTTTTCAGCATTTCGAAAGTTCTTCTATCTTGGCACAGACGGTTGTTCTCGTTACGTTTAATTTGTAGATTCGTCTTTTCCGATCTGATCTGGAGTCAAGCAAAAATACAGTTTCGGACCCCAGAGATTTTTCAAAAGTCCGTTAGCAAGACAGGTCCATGAAGGTGTCAGAATAAGCAGGAGCCTAAAGATACAGCATACAGGCTGCTGAATTCAAGATTAAGAATTGTCCCAGGAGTTGAAATCCGCAGAAGACTTAGTGCCTAGGTGACAAAAAAGCTGGGTCCCACAAGTGGGAGCACAGAACTAACATACTAAGGCAATGAGAAAAACTGCACTGACAAACTCGCTTGAGGAGGTCACTTTTGTTGCCGAAACCATTGCGGGGACACAAATCGAAGTCAAGAACGCAATGCAGATAAAAGCCGAAAGGACGAAACTACAACCATATCTTAAAATGTGAACATTAGGCACTATTTCAAACAAGTCAAGGTCAGCTTGACGTAGGAGAGGAGATTCACATTAGGCGCGGTTCAGAAACTGACCGGCGATCCCGAACTGCGAGTTCAAATCTTGTACACTCCAAAGTGAATATTTTTCCCTCAATGAGAAAAGGAAAATGATATCTTCATATTGTTTTTTTTTTTCAGCATTTCGCAAGTTCTTGTATCTTGGCACAGAGTTGAAGTCCGCAGAAGACTTAGTGACTAAGTGACAAAGAAGATGGGTCCCACAAGTGGGAGCACAACACTGACATACTAAAGCAATGAGAAAAACTACATTGACAGACCCGCCTGAGAAGGGCACTACTGTTGCCGAAACCATCAAACCCGAAAAGAACAAACTACAACCATAATGATGAAAATAACAATTGGCCCCAACCAGCCTTGTTTGAATGTGAGGGCAGCATTATTTTGACTATTAGCTGTAAAATTTGACTCGCAACCTCCACTCTCTCCAGCTGAAAACCGTTCTGAACAGAGAAAGATACTGCACAGAAAAAGATGGAAGTTTCCGATGAGGGCCGTTTTACCGAGATCGAGGTTACCACCAATTTTACACGAGGTCTGAGAAAAGCTTAAGGACTTCAATGACAACGTGTTGGAGACAATTACGGGCGAAGTTTTAAGGTGTTCGAATACAACAGAAACAAAACGGTTTTAAAACTTCAAACAGAGTTTTTCCACAAGGCCTGTTCAAATAATATGTAGTTTGGTTTTAAATGAAGTTAATGCTACAAACATCACGTCTAAATTTCGGAAAAAACCGTGCCATTTGATTTCTGGATCAATGGTTTGAAAATGACCTGGTTTCAAATGTCATTCGCTGTTTTTCAAAATGACCCTATAGTTACTACATTAAAAATGATTTTTTTAAACTTAGCACTCAAAAAAAGAAAGTCAATACTTTATAGGATCTCCATTTTTCCAATTAACTGAAACATTCTAAGTGAAGTCTGTCAGTTTTAGCCTGAGCTCAGAAAATATTTCAATTGGAATGTAAAGAGATTGAAAAGGGAACCTCTACTCTAATAGCAAATGATGTGTCGAGAGAGTGGAGGTTTTCTTTAAAGCTGAAAGGTATAGTCACTCAAAACCCAGATCGAGCAAGGTTAACCTGTCATTGTTTCTAGCTTGTTTTGTTTGTCATTATTTCTGCGCTAACTGTATTCCTACTATTATATGCTGCAAAAATGGGAAAAAAGTTTGTTTTGAAGGGTCACTTGACGCTACGTAGGTGGTTTAAGCATATTATGTATAGTACCATCAGCATGTTAGCACAGTAGCCACCATCCGTAGCACGTGTGGCATCCGCGTCAAGGTCTCTAACAGTGAACCAATCATTGCAGTCCTTGAATGTAATGACGTCACATCTGGAACAAACAAGCCATAGAGTTCATTATCATTCAGCTACAACAATAATTATCACCAGTCACTATTTTGGGATAATCTGTATTTTCATGTTCAGGATGCAACATAACAAAAAACAAACAAAATGAGCGATGGCTGGGGAATATAAAACTGTACAATGACTAAAAGAAACGATTACAACAGGGCAAGAAGGAGGATTCCCAAAGTGGCGGGGCCCGGGAAAAATAAGGAGGAAACATCACATAATATTTTCCAATAAAAATAACACCGACAGGGATGAAAATCACCAAGGAAAGGAAGTAGGAGAATAATTGGGTAGGGAGAGGGGAAGTTCAGGGCCTCCCTTTAAAGCCCCCTCCCAGGGTGGACAACAACACGTCAAACAGGCAACAAAAACGCGTCAGTATGAGATTACGCTCAAATGAGAGATCAAAGGCCCCTATGAGCCCGCTCATGGGTGAATTTGATGATTGTAGAAAAGGTTGTTGAATAAAAAAGAGAAGAAGAATTGATCATTGTGGAGTTCTTGGTACAGCAGTAAAAAAAAAACAGAAAAATAAACATCTTTTGATGCATGGGTTCTGATGTCAAATGGTTGCTTATTGACACCCTTTAGGTAAAATCACTATAAATTATAAATAACTATTTATTACATATTTGAAAATAGATTTTAACAGAATGCAACAACAGAAATGAAGATCAGGGGTACATCCAGGATTTTTCTCAGGATGAGTGCACCACTAAGGAATGATGTAACTAATGGGTGACGTAAGCAGAATACTAGCTGTATTAGAAATCCACAGGTCATCTCAGAGGGGTTGCCCAGCCCCTCCCCCTAGATCAGCCCCTGAAGATGAACACTGCCCTTATTCCACTGAAATACTGGTACATGAAAGGTCAAGGGAGACATTCAAGCTAACAGTCTCCTATTCGCCATTTTCACATTGCCCATAATACACCTTGTTTGTCCCCCAAACTTTTGCATAAACATTGTCTTCAGATTCTCTTAGGACGACTGTAATACCCAGGAGAATTCGGAAACAAAAGGTTATGCAAAATTTTGGGGGGCTGACAAGGTGTATTATGGGCAATGCGAAAATGGTCAATATACGTGCAGATTGTAGAATAAGTAACAATTATTCCATAAGCCCGCATTGGATATGAGGTGATACATAACCAACGTGCACGTAGCGCGAGTTGGTTATGTATCACCTCATATCCAACAAGGGCGAAATCAACCTCGGTTATTGTCTTAGGAATTTTAAAACAGTACACTTGTCCAGCGTATTTTTTATTATTATTAATAATGGGGACATTTCAGTTTGACCTAAACGGAGTGATGGTATGAAAAGGCGGCAAAATCAGCGGTCCGTTGTTCGCTCTGTAAGTTGAATGAAACAAGTGAAAGGCGAGCAAGAGAAACAGCTGCTTCTTCGTAAATATTCCTTTATCTTGGAACATCTGGACAAAAAATGTTGGTTGACGAGAAGATCCGAAATATTGTGAAACTGGACATTGTATAACTTGTACAAGCCAAATTGAGCTTGTTTACAGCTGTCTAGTGATCTCGCAGTTGATCAAGAACCCGATAACGAATGACTCCAAATGAATTGTGTTGAAACAAAGCAGAACCGATGAATTCCTCTGAAGAAAAGGACAAAGCAAACTGTCACTGAATTGCTGCCTGGATGAAAAGGGAGAAAGAGATTGACCTTCAAAGATAAATTCACTGTCAGAAGCCGATGTAGCTTGTAAAAATTATATACCGCCGCAAAAAATGCCCCTTCGGCTGCCACATTTATTATGCTCATTTGAAAGCTTGGACCCGTTGGAACTGACAAGCCTTGTCCAGATGTAAGGTGAAAAAAACTTTACTGAATCGTTAGCCTTATTTATGCTGACACTATGTTTCGATTAAGTGTTTCATTTCTGTTTGACTGTACTGCACGACAGTTGACTTGTTTTATGTGTTTATCTTCCTTGCCTGTTTCTTTGATCTTTTCTTCACAATAATTAGAACAGTTATCAAAAACTCTTAAATGCCAGCAAAAATAACTATGTGGAAACGTTCTACGAGCAATTTTTGGCTCATAGAGGTCAGCACAGTGCTTTATGTAAAACTGACATGACGTGCCTGCTTTACAACATTTTTCTTTTGGCGACGGAAATTTGTGTAGTGGCGACCATTTTACAAAAGGAAGTTGCCAACAGGCGACTTCGGGAAAACATTAGCTTGGAGCCCTGACATGGATAGTTCAATACAAGAAAAAGAGATGACAACAACTTAGCATATAATATATGATGATATATTATATGCAGCTTTGTAAACTCATGAACTGTAATCTTGCAATATTAAACCAATCAACTCACCATGCTAAGAAGCATCTCATCTTAAGGCTTTAAGCATCCGTTAAGAAGCAATTGTCAATATCAGATTTTGCATTTTGTATGTGACATTTGCCTGAAGAGAAGTGAATAATAAACGTGAAAAATGCGCAGGGTGGATAATGCTATTCATTGGAAAAATCATTCAGTGGATAGTGTAGTTTGTTTTGCCAGCACCTATCCACTGGATAGTGA